>CAMRHE010000001.1:4200000-4710000 GCA_947044405.1 Leptodactylus fallax | reverse complement strand
TCCTCGTCTCGCCAGCGCGCCCCCGCCCGTCCCCGGGACCCTCCTCGTCTCGCCAGCGCGCCCCCGCCCGTCCCCGGGACCCTCCTCGTCTCGCCAGCGCGCCCCCGCCCGTCCCCGGGACCCTCCTCGTCTCGCCAGCGCGCCCCCGCCCGTCCCCGGGACCCTCCTCGTCTCGCCAGCGCGCCCCCGCCCGTCCCCGGGACCCTCCTCGTCTCGCCAGCGCGCCCCCGCCCGTCCCCGGGACCCTCCTCGTCTCGCCAGCGCGCCCCCGCCCGTCCCCGGGACCCTCCTCGTCTCGCCAGCGCGCCCCCGCCCGTCCCCGGGACCCTCCTCGTCTCGCCAGCGCGCCCCCGCCCGTCCCCGGGACCCTCCTCGTCTCGCCAGCGCGCCCCCGCCCGTCCCCGGGACCCTCCTCCTCCTCCCACCCCCCCCCCGCCCGTCCCCCACCCCCCCCCCCCCCCCCGGGACCCTCCTCGTCTCGCCAGCGCGCCCCCGCGCCCGTCCCCGGGACCCTCCTCGTCTCGCCAGCGCGCCCCCCGCCCGTCCCCGGGACCCTCCTCGTCTCGCCAGCGCGCCCCCGCCCGTCCCCGGGACCCTCCTCGTCTCGCCCCCCCCCCCCCGCCCGTCCCCGGGACCCTCCTCGTCTCGCCAGCGCGCCCCCGCCCGTCCCCGGGACCCTCCTCGTCTCGCCAGCGCGCCCCCGCCCGTCCCCGGGACCCTCCTCGTCTCGCCAGCGCGCCCCCGCCCGTCCCCGGGACCCTCCTCGTCTCGCCAGCGCGCCCCCGCCCGTCCCCGGGACCCTCCTCGTCTCGCCAGCGCGCCCCCGCCCGTCCCCGGGACCCTCCTCGTCTCGCCAGCGCGCCCCCGCCCGTCCCCGGGACCCTCCTCGTCTCGCCAGCGCGCCCCCGCCCGTCCCCGGGACCCTCCTCGTCTCGCCAGCGCGCCCCCGCCCGTCCCCGGGACCCTCCTCGTCTCGCCAGCGCGCCCCCGCCCGTCCCCGGGACCCTCCTCGTCTCGCCAGCGCGCCCCCGCCCGTCCCCGGGACCCTCCTCGTCTCGCCAGCGCGCCCCCGCCCGTCCCCGGGACCCTCCTCGTCTCGCCAGCGCGCCCCCGCCCGTCCCCCCGGACCCTCCTCGTCTCGCCAGCGCGCCCCCGCCCGTCCCCGGGACCCTCCTCGTCTCGCCAGCGCGCCCCCGCCCGTCCCCGGGACCCTCCTCGTCTCGCCAGCGCGCCCCCGCCCGTCCCCGGGACCCTCCTCGTCTCGCCAGCGCGCCCCCGCCCGTCCCCGGGACCCTCCTCGTCTCGCCAGCGCGCCCCCGCCCGTCCCCGGGACCCTCCTCGTCTCGCCAGCGCGCCCCCGCCCGTCCCCGGGACCCTCCTCGTCTCGCCAGCGCGCCCCCGCCCGTCCCCGGGACCCTCCTCGTCTCGCCAGCGCGCCCCCGCCCGTCCCCGGGACCCTCCTCGTCTCGCCAGCGCGCCCCCGCCCGTCCCCGGGACCCTCCTCGTCTCGCCAGCGCGCCCCGCCCGTCCCCGGGACCCTCCTCGTCTCGCCAGCGCGCCCCCGCCCGTCCCCGGGACCCTCCTCGTCTCGCCAGCGCGCCCCCGCCCGTCCCCGGGACCCTCCTCGTCTCGCCAGCGCGCCCCCGCCCGTCCCCGGGACCCTCCTCGTCTCGCCAGCGCGCCCCCGCCCGTCCCCGGGACCCTCCTCGTCTCGCCAGCGCGCCCCCGCCCGTCCCCGGGACCCTCCTCGTCTCGCCAGCGCGCCCCCGCCCGTCCCCGGGACCCTCCTCGTCTCGCCAGCGCGCCCCCGCCCGTCCCCGGGACCCTCCTCGTCTCGCCAGCGCGCCCCCGCCCGTCCCCGGGACCCTCCTCGTCTCGCCAGCGCGCCCCCGCCCGTCCCCGGGACCCTCCTCGTCTCGCCAGCGCGCCCCCGCCCGTCCCCGGGACCCTCCTCGTCTCGCCAGCGCGCCCCCGCCCGTCCCCGGGACCCTCCTCGTCTCGCCAGCGCGCCCCCGCCCGTCCCCGGGACCCTCCTCGTCTCGCCAGCGCGCCCCCGCCCGTCCCCGGGACCCTCCTCGTCTCGCCAGCGCGCCCCCGCCCGTCCCCGGGACCCTCCTCGTCTCGCCAGCGCGCCCCCGCCCGTCCCCGGGACCCTCCTCGTCTCGCCAGCGCGCCCCCGCCCGTCCCCGGGACCCTCCTCGTCTCGCCAGCGCGCCCCCGCCCGTCCCCGGGACCCTCCTCGTCTCCCCAGCGCGCCCCCGCCCGTCCCCGGGACCCTCCTCGTCTCGCCAGCGCGCCCCCGCCCGTCCCCGGGACCCTCCTCGTCTCGCCAGCGCGCCCCCGCCCGTCCCCGGGACCCTCCTCGTCTCGCCAGCGCGCCCCCGCCCGTCCCCGGGACCCTCCTCGTCTCGCCAGCGCGCCCCCGCCCGTCCCCGGGACCCTCCTCGTCTCGCCAGCGCGCCCCCCCCCCTCCCCAGCCCCCTCCTCGTCTCGCCAGCGCGCCCCCGCCCGTCCCCGGGACCCTCCTCGTCTCGCCAGCGCGCCCCCGCCCGTCCCCGGGACCCTCCTCGTCTCGCCAGCGCGCCCCCGCCCGTCCCCGGGACCCTCCTCGTCTCGCCAGCGCGCCCCCGCCCGTCCCCGGGACCCTCCTCGTCTCGCCAGCGCGCCCCCGCCCGTCCCCGGGACCCTCCTCGTCTCGCCAGCGCGCCCCCGCCCGTCCCCGGGACCCTCCTCGTCTCGCCAGCGCGCCCCCGCCCGTCCCCGGGACCCTCCTCGTCTCGCCTCCCCGCCCGCCCGCCCCCCCGCCCCCGCCCCCCGTCCCCCGGGACCCTCCTCGTCTCGCCAGCGCGCCCCCGCCCGTCCCCGGGACCCTCCTCGTCTCGCCAGCGCGCCCCGCCCGTCCCCGGGACCCTCCTCGTCTCGCCAGCGCGCCCCCCGCCCGTCCCCGGGACCCTCCTCGTCTCGCCAGCGCGCCCCCGCCCGTCCCCGGGACCCTCCTCGTCTCGCCAGCGCGCCCCCGCCCGTCCCCGGGACCCTCCTCGTCTCGCCAGCGCGCCCCCGCCCGTCCCCGGGACCCTCCTCGTCTCGCCAGCGCGCCCCCGCCCGTCCCCGGGACCCTCCTCGTCTCGCCAGCGCGCCCCCGCCCGTCCCCGGGACCCTCCTCGTCTCGCCAGCGCGCCCCCGCCCGTCCCCGGGACCCTCCTCGTCTCGCCAGCGCGCCCCCGCCCGTCCCCGGGACCCTCCTCGTCTCGCCAGCGCGCCCCCGCCCGTCCCCGGGACCCTCCTCGTCTCGCCAGCGCGCCCCCGCCCGTCCCCGGGACCCTCCTCGTCTCGCCAGCGCGCCCCCGCCCGTCCCCGGGACCCTCCTCTCGTCTCGCCCCCCCCCCCCCCCCCCCGGGCCCCCTCGCGCGCCCGCGCCCCCGCCCGTCCCCGGGACCCTCCTCGTCTCGCCAGCGCGCCCCCGCCCGTCCCCGGGACCCTCCTCGTCTCGCCAGCGCGCCCCCCGCCCGTCCCCGGGACCCTCCTCGTCTCGCCAGCGCGCCCCCGCCCGTCCCCGGGACCCTCCTCGTCTCGCCAGCGCGCCCCCGCCCGTCCCCGGGACCCTCCTCGTCTCGCCAGCGCGCCCCCGCCCGTCCCCGGGACCCTCCTCGTCTCGCCAGCGCGCCCCCGCCCGTCCCCGGGACCCTCCTCGTCTCGCCAGCGCGCCCCCGCCCGTCCCCGGGACCCTCCTCGTCTCGCCAGCGCGCCCCCGCCCGTCCCCGGGACCCTCCTCGTCTCGCCAGCGCGCCCCCGCCCGTCCCCGGGACCCTCCTCGTCTCGCCAGCGCGCCCCCGCCCGTCCCCGGGACCCTCCTCGTCTCGCCAGCGCGCCCCCGCCCGTCCCCGGGACCCTCCTCGTCTCGCCAGCGCGCCCCCGCCCGTCCCCGGGACCCTCCTCGTCTCGCCAGCGCGCCCCCGCCCGTCCCCGGGACCCTCCTCGTCTCGCCAGCGCGCCCCCGCCCGTCCCCGGGACCCTCCTCGTCTCGCCAGCGCGCCCCCGCCCGTCCCCGGGACCCTCCTCGTCTCGCCAGCGCGCCCCCGCCCGTCCCCGGGACCCTCCCTCGTCTCGCCAGCGCGCCCCCGCCCGTCCCCGGGACCCTCCTCGTCTCGCCAGCGCGCCCCCGCCCGTCCCCGGGACCCTCCCTCGTCTCGCCAGCGCGCCCCCGCCCGTCCCCGGGACCCTCCTCGTCTCGCCAGCGCGCCCCCGCCCGTCCCCGGGACCCTCCTCGTCTCGCCAGCGCGCCCCCGCCCGTCCCCGGGACCCTCCTCGTCTCGCCAGCGCGCCCCCCGTCCCGGCCTCCCGCTCTCCCCCGCGCCCCGCCCGTCCCGGGACCCTCCTCGTCTCGCCAGCGCGCCCCCGCCCGTCCCCGGGACCCTCCTCGTCTCGCCAGCGCGCCCCCGCCCGTCCCCGGGACCCTCCTCGTCTCGCCAGCGCGCCCCCGCCCGTCCCCGGGACCCTCCTCGTCTCGCCAGCGCGCCCCCGCCCGTCCCCGGGACCCTCCTCGTCTCGCCAGCGCGCCCCCCCCCGTCCCCGGGACCCTCCTCGTCTCGCCAGCGCGCCCCCGCCCGTCCCCGGGACCCTCCTCGTCTCGCCAGCGCGCCCCCGCCCGTCCCCGGGACCCTCCTCGTCTCGCCAGCGCGCCCCCGCCCGTCCCCGGGACCCTCCTCGTCTCGCCAGCGCGCCCCCGCCCGTCCCCGGGACCCTCCTCGTCTCGCCAGCGCGCCCCCGCCCGTCCCCGGGACCCTCCTCGTCTCGCCAGCGCGCCCCCCCCCCCGCCCGTCCCCGGGACCCTCCTCGTCTCGCCAGCGCGCCCCCGCCCGTCCCCGGGACCCTCCTCGTCTCGCCAGCGCGCCCCCGCCCGTCCCCCGGGACCCTCCTCCGTCTCGCCAGCGCGCCCCCGCCCGTCCCCGGGACCCTCCTCGTCTCGCCAGCGCGCCCCCGCCCGTCCCCGGGACCCTCCTCGTCTCGCCAGCGCGCCCCCGCCCGTCCCCGGGACCCTCCTCGTCTCGCCAGCCGCCCCGCCCGTCCCCGGGACCCTCCTCGCCCCAGCGCGCCCCCGCCCGTCCCCGGGACCCTCCTCGTCTCGCCAGCGCGCCCCCGCCCGTCCCCGGGACCCTCCTCGTCTCGCCAGCGCGCCCCCGCCCGTCCCCGGGACCCTCCTCGTCTCGCCAGCGCGCCCCCGCCCGTCCCCGGGACCCTCCTCGTCTCGCCAGCGCGCCCCCGCCCGTCCCCGGGACCCTCCTCGTCTCGCCAGCGCGCCCCCGCCCGTCCCCGGGACCCTCCTCGTCTCGCCAGCGCGCCCCCGCCCGTCCCCGGGACCCTCCTCGTCTCGCCAGCGCGCCCCCGCCCGTCCCCGGGACCCTCCTCGTCTCGCCAGCGCGCCCCCGCCCGTCCCCGGGACCCTCCTCGTCTCGCCAGCGCGCCCCCGCCCGTCCCCGGGACCCTCCTCGTCTCGCCAGCGCGCCCCCGCCCGTCCCCGGGACCCTCCTCGTCTCGCCAGCGCGCCCCCGCCCGTCCCCGGGACCCTCCTCGTCTCGCCAGCGCGCCCCCGCCCGTCCCCGGGACCCTCCTCGTCTCGCCAGCGCGCCCCCGCCCGTCCCCGGGACCCTCCTCGTCTCGCCAGCGCGCCCCCGCCCGTCCCCGGGACCCTCCTCGTCTCGCCAGCGCGCCCCCGCCCGTCCCCGGGACCCTCCTCGTCTCGCCAGCGCGCCCCCGCCCGTCCCCGGGACCCTCCTCGTCTCGCCAGCGCGCCCCCGCCCGTCCCCGGGACCCTCCTCGTCTCGCCAGCGCGCCCCCGCCCGTCCCCGGGACCCTCCTCGTCTCGCCAGCGCGCCCCCGCCCGTCCCCGGGACCCTCCTCGTCTCGCCAGCGCGCCCCCGCCCGTCCCCGGGACCCTCCTCGTCTCGCCAGCGCGCCCCCCGCCCGTCCCCGGGACCCTCCTCGCCTCCCCAGCGCGCCCCCGCCCGTCCCCGGGACCCTCCTCGTCTCGCCAGCGCGCCCCCGCCCGTCCCCGGGACCCTCCTCGTCTCGCCAGCGCGCCCCCGCCCGCCCCTCCCGGGACCCTCCTCGTCTCGCCCGCGCCCCCCCGCCCGTCCCCGGGACCCTCCTCGTCTCGCCAGCGCGCCCCCGCCCGTCCCCGGGACCCTCCTCGTCTCGCCAGCGCGCCCCCGCCCGTCCCCGGGACCCTCCTCGTCCGCGCCAGCGCGCCCCCGCCCGTCCCCGGGACCCTCCTCGTCTCGCCAGCGCGCCCCCGCCCGTCCCCGGGACCCTCCTCGTCTCGCCAGCGCGCCCCCGCCCGTCCCCGGGACCCTCCTCGTCTCGCCAGCGCGCCCCCGCCCGTCCCCGGGACCCTCCTCGTCTCGCCAGCGCGCCCCCGCCCGTCCCCGGGACCCTCCTCGTCTCGCCAGCGCCCCCCGCCCGTCCCCGGGACCCTCCTCGTCTCGCCAGCGCGCCCCCGCCCGTCCCCGGGCCCTCCCCGTCGCGCCCGCGCCCCCGCCCGTCCCCGGGACCCTCCTCGTCTCGCCAGCGCGCCCCCGCCCGTCCCCGGGACCCTCCTCGTCTCGCCAGCGCGCCCCCGCCCGGTCCCGGGACCCTCCTCGTCTCGCCAGCGCGCCGCCCCGCCCGTCCCCGGGACCCTCCTCGTCTCGCCAGCGCGCCCCCGCCCGTCCCCGGGACCCTCCTCGTCTCGCCAGCGCGCCCCCGCCCGTCCCCGGGACCCTCCTCGTCTCGCCAGCGCGCCCCCGCCCGTCCCCGGGACCCTCCTCGTCTCGCCAGCGCGCCCCCGCCCGTCCCCGGGACCCTCCTCGTCTCGCCAGCGCGCCCCCGCCCGTCCCCGGGACCCTCCTCGCCTCGCGCCCCCGCCCGCCCCGGGCCCCCCGTCCCCCCCCCCCCCCGGGACCCTCCTCGTCTCGCCAGCGCGCCCCCGCCCGTCCCCGGGACCCTCCTCGTCTCGCCAGCGCGCCCCCGCCCGTCCCCGGGACCCTCCTCGTCTCGCCAGCGCGCCCCCGCCCCGTCCCCGGGACCCTCCTCGTCTCGCCAGCGCGCCCCCGCCCGTCCCCGGGACCCTCCTCGTCTCGCCAGCGCGCCCCCGCCCGTCCCCGGGACCCTCCTCGTCTCGCCAGCGCGCCCCCGCCCGTCCCCGGGACCCTCCTCGTCTCGCCAGCGCGCCCCCGCCCGTCCCCGGGACCCTCCCTCGTCTCGCCAGCGCGCCCCCGCCCGTCCCCGGGACCCTCCTCGTCTCGCCAGCGCGCCCCCGCCCGTCCCCGGGACCCTCCTCGTCTCGCCAGCGCGCCCCCGCCCGTCCCCGGGACCCTCCTCGTCTCGCCAGCGCGCCCCCGCCCGTCCCCGGGACCCTCCTCGTCTCGCCAGCGCGCCCCCGCCCGTCCCCCGGGACCCTCCTCGTCTCGCCAGCGCGCCCCCGCCCGTCCCCGGGACCCTCCTCGTCTCGCCAGCGCGCCCCCGCCCGTCCCCGGGACCCTCCTCGTCTCGCCAGCGCGCCCCCGCCCGTCCCCGGGACCCTCCTCGTCTCGCCAGCGCGCCCCCGCCCGTCCCCGGGACCCTCCTCGTCTCGCCAGCGCGCCCCCGCCCGTCCCCGGGACCCTCCTCGTCTCGCCAGCGCGCCCCCGCCCGTCCCCGGGACCCTCCTCGTCTCGCCAGCGCGCCCCCGCCCGTCCCCGGGACCCTCCTCGTCTCGCCAGCGCGCCCCCGCCCGTCCCCGGGACCCTCCTCGTCTCGCCAGCGCGCCCCCGCCCGTCCCCGGGACCCTCCTCGTCTCGCCAGCGCGCCCCCGCCCGTCCCCGGGACCCTCCTCGTCTCGCCAGCGCGCCCCCGCCCGTCCCCGGGACCCTCCTCGTCTCGCCAGCGCGCCCCCGCCCGTCCCCGGGACCCTCCTCGTCTCGCCAGCGCGCCCCCGCCCGTCCCCGGGACCCTCCTCGTCTCGCCAGCGCGCCCCCGCCCGTCCCCGGGACCCTCCTCGTCTCGCCAGCGCGCCCCCGCCCGTCCCCGGGACCCTCCTCGTCTCGCCAGCGCGCCCCCGCCCGTCCCCGGGACCCTCCTCGTCTCGCCAGCGCGCCCCCGCCCGTCCCCGGGACCCTCCTCGTCTCGCCAGCGCGCCCCCCCCCCCCCGCCCCCCGCCCGTCCCCGGGACCCTCCTCGTCTCGCCAGCGCGCCCCCGCCCGTCCCCGGGACCCTCCTCGTCTCGCCAGCGCGCCCCCGCCCGTCCCCGGGACCCTCCTCGTCTCGCCAGCGCGCCCCCGCCCGTCCCCGGGACCCTCCTCGTCTCGCCAGCGCGCCCCCGCCCGTCCCCGGGACCCTCCTCGTCTCGCCAGCGCGCCCCCGCCCGTCCCCGGGACCCTCCTCGTCTCGCCAGCGCGCCCCCCGCCCGTCCCCGGGACCCTCCTCGTCTCGCCAGCGCGCCCCCGCCCGTCCCCGGGACCCTCCTCGTCTCGCCAGCGCGCCCCCGCCCGTCCCCGGGACCCTCCTCGTCTCGCCAGCGCGCCCCCGCCCGTCCCCGGGACCCTCCTCGTCTCGCCAGCGCGCCCCCGCCCGTCCCCGGGACCCTCCTCGTCTCGCCAGCGCGCCCCCGCCCGTCCCCGGGACCCTCCTCGTCTCGCCAGCGCGCCCCCCGCCCGTCCCCGGGACCCTCCTCGTCTCGCCAGCGCGCCCCCGCCCGTCCCCGGGACCCTCCTCGTCTCGCCAGCGCGCCCCCGCCCGTCCCCGGGACCCTCCTCGTCTCGCCAGCGCGCCCCCGCCCGTCCCCGGGACCCTCCTCGTCTCGCCAGCGCGCCCCCGCCCGTCCCCGGGACCCTCCTCGTCTCGCCAGCGCGCCCCCGCCCGTCCCCGGGACCCTCCTCGTCTCGCCAGCGCGCCCCCGCCCGTCCCCGGGACCCTCCTCGTCTCGCCAGCGCGCCCCCGCCCGTCCCCGGGACCCTCCTCGTCTCGCCAGCGCGCCCCCGCCCGTCCCCGGGACCCTCCTCGTCTCGCCAGCGCGCCCCCGCCCGTCCCCGGGACCCTCCTCGTCTCGCCAGCGCGCCCCCGCCCGTCCCCGGGACCCTCCTCGTCTCGCCAGCGCGCCCCCGCCCGTCCCCGGGACCCTCCTCGTCTCGCCAGCGCGCCCCCGCCCGTCCCCGGGACCCTCCTCGTCTCGCCAGCGCGCCCCCGCCCGTCCCCGGGACCCTCCTCGTCTCGCCAGCGCGCCCCCGCCCGTCCCCGGGACCCTCCTCGTCTCGCCAGCGCGCCCCCGCCCGTCCCCGGGACCCTCCTCGTCTCGCCAGCGCGCCCCCGCCCGTCCCCGGGACCCTCCTCGTCTCGCCAGCGCGCCCCCGCCCGTCCCCGGGACCCTCCTCGTCTCGCCAGCGCGCCCCCGCCCGTCCCCGGGACCCTCCTCGTCTCGCCAGCGCGCCCCCCCCCCGTCCCCGGGACCCTCCTCGTCTCGCCAGCGCGCCCCGCCCCCGTCCCCGGGACCCTCCTCGTCTCGCCAGCGCGCCCCCCGCCCGTCCCCGGGACCCTCCTCGTCTCGCCAGCGCGCCCCCGCCCGTCCCCGGGACCCTCCTCGTCTCGCCAGCGCGCCCCCGCCCGTCCCCGGGACCCTCCTCGTCTCGCCAGCGCGCCCCCGCCCGTCCCCGGGACCCTCCCTCGTCTCGCCAGCCGCGCCCCCGCCCGTCCCCGGGACCCTCCTCGTCTCGCCAGCGCGCCCCCGCCCGTCCCCGGGACCCTCCTCGTCTCGCCACCGCGCCCCCGCCCGTCCCCGGGACCCTCCTCGTCTCGCCAGCGCGCCCCCGCCCGTCCCCGGGACCCTCCTCGTCTCGCCAGCGCGCCCCCGCCCGTCCCCGGGACCCTCCTCGTCTCGCCAGCGCGCCCCCGCCCGTCCCCGGGACCCTCCTCGTCTCGCCAGCGCGCCCCCGCCCGTCCCCGGGACCCTCCTCGTCTCGCCAGCGCGCCCCCGCCCGTCCCCGGGACCCTCCTCGTCTCGCCAGCGCGCCCCCGCCCGTCCCCGGGACCCTCCTCGTCTCGCCAGCGCGCCCCCGCCCGTCCCCGGGACCCTCCTCGTCTCGCCAGCGCGCCCCCGCCCGTCCCCGGGACCCTCCTCGTCTCGCCAGCGCGCCCCCGCCCGTCCCCGGGACCCTCCTCGTCTCGCCAGCGCGCCCCCGCCCGTCCCCGGGACCCTCCTCGTCTCGCCAGCGCGCCCCCGCCCGTCCCCGGGACCCTCCTCGTCTCGCCAGCGCGCCCCCGCCCGTCCCCGGGACCCTCCTCGTCTCGCCAGCGCGCCCCCGCCCGTCCCCGGGACCCTCCTCGTCTCGCCAGCGCGCCCCCGCCCGTCCCCGGGACCCTCCTCGTCTCGCCAGCGCGCCCCCGCCCGTCCCCGGGACCCTCCCTCGTCTCGCCAGCGCGCCCCCGCCCGTCCCCGGGACCCTCCTCGTCTCGCCAGCGCGCCCCCGCCCGTCCCCGGGACCCTCCTCGTCTCGCCAGCGCGCCCCCGCCCGTCCCCGGGACCCTCCTCGTCTCGCCAGCGCGCCCCCGCCCGTCCCCGGGACCCTCCTCGTCTCGCCAGCGCGCCCCCGCCCGTCCCCGGGACCCCTCCTCGTCTCGCCAGCGCGCCCCCGCCCGTCCCCGGGACCCTCCTCGTCTCGCCAGCGCGCCCCCGCCCGTCCCCGGGACCCTCCTCGTCTCGCCAGCGCGCCCCCGCCCGTCCCCGGGACCCTCCCTCGTCTCGCCAGCGCGCCCCCGCCCGTCCCCGGGACCCTCCTCGTCTCGCCAGCGCGCCCCGCGTCCTCCCGGGACCCTCCCTCGTCTCGCCAGCGCGCCCCCGCCCGTCCCCGGGACCCTCCTCGTCTCGCCAGCGCGCCCCCGCCCGTCCCCGGGACCCTCCTCGTCTCGCCAGCGCGCCCCCGCCCGTCCCCGGGACCCTCCTCGTCTCGCCAGCGCGCCCCCGCCCGTCCCCGGGACCCTCCTCGTCTCGCCAGCGCGCCCCCGCCCGTCCCCGGGACCCTCCTCGTCTCGCCAGCGCGCCCCCGCCCGTCCCCGGGACCCTCCTCGTCTCGCCAGCGCGCCCCCGCCCGTCCCCGGGACCCTCCTCGTCTCGCCAGCGCGCCCCCGCCCGTCCCCGGGACCCTCCTCGTCTCGCCAGCGCGCCCCCGCCCGTCCCCGGGACCCTCCTCGTCTCGCCAGCGCGCCCCCGCCCGTCCCCGGGACCCTCCTCGTCTCGCCAGCGCGCCCCCGCCCGTCCCCGGGACCCTCCTCGTCTCGCCAGCGCGCCCCCGCCCGTCCCCGGGACCCTCCTCGTCTCGCCAGCGCGCCCCCGCCCGTCCCCGGGACCCTCCTCGTCTCGCCAGCGCGCCCCCGCCCGTCCCCGGGACCCTCCCTCGTCTCGCCAGCGCGCCCCCGCCCGTCCCCGGGACCCTCCTCGTCTCGCCAGCGCGCCCCCGCCCGTCCCCGGGACCCTCCTCGTCTCGCCAGCGCGCCCCCGCCCGTCCCCGGGACCCTCCTCGTCTCGCCAGCGCGCCCCCGCCCGTCCCCGGGACCCTCCTCGTCTCGCCAGCGCGCCCCCGCCCGTCCCCGGGACCCTCCTCGTCTCGCCAGCGCGCCCCCGCCCGTCCCCGGGACCCTCCCTCGTCTCGCCAGCGCGCCCCCGCCCGTCCCCGGGACCCTCCCTCGTCTCGCCAGCGCGCCCCCGCCCGTCCCCGGGACCCTCCTCGTCTCGCCAGCGCGCCCCCGCCCGTCCCGCCCGGGCCCCCCCCCCTCCTCGTCTCGCCAGCGCGCCCCCGCCCGTCCCCGGGACCCTCCTCGTCTCGCCAGCGCGCCCCCGCCCGTCCCCGGGACCCTCCTCGTCTCGCCAGCGCGCCCCCGCCCGTCCCCGGGACCCTCCTCGTCTCGCCAGCGCGCCCCCGCCCGTCCCCGGGACCCTCCTCGTCTCGCCAGCGCGCCCCCGCCCGTCCCCGGGACCCTCCTCGTCTCGCCAGCGCGCCCCCGCCCGTCCCCGGGACCCTCCTCGTCTCGCCAGCGCGCCCCCGCCCGTCCCCGGGACCCTCCTCGTCTCGCCAGCGCGCCCCCGCCCGTCCCCGGGACCCTCCTCGTCTCGCCAGCGCGCCCCCGCCCGTCCCCGGGACCCTCCTCGTCTCGCCAGCGCGCCCCCGCCCGTCCCCGGGACCCTCCTCGTCTCGCCAGCGCGCCCCCCCGCCCTCCCCGGGACCCTCCTCGTCTCGCCAGCGCGCCCCCGCCCGTCCCCGGGACCCTCCTCGTCTCGCCAGCGCGCCCCCGCCCGTCCCCGGGACCCTCCTCGTCTCGCCAGCGCGCCCCCGCCCGTCCCCGGGACCCTCCTCGTCTCGCCAGCGCGCCCCCGCCCGTCCCCGGGACCCTCCTCGTCTCGCCAGCGCGCCCCCGCCCGTCCCCGGGACCCTCCTCGTCTCGCCAGCGCGCCCCCGCCCGTCCCCGGGACCCTCCTCGTCTCGCCAGCGCGCCCCCGCCCGTCCCCGGGACCCTCCTCGTCTCGCCAGCGCGCCCCCGCCCGTCCCCGGGACCCTCCTCGTCTCGCCAGCGCGCCCCCGCCCGTCCCCGGGACCCTCCTCGTCTCGCCAGCGCGCCCCCGCCCGTCCCCGGGACCCTCCTCGTCTCGCCAGCGCGCCCCCGCCCGTCCCCGGGACCCTCCTCGTCTCGCCAGCGCGCCCCCGCCCGTCCCCGGGACCCTCCTCGTCTCGCCAGCGCGCCCCCGCCCGTCCCCGGGACCCTCCTCGTCTCGCCAGCGCGCCCCCGCCCGTCCCCGGGACCCTCCTCGTCTCGCCAGCGCGCCCCCGCCCGTCCCCGGGACCCTCCTCGTCTCGCCAGCGCGCCCCCGCCCGTCCCCGGGACCCTCCTCGTCTCGCCAGCGCGCCCCCCGCCCGTCCCCGGGACCCTCCTCGTCTCGCCAGCGCGCCCCCGCCCGTCCCCGGGACCCTCCTCGTCTCGCCAGCGCGCCCCCGCCCGTCCCCGGGACCCTCCTCGTCTCGCCAGCGCGCCCCCGCCCGTCCCCGGGACCCTCCTCGTCTCGCCAGCGCGCCCCCGCCCGTCCCCGGGACCCTCCTCGTCTCGCCAGCGCGCCCCCGCCCGTCCCCGGGACCCTCCTCGTCTCGCCAGCGCGCCCCCGCCCGTCCCCGGGACCCTCCTCGTCTCGCCCCAGCGCGCCCCCGCCCGTCCCCGGGACCCTCCTCGTCTCGCCAGCGCGCCCCCGCCCGTCCCCGGGACCCTCCTCGTCTCGCCAGCGCGCCCCCGCCCGTCCCCGGGACCCTCCTCGTCTCGCCAGCGCGCCCCCGCCCGTCCCCGGGACCCTCCTCGTCTCGCCAGCGCGCCCCCGCCCGTCCCCGGGACCCTCCTCGTCTCGCCAGCGCGCCCCCGCCCGTCCCCGGGACCCTCCTCGTCTCGCCAGCGCGCCCCCGCCCGTCCCCGGGACCCTCCTCGTCTCGCCAGCGCGCCCCCGCCCGTCCCCGGGACCCTCCCTCGTCTCGCCAGCGCGCCCCCGCCCGTCCCCGGGACCCTCCTCGTCTCGCCAGCGCGCCCCCGCCCGTCCCCGGGACCCTCCTCGTCTCGCCAGCGCGCCCCCGCCCGTCCCCGGGACCCTCCTCGTCTCGCCAGCGCGCCCCCGCCCGTCCCCGGGACCCTCCTCGTCTCGCCAGCGCGCCCCCCGCCCGTCCCCGGGACCCTCCTCGTCTCGCCAGCGCGCCCCCGCCCGTCCCCGGGACCCTCCTCGTCTCGCCAGCGCGCCCCCGCCCGTCCCCGGGACCCTCCTCGTCTCGCCAGCGCGCCCCCGCCCGTCCCCGGGACCCTCCTCGTCTCGCCAGCGCGCCCCCGCCCGTCCCCGGGACCCTCCTCGTCTCGCCAGCGCGCCCCCGCCCGTCCCCGGGACCCTCCCCCCCCCGGGCCCTCCTCGCCTCGCCGCGCCCCCGCCCGTCCCCGGGACCCTCCTCGTCTCGCCAGCGCGCCCCCGCCCGTCCCCGGGACCCTCCTCGTCTCGCCAGCGCGCCCCCGCCCGTCCCCGGGACCCTCCTCGTCTCGCCAGCGCGCCCCCGCCCGTCCCCGGGACCCTCCTCGTCTCGCCAGCGCGCCCCCGCCCGTCCCCGGGACCCTCCTCGTCTCGCCAGCGCGCCCCCGCCCGTCCCCGGGACCCTCCTCGTCTCGCCAGCGCGCCCCCGCCCGTCCCCGGGACCCTCCTCGTCTCGCCAGCGCGCCCCCGCCCGTCCCCGGGACCCTCCTCGTCTCGCCGCCAGCGCGCCCCCGCCCGTCCCCGGGACCCTCCTCGTCTCGCCAGCGCGCCCCCGCCCGTCCCCGGGACCCTCCTCGTCTCGCCAGCGCGCCCCCGCCCGTCCCCGGGACCCTCCTCGTCTCGCCAGCGCGCCCCCGCCCGTCCCCGGGACCCTCCTCGTCTCGCCAGCGCGCCCCCGCCCGTCCCCGGGACCCTCCTCGTCTCGCCAGCGCGCCCCCGCCCGTCCCCGGGACCCTCCTCGTCTCGCCAGCGCGCCCCCGCCCGTCCCCGGGACCCTCCTCGTCTCGCCAGCGCGCCCCCGCCCGTCCCCGGGACCCTCCTCGTCTCGCCAGCGCGCCCCCGCCCGTCCCCGGGACCCTCCTCGTCTCGCCAGCGCGCCCCCGCCCGTCCCCGGGACCCTCCTCGTCTCGCCAGCGCGCCCCCGCCCGTCCCCGGGACCCTCCTCGTCTCGCCAGCGCGCCCCCGCCCGTCCCCGGGACCCTCCTCGTCTCGCCAGCGCGCCCCCGCCCGTCCCCGGGACCCTCCTCGTCTCGCCAGCGCGCCCCCGCCCGTCCCCGGGACCCTCCTCGTCTCGCCAGCGCGCCCCGCCCGTCCCCGGGACCCTCCTCGTCTCGCCAGCGCGCCCCCGCCCGTCCCCGGGACCCTCCTCGTCTCGCCAGCGCGCCCCCGCCCGTCCCCGGGACCCTCCTCGTCTCGCCAGCGCGCCCCCGCCCGTCCCCGGGACCCTCCTCGTCTCGCCAGCGCGCCCCCGCCCGTCCCCGGGACCCTCCTCGTCTCGCCCACCCTATGGACCTCAACGACTACAGACCTGTAGCACTGACATCCCACCTGATGAAGATCTTGGAGAGATTGGTTCTCACACATCTCCGCCCTCTAGTGAGCCCCGCTATGGACCCCCTCCAGTTTGCTTATCGGCCGGGCATTGGGGTAGATGATGCCATCATCCATCTTCTGCACAGGGCTCTGTCTCACCTGGAGAAACCAGGGAACACAGTGAGAATAATGTTCTTTGACTTCTCCAGTGCTTTTAACACCATACAGCCCAGGTTATTGAGGGACAAGCTGGGCCTTGCTGGAGTGGACCACCACCTCTCCAACTGGATCCTAGACTACCTCACAAATCGACCTCAATATGTGAGAGCCCGAGACTGTGTGTCAGGTACCGTGATCTGTAATACGGGGGGCACCTCAGGGTACGGTTCTCGCCCCTTTCCTCTTCACACTGTACACTGCAGATTTTAGGTGCAACTCATCCAGCTGCTACCTACAGAAGTATTCTGACGACTCTGCAATAGTGGGTCTCATCACAGATGATGATGACAGGGAGTACAGAGAACTGAACCAGGATTTTGTGGACTGGTGCCACCGGAACCACCTGAAGATTAACGCGGGGAAGACCAAGGAGATGGTGGTGGACTTCCGCAAAGGCAGAAGCCCTCCTAAACCAGTGGACATCCTGGGGACAGGCATCGAGATTGTGAACACCTATAAGTACCTGGGTTTGCTCCTTAATAATAAGCTGGACTGGGCAGATCATATGGAGGCCCTGTACAGGAAGGGCCACAGCAGGCTCTACCTGCTTAGGAAACTGAGAGCCTTTGGAATCCGGGGGGCACTTCTTAGAACTTTCTTCAACTCGGTAGTGGCATCAGCCATCTTCTTTGGAGTGGCCTGCTGGGGGAGCAGTATATCAACCAGGGACAGAAATAAACTTGACAAGCTGATTAGAAAGGCCAGCTCTGTCCTGGGGAGCCCACTGGACCCAGTGCAGGTGGTGGGTGACAGAAGGATACTGTCCGTGGTGAGCTCCATGCAGAAGAAGAAATCCCATCCCATGCATGAGACTGTGATCGCGCTGAGCAGTACTGTCAGTGACCGACTGCTCCACCCTAGGTGTGAGAAGGAGCGCTATCAGAAGTCTTTCCTCCCCACCGCAGTTAGGCTGTACAACCAACACCGACCTAAGCGGAGATCATTCCATACAGAGAACTGAAATATCTCTCTGCCTGTTAAATCCCCCCCCCCCTCTGCTACGTCCTATCTGTCTGTCTGCTATTAATGTAATGCCTCTCACCTTGGAACATTCCTGTACATGTTGTATTTGTATTTGTATCTGCTTATCTTTGCTGCTGTAACACACTGAATTTCCCCATTGTGGGACTATTAAAGGACTATTATTATTATTATTATTATTATTATTATTATTATTATTATATTATTATAAACTGTAGTTCCCTCCTCTCCAAAATTAGTTTGTACTATACATACATTTCTGTACTATTTGACCACCAGATGGGAAATTTCAAACCTGGCAGAGCAAAGTTTGTAAATAGTGAACAGCCATGTGAGGCAATTCTCTCATCTTTAGTAAAGAATAAATATCTTGATTGCAAGAATTCATGTCCCAATCTATATGATCTGCAGACTAATGTTAGATTTGCTGTCTGTAGTTCTATTTACCATCTACTTTGCAACTTTTGCTCCAGGCACTTTTTCATTTATTTGGTACCTATGGTCCTAATCCATGACGGATTGTGTCCCGTTAGGAGCATATTAATATTTAATATATCTCGGAAATATCAGTTCATTCATGCATGCATGCATGTATGTATGTATGTTTATATACACCATCTTAGAATTTTGAATGGGGGTTTATGTCTCCCAGCAGCGTTGGTATATATTCATTGAGTGATCTTTATTATGGGTTTTGGTATACTTTTGTATAATTATTGTTCCCCTATTATGTGATCCTGGACGGTATTATACCCATACTCCTACTGTTTAGACCAGGGGTCTCAAACTCAATTTACCCGGGGGCCGCTGGAGGTAGAGTCTGGGTGAGGCTGGGCCGCATCAGGTTTTCCACACCGGTAATATGCTCCCTAGTGGCCCCTGCACACAGTATTGTGCTCCCTAGTGGCCCCTGCACACGGTATTGTGCTCCCTAGTGGCCCCTGCACACGGTATTGTGCTCCCTAGTGGCCCCTGCACACGGTATTGTGCTCCCTAGTGGCCCCTGCACACGGTATTGTGCTCCCTAGTTGCCCCTGCACACGGTATTGTGCTCCCTAGTGGCCCCTGCACACGGTATTGTGCTCCCTAGTGGCCCACCCACACGGTATTGTGCTCCCTAGTGGCCCACCCACACGGTATTGTGCTCCCTAGTGGCCCACCCACACGGTATTGTGCTCCCTAGTGGCCCACCCACAAACTATTATTATACTCTGGGTTCTTTTCAGAACCCAGAGTATAATGATTGGAGACCCAGAGGAGGATACAAACATAAAAACCAGTGTTACTTACCTATCCTGGACACCGGTGCACTCCTTGCAGCTTTCAGCCCTGTCTAATTGCGCACAGACGTCACGCTATGAGACCGGCGACGCGACCTGATGACATCACCAGAGCGCCCAAGCCTGCTCGGAGTGACAGCGGATCGCAGGAGAGGTGAGTAGCATTGGTTTTTATGTTCCTTCACCTCCCCTGGGTCTCCGATTATTATACTCCGGGGTCTAAAAAGACCCTGGAGTATAATAATAGTAGTATTTGAGGCCTGTGGCCTCACTTACCGATACCCGCGGCTGCTCACAGCGGCATCCACGTTTCTGCGTCCCATAGCAGAAGGGGAAGCGGGGGCGACCATGAGCAGACGCTGGTTAGGGAAATAAATAGGCTGTCACCTGCCGGGGATACTCCAGTAGGTTACGGCCTATTTATATAAATAAAAAAAAAAAAGTTCTCCTCACCTACCTGCAATGCCTTGATGCAGCCGTGATGACGTCATTATATCGCTGCCTGCGCTGTGATGCGGACGTCTCGAAAGCCAGCCCAGGACAGGCCCCCCTCAGCGTTGTTTTGTTTAAAGTGGCCTGTCCTGGGCTGGTTTACATTAGATAGTAAAAAATGCCACCCCCAGACAGTGCGCCCCTGGTGCCATTCGTATCAAACTTGGGCCGCACTAACATTAAACTTTGATAATGAGGTGGGGGCCGCAAACTATTGTCCCAAGGGCCGCAGTTGGCCCTCGGGCCGCGAGTTTGAGACCCCTGGTTTAGACGGTTTCGTTGATGTACCATTTATCCATTATCTTTGAAGTCTTCCTCCTTGTATTATGTGACCGTATTGGACCTTTTATTCATCATGCAAAATAGTGCATTCCCCGGTTTTCCTTCACATCTTCCTTCTCACCTGAGATTGCCTTCATGGATGGACACTGTGTATATGTACTTACCTAATGTGGCGATGCCGTCACTGCTACTGATCCATTGTGGCTGACCTCATATAGTTTCTTCCCTTTACTTACACGTGCTTTTTCCAGTGTTCTCAGCTGTTTGTCAATATCGTACGAACGTGTCATAACCGTGGGCGGGACCTAAGCATTTGATTGGCCTGTTCTTGATGACATGATGGGAGGGTGGCAGGGCCATGATGCTGCTCTGTCCCATATAAGGCCGAACACAGCCATAGTCTAGTGTAGGCTATTGAAGGGAGTCTATCACTGCCCGCAGCTACTTTAAATTGCTCCCATAGTGCTGTAGATGCTGTTAGCAGAATAAAAACAATAGCTTTCTTAAGTTTGAGCCCCAGGGATGCATCATCACTAAACATGCCCATCCTGCATTCAGCTCCTCCCTCTGGGCAGTGGGAGGATCAACTGACACTGGGAGGATCAATTCATGCTTCCCAGGGGGAGGAGCTGAATGCAGGATGGGCATGTTTAGTGGTGATGCAGCAGTGCTCAGTAATAGAAGAAAACTCCCCCTGTGCTCCAAGATCCTCATTTGAGTAAAGAAAAAGTGCTTTTTCTATGCATCCCTGGGGCTCTGAAACTTAAAAGTATTATTTTTTTATTCTGCTAACAGCATCTACAGCACTATGGGAGTGGTTTAAAGTAGCTGGGGGCAGTGATAGACTCCCTTTAAGTACCTGCAGTTTTTACTGCACACATATAAGCATTAGAGTATCGTCTTTTGTTTCCCAATCATAACTATGGTGACCCCTGATAAACTTGTAATACTAAGCAAGGGAAACGTGTTGAGTCTGTCTATATGGCTGAGTCTTCTAGATCCACCATTTATCTGTGTTATTTATCGTGATTGCTGGCTATCTAGCTATATCTAACATCAGTAGCAGCATCTCAGTGGTTTTTCTATTACTATCTGCTTGTGGAGTCATTGCTTTATTCCCATGCATTCAACACCCTTTTGTTGGGAGGGAATTTTCATTTGACATTTAACACCTGAGTTTTGAAGTGGACATATTAGCTGGTTTACCTTCGGCACCAGCTGTTTACCTCCATACATGCTTTATATCCAGGGTTTGTACATATTATCAGTCCTCTCGTGGACAGTTACATTAGCAATATAGGCTAGAACTTCTTGGGCTTAGTGAAGAGACCCTTTGGTATGGTTTGGTGGTCTAATTACCCACGAGCTGCATCCTTATCTGCCTTGGCTCTTACCGCTACGTGTGCTATTCTACTGTTGCTTGTACAGTCTGATGTCCCTGTTCCTTCATACTCATGACTGGCCTATGCCAATACTTCTGTTTGTTGATTATCTCTATATTTAATAGTATTAATAAGTTAGGTTTTATTATTTTGACTCGGGGATTCCTTCTTTATAGTGACCCTTTTTCACCATTTGTGATTTTTAACTAGTTCAGAACTAAAATGCATACATACTGCATTTATTCAGAGCACATTATTGCATCAAACAGGTTAAGTGTGATACAGTAGCCTGTTACCAAAAACATTACAGAGCCACCTAGTGGTAGAAAGAGCTAACTAATGCACTTTTTTTTATCTGTAAAATGCAAAGGACCTTTATTTCCTCATATATATTTTCACTAGCTAAATGATCTGCAAACAGCGAAAATGGCTGCCCTTGTTGCCCCAAGAGTGTTTAGTCACAGATGCATGGGTGAACACAAAGATCAGTGTATACAGAATGATTGTGAAAAAAAAGAAATAAGTGATACTCTACAGAATTAACATTTTTAGCTATTTTCTCTGTCTGAAAAGGGGAGGAGCAACCCTGGAGTTTGCACAGAGATGCAGAAATCGTCATCATCATAATCTGTGCATAACCTGTATGTGACCCCAGGGGGTGGATAGCAGGGACTTCTGTCCATGTTATCCCCTTTCCTATCTGAGAGCATACTATACTTTTGCTCTCTGTCACATAGAGGGATAATGTAATACCCCTCTGAGCCTTACTAGAGGGGTATTCTTATATAATACCCCTTTGAGCATAACCAGGTAGTTTATTGGCGCTGTGATCCAAAAGTTTACCATTGCCCAGGTCGCAGCGCCAAAGTTGTACCAAACACTTACACAACACATGCACAAAGTCATCAATAAACTTTACATTTCACCCAATCTCTGTCCTGTCCATACCTGATCTTTATAGAGTAAAATACGCCTCTAGCAATATCTGTTACATGCTAAAATAGAAATAACGATTATCCCTAGAGATGAAGGTATAAATTGCTACAATTTTTATAGGTGAATAGAAAATTATATTTTTATGTAAACTCTTATTTAGTTTGCATGCCCAAAATTTGTTGACACATTTCTGCGATTTTTGGCGTTTCTTTAACACCCGCACATGTAAGTAAATTATATATATATATATATAGTGTGTTTGCTATGAATTCCTCACATCTTGCAGTTTTTGGAAAGTACATTTTGTTTGCAGAAAGGGACTGCTTGAGCATGCACTTTAGTGGCAAATTTGAATTTTTGTGTAATTTTTGCTTACAATTTGTTTGCTGCAAAGCTGCATGAAGGTGGTTGTATATATGAAATATTGTGTTTTTATATACGGTATACTGTGCATTCTCAAAAAAGTTAGATTTTGGTATCAGTCAGTTTGCTAGGTGCAGTATAGATTTGTAACATATTAGTGAATAACAGCAAATTCTTGCTTGTCTTCTGTATGTATCAGCGTTTTTGAGTACAAGCTCTTGTTGTAGCTGATGTTTGTGGTATATATAAATTGTGTACACCTTGATCTTTTATTTTATATGTATTTTGTGTGTGTGTGAATGTAAGATTGAATAGGAGTTTTAAGTGCAAATATGTTTTAGTGCATTTTTTCAAAAAATTATTTGTCACAAAGTTACATGAAGGTGGATGTGGCTATTGATAACCAATTGAGACACATATAATCTTCAGGTTGTCTACTTTCAAAAAATAGTGTTTAGGAGTTCACTTGCTTTCCACTGTGTGTAATCCCTACATTTTATAGGATGATACTTTTTTAACATTTACAACTTCAAAGCAGATTTTTGCTCATTCCAGTTCTAGTGATATTCTTAAGATATGTGCATGCAGGTGTAGGCGTTAGTGATACGAATGGCTCTGCACATGTTGATCTCTTGTTTTTTGGAGGTTTGGTGCATATAACTTTTTGTTTGGTTTCCACTTTTAGCAACTAATATACATTTATTTGCTTTTTTTTTTTTTTTATAAAACATTCACTTTAAATCAAAATTGCATGAAGGTGCTTGCTTGCATACAGTACCAAGTGACATTCTGACAATGCTACAGGTGTCTACTTTAAGAAAATATATAGGTATGGGGGTGGTTGGATGATTTTTTAATGTTACAATTTAGGTTTGATTTGTCCATCTCAAAACTGTGAAAATTGCTATGGCTAACAGAGGTGCAAAATTTCCGGAGACCCCTGGCAGTGAAAGGGTTAAATTTCATATTTTGCAGGCCCATCTTTTTAAGCATTCAGGTAAACATATCAAAATTGTTTAGGTGAAGAGGGTTGTAATCCCAAAACAGATTACACTGTTCACAGTTCTTTGACAGGTTTTTTTTTAAACTTGAAGTTTTCTGTGTCTGCTGCCCCTGTCTCTGACAGGATTCTAGATATGATGTTCTCATTGGTTGAAATTTAGTATACCCTTCACACCACTTGAAGGATTAAATTGTGGCAAAAAAGTTAGAAGTAACAAAGTAAGAAAAGTCAGTGATAATAAATGTGGGTCATTGCCTTCTCCTCTTGACTCATACAGATTAGTGCAGATAAAGGCAAGAAGGCCTTTGTGGTTGTAACTGATTGAGTTTGCAACTTTTTAAACATTTGTGTAGAAATTCTGTGACAATGGCATTTTTACGCTGCTCTTGCCATTTTCTGAAGTCAGCTTTTAGAACACAATTATTTATTTTATTTTTTTTGTCACAAGGATGTCTATCTTATGTGTCTAATGTGGTAACCAAGTGGTTGTGTTGTGATTAACAGCTTGTCAAGGATTTTACTATATCACAATATTGTATGGAATTGTTTTCAAACCTACTACTAGGGGTTGGCCTTAAAGGGGTTTTCCAGGCAAAAAATATTTTTTTTAAAAAAAGGTCTGTGTGCTCTTAATGGCTTAAGTGTACCCAAATCCCTTTAGCAGTGTTTTGAGTGATTTTCTGTGTTTCTCTGGGAGCTCCTGGCATCTTCTGCATTTGTTTACATGGTGTAGCTTCCTGTGTACCTTCCACACTACCTCCCCCTCACTGTCACCCTTTCCTCTCACTCCCTTACACCCCCTCCCTGTCTCCCTGGCTATCCCGCCCACTACTAGCCCTTCTCAACTTACTCAGTACCCCCTCCACCCCATCATACTTGCGTGACTTCCCTTCTGGAACGACTCCTCCTTTTTCTTTCACTCTCCTGGCTGTGCCCAGGCTGGAGACTCCTGCGCAGTACAGATGGCACCTCTGATGGTGCATGCAGAGACTAGAAGTGCCTCTGATGGAGTTCCATCTCTACTGCACATGTGTCGGAGGCACCTCTGTCTTGTACATGCGCTAGCAGAGTTAAAGAGGAGGAGCCATTCCCAGAGAGGAAGACACGCAAGTATGATGGGTTGGAGGTGGGGGGGGAGTATTGGTGACATTCTGTTTAGAAAACGGGGAAACGGAACGTTGCCGGATTATCAAAAAGTGTGCCTGGGATGGACCGCCCTGGTGATCGGGGTAATTATAAATTTGTTTTTTAAAAAAATAAATTAGAAGATTGGTGGGGGGAGGGGGTTTAGTTTAGGGGTTCATTATATATAATTTTTTTTTTTTCTTTAATTCTGGACAGATCCTTTAACTTAATCCCAGTAATGTCATCATGATTTGTGTACTTGGATTCTGCCAAGAAACTATAGCAATCCGCTGAGAGTGTATGGAGTGTCTGTGCAGCTGCAAAGACCAGCCAGACACAGGAGTATTGATCAGTGATAAACATGTTGATCATTCAGCACTTGTTTGCATTAGCAAATGAGACCACGCAGACCAATATAAACTGAATGAGAAAGGAACAATCTCTACTGTGATGTCCTGCAAATAATCTGCATCTTTTGTCCTTCAGAAAAGATGCAATCATCTGACCAGTGAGATCTTCCCCCCCCCCCCCCCCCCCTCTTTCTCAAAGCGCTTTTCACAACAATTTGTCTACCAAAACTTTTCCTTCCCCTTAAATACCCAAATTATGCACCCAAAAAACCCCCCCACCCCCCCCCCCCACCCACCCCCCCACACCACCATATATCACTCTCCATCTCCCCCACAACCACCCCCCCCCACCCCACCACCCCCCCCCCCCCCCCCCCCCCCCCCCGGGGGGGCCCCCCCCCCCCCCAAAAAAAAAAAAAAAAAAAATTTATCCACCCCACACAGCCACAAAAACACCCACACACCACCAACAAAAAAAAACCACATATAACACCACACAACAAAACACAAATAAAGTAGAATAAATATTATTATATTATAATATAGAAAGGAAAAAACATTTTAATATTTTAAAAAAAAAAGAAGAGAAGAGAACCCCCCAACCTTTTAAAGACCAACAAAGTTTTTTTATTAATTTACATTCAGGGCTCCCCCCCCCCCCCCCACACCAGGAGAGGAACAAAAAAAAAAAAATAAATATTTTTTTTACCACTTTTTTTCCAAACTTTTTTACCCTTCTTAAAAAAAATTCCATCCAAAGTAGGGTTTTTTTTTCCCCCCACCAGAAGCCTCCCTCCAATGCGTCCCCCCCCCCCACACCCCTTTTTTTTTTTTTAAACTGTAATTTTTATTGAAAAAGTTTTTTAAAAGAAATACAAGGCAAATGTAAAGCAAATAATCTGTTACATCAGAGAAAACAACAACAGAAAGACTCAATTTGGGGGAAAACAAAAGACATGACAAAGGAAAGAAACAATAAGGGGAGAAACAAAGTTGGGAGTCAGGCATCAGAGACCCTGTGTGGCACAGTAGGAATCCCAGTGGGACCAAATTGCTTCAAATGCCTCTACCGTATGGTTGAGGGAGGCGGTCAAGTACTCCAGACTGCGGATGTCCTTCAGACAGGCTATCAATTCTGAGACTGCTGGGGGAAGAGCCTTTCTCCAATGGCGTGCTATAAGTGTTTTGGCCGCGGTACACAAGTAAAGGAATAATTTAGATGTATTTTTACAGAGACCTTTTGGAGGGAGATTAAGCAGATAAACCATGGGATCCAGGGGTATACCCTGGATGAAAAGAATGTGAGTCATCCTCTCAACCTCGAGCCAGAAAGGGCGAACTAAGGGGCATTCCCAAAAAACATGAAACAGTGTTCCAAGTGTTGCCCGGCATCGCCAACAACTAGAAGAAATAGTGGGGTTAAGAGTATGTAATAAAGCTGGGGTATGATACCAGTGCATAAGTATTTTGTATTGCGTTTCCCTAAACGTTACACAGGAAGAGGATTTAGCTGCACGGGACCATATGACCTGCCACTGGCTGTGCGGAATATGGGTGCCCAGGGTTCCAGACCACCGGGTCATATATTTGTGGGCCACCGGGGTCTGCCCCCCCTGAGAGGTCAAGAGCCTATAAATATTTGAAATCAGGCCTCTAGTGGAGGTACCTGCCCGACACAGTCGTTCAAAAACTGTGGGGAGGGGAGACCCGGGTGGACCCAAACTGGGAAACAACAAAATGGACTATTTGCTGATAATGGAACCACTCTGAGGTAGGCAAGTGCTGTATGGAAGTGAGGTAGTCGAAGGACCTGAGCTCCAAGGTCGACGGGTCCACCAAGTCTGCTATGTGGAACAAACCCAACCCACTCCAGGGCCTGACCATAGCGGTGGTGAGTCCGCTTGGAAGGAGTGGATTATATAAAAAGGAAATCATAGATGAGTGCGGAGCGGCCAATCGAAAGAGCTTAGAACAAGTATTCCAGATAGACCGGGTAAAGCCGATAGGGCCTAGCAGCGGAGTAGAGGGTAGGGGGGGGGAGGGAGGACCACAGATATGCATTGGGGTGAACAGGAGCTAGCCAAAGCTTCTCTATCTCCACCCATTTCGTGTGTGCCTGGGATGCCGCCCAAAACGGTATACTCCGCAAATGAGCAGCCCAGTAATAATGCAGCAGGTGTGGAGCCCCCAGTCCCCCGTCCGACTTACCCGCCAGCATCACTGATCGGGGAATGCGATGGCGTTTGCCATTCCATATAAATTGGAAGATTGCTTTCTGTAGTGATTTCAGTTCTGACCTAGGGACTGCCACTGGGAGGTTTTCGAAGAAATAAAGAAGCTTGGGGAGGAGGGTCATCTTAACCGCAGTTATACGGCCTAGGAGAGAAATATGGAGAGGATGCCATTTATCTAGGAGAGAGCGGAGCTCATGAAACAGGTGAGGATAATTGACTGAATACAGTGTATGGTATGAAGAGGATAACTGGACACCCAAATAACGTAATGAGTGGTCCCTCCACTGGAAAGCAAAATTAGTCTTAAGCAACTGCAAAGTCTCGCTTGGGATATTTAGAGGCAGGGCTTCCGTTTTACTAGGGTTAACCTTATAGCCCGATAGGACTCCATATTCCTTTAAAACTCGGAGAAGGTTCGGGAGGGAGGTATGGGGTTTAGTGAGGGTCAACAGGACATCATCTGCGAATAAACTAATTTTAAATTCCCTATCCCTCACAAATACCCCGGTGATATCTGAGGCAGATCTAATTTGGGCCGCCAGGGGTTCAATACACAATGCAAATATTAAAGGTGACAAGGGGCATCCCTGACGGGTTCCATTACGAATGGATAAAGGTTGGGAGGAAGCATTAGGTAGCTTGACCACTGCCGAGGGGCGGGAATAGAGAGCCCTTATGGCCGTGAGGAAGGCCCCCGAGAACCCGTAACTCTCGAGGGTGGCTATCATAAATGACCAATCAAGGCGATCGAGGGCCTTCTCAGCGTCCAGACTTAAAAGCAAAGTGGGGGTGGAAGAACGGTTAGCTACATCAATCAAGTCCACCGCCCTTCTAGTGTTATCTCCTCCCTGGCGACAGGGGACAAATCCCACCTGGTCCTTGTGGATGAGAGTCGGAAGCCAAAGGCCAAGCCTATTTGCCAAAATTTTTGTAAATAGTTTGAGGTCTGTATTCAGGAGGGCAATGGGACGATAGTTAGAACATTCCTGATGGTCCTTATGTGGCTTTGGGACCAAGGAAATGTGAGAGTGCAGCATAGTATGCGGGATCGGGGCTCCATCCAAAAAAGAGTTGAAGAGTTTACACATATGAGGGAGGAGATCAGAATGGAAAGTTTTATAATAAGCATAAGTGAACCCATCAGGGCCCGGAGCTTTACCATTAGGGAGACCCTCCAAGACGGCAGTTAACTCCTCGCCCAATATTGGAGCATTAAGTGAAGAGAGAGCTGAGGGCGGGAGGACCGGGAGCCGACAGGAGGTCAGATAGGATTGCAAGTTTGTCTCTGTAGTGGAGGGGCCTCTCCCAGCAGCCGAGGGAAGGTTATACAGTGTAGTGTAATAATCTCTAAACAAGGTCGCTATAGTGTCGGGATGGTGTTGTAGGGTGCCCTGGGAATCTCGGACAGCATGAGGTGTAGAGGAAACCCGGCGGTCTCTCAGGGTTCTGGCTAGGAGTGTATGGGCCTTATTTCCCCTCTCATAATACCTCTGGCGGCTGTAGAGGAGAAGGCGATGGGTGGCCTGGGTAGCGAGGTCGCGGAGGTCCGCCCTAGCAGCTACCAATTGACGCAGCAAGGATACTGTGGGTCGTGACGCTAGTCTCTCGGTTAGGGATCTGATCCTACTAATTAAAGCCTCCTCTCTAACCTTTTGATTTCTCTTGGCCTGTGTTCCCAGTGCAATACAGTGACCTCTCATTACTGCCTTATGGGCTTCCCACAATGTAGATATAGCGGGGACTGATTCAAGATTAACTCGAAAGTATTCTTGGAGGTGGGTACGAAGTTTACCCTGGGTCTCTCGTGAATAAAGGAGGGATTCATTAAGTCGCCAATGGCAACGTTTTGTCGGAGGGCAGGAGGGAGACAATGTTAGCAGTACGGGCGCGTGATCGGACCAGGATATGGGGCCTATGTCAGCTGACTTGAATAAGCGAAGGGTTAATGTGTTACCGAAAAAGTAGTCTATTCTAGAGTGGGTTTTATGGGGGTGGGAGTAAAATGTAAAAGAGCGAGCAGAGGGATTGTCCACCCGCCAAAGGTCATAGAGGGCAGCCGACCGTACAAGGCAGCGAAACTCCTTTGCTAGTCTTGTCTGCGAGGGTCCAGGAGGATCATTATTGAGGGTGAATCTATCCATATTTTCAGAAAAAGCCATATTAAAGTCTCCTCCCAGTAACAGTGCAGATCCCTCAGACATTTGCAATTTCCCCAGGACCTGTTTAAGGAAGGGGATCTGAGAAGAGTTAGGGGCATATATGTTACACAAAGTGATAGGTTGACCGCGTAAAAGCCCCTCCAGGATAATATATCGACCCTGGGGATCTAAATGAGAGGCCGAAACAGTGATAGGGCAGGTACGAGAAAGCAGAATAGCTACTCCCCCCCTCCTACGACTACAATATGCCGAGTAAGCGGAGGGGAAGTAATGGCGAGCAAAATTAAACGTGCCAGTATGATCATAATGGGTCTCTTGGAGAAAAGCTACCTCTGCCTGTAGGGAGCGAAGCTCCCGCAGGACCATTCGCCGTTTTGAGTTGGAGCCCAGGCCCTTGACATTTAATGTAATGCACTTAACCATAGAGAAAACAGAGTGGGTTTGTAGCTAGCGTAAGGAAAAATGAGGAAGAGGCAAATCTCACCCAACCATCGAGAGTCGGAAGCCTTGAAAAAAATAAAGGTGAAGGGTCCAGGCCACTGTAGCCAAACGAGTCTCCGAACCTGAAAAAGGGGAGAAAAGAGAAGGGACAGAAGGGGAGGGGAAAGAGACAAAAGACACACAAAAGGACGAGGCATAACAAATAAAAAACAAAAATATTTAAAAAACACAATTAAACTAAATCTAGTGGTCGGGACTATATCTCCCGGCCGGGGGCAAAAAAAAATGTCCAAGTCAGGGCCACAAATGACCCTTCCGGGGCCCAACCAGTGGGTCCACAGCTGGACGAAGCCCCCACAGTAGAGGGGGGAGTGGGTGGGAGGCGGGAGAGGATCAGCAATATGCAGATCAAAATAGACAATTGGGGACCTAAGGATAGTAACATCTGTCAGTCACTGGTGGGGAAGGGGGAGTCTAACCCACCCGACCGCCCAAACTGAAACATAAGTAAAATGCAAAAAAGTAGTGGGACCATTAAAAGAAAAATGCGTATAAACATAAACAGCAATAACAACAGAACCCCCAGTGAGCAAAGTTGACATATCCCTCCCAGAAACTAGGAGGGCCTAGAAAAAAAAGATACAGTCACGGAGGGGGGGGGTTCCACCCTTGATCTTCTGGAAGAACGTTGCTGGCGTCTAGCCGGGTTCTGGACTGTCCAGACCGGGGGAGGCGGTGGTGGCGGAGCAATCAGTTCCCAGTTCTGTAGGTCAGGGAGAGGAATATCCATAGCAGTGCAAAATGGCTCCAGGTCTGCATAGAACCGCAGGGTAGCAGAGCGTCCATTGTGCCTAGCTGTCAAAGAAAAGGGGAATCCCCAGCGATACGGTATTTGCCGGTCGCACAGAAGCTGTAGCAGAGGGCGCAGATATCTCCTTTTCTGTAGCGTAATCCAAGAAAGATCCTGATAAAGTTGAATTTTGGCTCCTTCAAATTCAAAGTCTTTAAGACGACGGGCCTTGGAAAGGATGGTTTCCTTCAATGCATAATCGTGTACGCAGCAAATAACATCACGCGGAGTGGGGCCAGATCCCTTGGGACGCAGGGCCCTGTGCGCTCTATCCAGTTTAATTTTATGCGTAGGTGGTTCCTGCAAGATGGAGTTGAAAACCTCCCCCAAGGTAGCATGTAAATCCTCCTCCTGGGTAGCCTCAGGCAGCCCCCTGATTCTGATATTATTGCGCCTGCCCCGGTTGTCCAAGTCCTCCAAATGGCGCTGCATGTCATTAACCACCTGGCATTGGGAGAGGACAGTGTCCTGGAGGTGAGACACATGAGAACGGGTCTGGTCATGATCATCTTCAAGGGTATCAACCGGGTTTGCAATATGCTGGAGATCTTGCCGCATTACAGCGATTTCAGTGCGTATCTCTGAACGACATGCCGTTGTGACTTTAGCAACCAGGGAGTCAAAGTCCTCTTTTGACGGTAGATGAGCAAGGTAATCAAGCCATGGTGGAGGGTCAGAAGAGGCTGCCAGAGCAGATTGTAGCGGAAGTCGGGGGTGGCGGTGCAGACGGCGGGGAGAGCTGGGTACAGATAGCCAGGGGGGACAAAGAAGGAGTCGTCCCCAAGTCTGCCTCCTCATCTCCTAGGAGGGGTGGGGGCTGCTGCAAGGGCATGAGGCTGGGAAGTTGTAAGGACTGCCGGGAGGTGAGAGGATCCCCCACAGGGCTAGGAGGACTCCCACAGTCAGATGGTGACATGTGGGGAGGAGAGGCAGTCGCTGAGGTCCCCTGGGACGCTGGGTCCCCCCTGATATTGCGTGGGGGAGCCCGCTGAGGAATGTACTGGCTGAAGCTGCGGGGGGGGGGGGGGCAGTCAGCGCTGCATGGGGCGGTCCAGCGCTTGTCTTACCCGGCGGTGGAGATCGAGCGCCCGGGCTTTCAGCCTCCAGAAGAGCAGGAGGCCTAACAGGGAGACCTCTCTGCAGCGCGGGAGCCCCTCGCGCTGCCAGCGGAGCTGCCGCTGTAGTTATTCCGGAGGCGGTCGGCGCTGCTGCAGAGGAAGATGGCCGCCGCCTCGTGGAGGCCCGCGCTGCTGAAGCTGTTGCCGGCTGCAGGAACGCGGACAGGGTAGATTGTGACCTGTCCGCGGGTGCAGGGTCTCCCACAGCCAGTGTCCGGCTCGTTCTTTTAGCCATGGGGTTCTGTATGTCCCAAATGGTCCCACTTAGCTGACGGTAAGGTAGGAGCTCCTCCAAAGTGCGTCCTACTCCATCGGATCCCCCCCCAACCAAACACCAAAAAAAAATTTAAAATAATTTTAAGTTGTTTTAGGGGGGGAGGGGGGGGGGGGATTAAGGGGGTTTAAGGGGGAAAAAAAAAGAGGGGTGTGTGTTTTTTTTTTTTAATTTAAAAAAAAAAAAAAAATTTTTTTTTTTTTTTTTTTGTTTATTTTTTTTGGGGGGGGGGGGGGGGGGGGGGGGGCAGAATAGGGCAAAGGCAAGGGCGGGGAGGGTGGGTTTATACCAGTTCAGCTGGGGGCCCGGGGGCCCGTAAAACGTATTTTTGCTAAGTCCACGGTAAAAGAACCACACAGAATTTCACACACACTCGACTGAAGAGCCTAGGCCCCTGTGCTGCATAACGTGATACTCTATATGTCCAAACAATCTCACTATAGTTTGCCTACCGACAGGCCCGTCTAGGACGGCCACCCCAATTACCTATTAATACCACTGATAAAGAAGGAAGGGTTTTGTGTGTAAAGCCGGCTTACCAGTGATGCATCTGGGGCTTAACAAACTTATAGAAACCTCTAAACCCAGACCTCCCTGGTCACCCCTAGTGAATATCAGTATTCAGTCCTGAGCAAGTGGAAAATAGGAAATGTGATGAACTTGGTAATATTTCAGACATGCACAGGATCCTTTCAGGTTTGGTTGCAACAGGAAATGGTGAAGAATCCAGAGTCCTTAATAATGCAAATAATAAACTGAAGATGTCTTTAACTGATAGCAACAGGCCAAACTGAGTGTCAATAGAAAGTGCTAACACCCTAATCCTACACTTTGGCGTCAAAGCTAACTATTGTTGCGTGCAAGTTGTAGACCACCGCTACGTGGCGGACCTGAGTTCAGGCTTACCGACCCAGGTCGTGTACCTTTCCGGCTGAAATAGCTGCTGTTGATGTGGGATCTCCTCCACTGCGAGCAGCACTGCCTCTGGACTGTCATATGTTCAGTCGCAGTTCCCGATGCGGCTCCTCACAAGGCCCGGCTTTCGTCGCTCCCCCAGTCGTGCTCTCCTGCACGATCTTCTCCCATCTAAGGTGAGGAGTGTAGAAGAGGTTGTCTCTGTTCACACAGTGCTGCTCTTGGTTCTGGCATAAAGTTCTCTAGCACTAATGGCGATAGATCCTATCCCAGCATCTCTGCCTTTCACAGATGCTAGGAGACTAACTGAAATGGCCACATCAGAGCTTCCTGTGTAGCACTTGCTCCTACCAACAGGTCTCTATCAAAATCTGTGGAGGAACAGCAGGAAGGGGGGAGGGGGGGGGCAGTGGCATCTTGTGGCCAAAGGGCAACACTGCGGGCATTAGTCCATACAATATAATGTGCAACTATACAGCTCATCACAAACTCCAGGGTACTCATTCAAAATATACAGGTTGTCAAACATGGGTAAGTGTGGTGTATTTGCCTTCCTCTCGCAAATGCACCCATATACCTTTAGCAGTGTTTTGAGTGATTTCTGGGTGTCTGAGAGCTCCTGGCATCTTCTGCATTTGTTTACATGGTGAAGCTTCCTGCTATGTAGCTTCCACACTAGCTGCTTCTCACCTCACTCACCCCGCCCCTTCTTCTCTCTCTTCTTCCCTCACGCCCACCCCCCGACTCCATTATACTTACGTGACTTTCTTCCAGTCTTTCTCCTGCGGGACGGCCCCTCCCTCTTTTCTGATTCTGCCAGCGCTGCTCTGTAGCCGACGCATCCACCTCTACTGCGCCTGCGCAGTAAAGGTGGATTATCGGCTGCAGAGCACAGAGCAGCACTGAGACTATTGCGCACACCAGCAGTTAGAAAAGAGGGAGGGGCCATCCTGCAGGAGGAAGTCTGGAAAGGAGAGGTAAGTATAATGGAGTGGTTGGTGGGGGGGGAGTATTAGTGACATTCCGGAAACAGAGCGTCACCGGATAACCAGCAAATGTCTCTGGAGTGGTCACATGACTGGCCCCAGAGATATGGGTAAATATAAATTTTTGATTATTTAGAAAGTAGGCGGGGTGGGGGGTTTAGATTAGTGTGGGAATTTGCTTTTATCCCAGACAACCAATTTAACGTACACTTTTTGTGTGTAATTTTGCTTGTGAAAAAAACTATAAATCCTGATGCAAATGGTGTGTTTGGTGGCTTTGCCATTTCTTTTTTCACATGTGGTCACTACATATCAGGTCAATCTTTGTCAGGGAACTGCACTGGGTGGCATTAACAGGTGCAGATGGCAGGTTTTCTTTCACACAGATTCTACCTGAATTTGTACAAAAAACGCTTTGTATAGCCCCATCTAAAATCAGATGCATATGGGCATACAGTATTGGATCATAACATTCTATGGGTGTCCTACTATTGATCCTCACAATTCATCTCTGTAAACCAATGGTTGGTTGAGCTTACATGTATTGTCTATGCTAGTATACAATAAAAAAAAAGTTTGCAAACTGCAGTAAGACTTTAAGATTTTATTTATAAAAAGAGAAACAATCTAGTACTAGAATAATACAAGGTGTTCTGCCCAATGGATCAGAATCTGATGTTAAAAGTGTTGTCATCTCATTTTACATACTTTGTTAATATTTATTCTAATTAGGTTATAGCACCATGTAGTGGTCTTTCAGTTACATTACCTGTTGAATTCCCCTTATAAAACTATTGCATTATGGGAGCTGCAATGCACTCTGGGTAAAGCAAGGCATTCTGGGAGCAAGAAACCTGCCCACAAGACATTGGGATGCCATCTCTTGCACTACTCCACACTTAAGCTCCATTATCCTTGTGCAAGCATATCTGGTAGGAATTGTCTTATTCCTATGTGAATGTATGTATTGTTCAGGACTGTTAGTGAGCCATGTATAGCTTAAGCAGGATGTTATTACTGTTAGTTATGTGTGTATATGTATAAGTTGCCATCTTACCATGTGCTTTCACTGTTGATTTTAAGTGTCATGGCCATGTATTAATGCTCAATACTTATACCTGTACTTTTTGTATTCTTATAGTTTTACCAACATATTAACAAAATAACATATCAACATATCATATCAATATCATCATCACATTACCATATTTACAACCTGTTGACCAATAAATTCTTAGACTACAGAAAAAACAGTCTGTTTATTTGGAAGACAGAGAAGGTTTATGCTGTATGTCAGACTGCACACTGAGAGAACGTGTAAGAAGACAGAACACAAGGCATAATTATTCCTTGTTATACATAGTACAATGACATGGTATATACCAGATGCATATTGTTTATAAGGTACAGTAAACCTATCATGCGCGCACACACAAACAGCTCCCTATAAAAAGAGTGGAACATACAAAATTACTGTAATGATAGAAACAGGACATTTATAATTATTAGATGTCCTCAAAATTAACAGAAAATAAACTATGTATGGAAAAGGCTGAATTTGACAATATGCAGGTAATTCTCTGGATAGTCAGCCTCTCAGGTTGTCAGTTAACCCACTGTGTTTCTCCTGTGTTACTGTTGAACAGGAAGTGGTTTCCAGACACTATACATAAAAAGTAAGAAATGTTATACAATGCTGTACACATTATGTATATTAGATCAATTGGCATATTTGTCTGGTTCAGACCCACTCTTTGTAAACATGATTCTCACTTGTGGACTCAGCTTTTAACAAGAGATTATCCTTCATCTAGAGAATCCCTTCTCCAAATGTAACAGAAATGTATATAAAGATTTTTTTTTTATGCATGTTCCACATTGGAACTGTTATACAGACATTTTCATTTCAACAGAGCCTCACTTTATTATTAATAAATAAAAATAAAATGAATAATTTTATTTTATCTTTTAATACACGTACAGTATATCACCTTGCCACTCTGTAGCCTACACACGCTGCTGCCACCTCCACCTCTGCCACTGGGTCACTGTATGTCCTCCTCATCTCCGCACTCTACCAATGGGTGACTGTATAGCCTCCTCACGCTACTGCCACCTCCTCACTCTGCCACTGGTACACAACTTTTTCATATGACTGTATATTTGAAGTGCTGTCAGTGTCATACAAGTCCCTCTATGTAGCTTGTATATGATTAATGAGCTGCAGATTCCCTTTAATTAGGAACCACATTTATTTTTTTGCTCTAATTAGTAAAACATTTTAATATGCATTTCAGCTGTAAGCCAATGGCTCTTAAATGGAATTTAAGCTTATACCTTTTATCCTACAGCTGAAATACATAGTAAAATGTGCTAGCATTACTGCAATGAAAAAAACATGTAAATAGAGCATAATAGACATCATATAATGTCTACCTTCAGCTACCCCCCAGCGTAATGTCTACCTCAAAAGCGTAATGTCGACCTTCAGCTGCCTCCACAGTTTAAAATCCCCTTGCAGTTGCCCCCCAAATATTATGTCCCTTTCCTACCAAACTAACATAAACCACTAGTACTCACCTTTCATTGCTCTCCTGCTGTTTCTGGTATTCAGGGCGCTGCAGGGATGTTGTAAGTGACATCATCTCATCACGGCTGCAGCTCCCAGAACAGAGATGGGAAGAATGGTGAAGCGGGGAGTGGACAGCCCCCTGTTTCACAATTGTCTTCAACTCATCGGCATCCTCAGGATGAGTTGAAGCTTGGGCAGCTGGACCCACTGCCTGGAACAGCGGGAAAGCAAATACAGGACTGTCCTGCTGTCCCAAGGGGGCCTCTGCTACCATAGGGCCTGGTGCAAGTGCACTTTTGGACCTATGGTTAAAGCAGCCCTGATATGATAAGGATCAAAATGGAAAAGCAAGTGCAGGTGAAACTCAAGTTTGTTTCAATCGACTCCTGGTTTTAGCTTTAAAAACTACACGTAACAATCTGTGCCAACCCAGCCTTATATTTATGCTGCATTTCCCTGACCATAAATTATTGCTAAAATAAAGTGTTATAGATTAAAGTATATTAATTTTTCATCTTAAAGGAAACCTACCCTATGAAAAATGCATACAATCCCCAGGATGTTACAGAGCAGGCGTAGCTGAGTGTGATTCAGCAAAACTTGTGTTTTATTAATTTATACCTACCCCTGCTCTTTGTGTGTTTAGAAACAATTTAGTCATGTGGGCGGTCCTACATGTATTACTGTTCATAGTGAGATAGCTGTCAATCACTGATAGTACCACCATCATTACTAGATAACTTTTTCTAAGCATAGAAAGAAATGTAAGTGAATAAATGTCAAGTTTGCTTTTCTCACAAATCGATACATCACCCTGCTCAACTCCTTCAGATCTATAACACGCGGCTGCCTGCAGATTGCACTACACATTTCTTACGACAGATTCCGTCTAAAAGACCTCTTTCAAACTAGACGTCATTAATTTGTGCTCAGGTGGATCATTTTGTAATTTGCTTCTACATTGGAACAAATTTTGTAAAATATTTAATAAAATGCCATAATTATGAATTTACTTACCTGGGTCAACAGCACGCCCATCAAAAAAATTTGGAGCCTGCATAAAGTAAGAGCTTAATCAGATAAAGGGTAAGAGCAGACCGTCTGCCTGCCACACATGGCAAAAACTCTGCCAACCAGTGGTGACTATGGGCAGCACGATATTTCACGTAAAACTGTGTAGCCATAGTCTTCTGTGGGTAAGCAGGGGTTTGGCTGCATGTGTCAGATTATGATGGGATTAGTTATGTTATATGATATATGATATGATATATAGTGTATACTGTATATAATCAAATAGCTTTTTTTCATCCCTTTATTCACTCACTTATGCAACCATCTACTGTAGACCTACTGAACACATAATGTATTAATAACGCTAAAGCCCCTTGCACACAACCGTGTGCTATCCGTTTTTTTTCCTGGATAGCACACTGACCCATTCATGTCTGGGCCTGTGCACATTTACATATATTACACAGATCAGTGTTCAGGCCGCAAAACACAGGACAGGCCCTATTCCTGTCCAGTTTTGCGACCGTGCTTCCGTGGCCCCTATTGAATGAATGGGGCGATGGAAGCATAGTCAGTACACGGGCGGCACACGGTCGTGTACAACAAGCCTAACTGTAATTGGTATATTTAGCACCAAAATATTATCTTGAAAAAAAGTCTTTTCACATTAGTTTAAATCAAACTGATGTGTTACATATCAGCAACCTGGGAAAAGTGAAAAGTGGCACAGAACTCAAGTGCTCCTGCCTCTTCATTTTTAGCGATCATTGGATTCCCAACAATCAAAACCTCTGATATGTCACTCTGACATTTCAAAAGTTTAAAGAAATGTATATATTTTTTAATTTGTATGACATTTTTTAGTGTCTGTACTATTAGTAGTTACTAGTTTACTAGGTCTCATGCTACAGTGTTTTTCACCTTACAATGGCATCTTGGAACCAATAAATTTAATACGGAAACTCATGTGGTTGCGATATAACCAAGGAAATATCCCTATATGTCAATGTACAAGTGAGTGTTTTTTTTTGTTTTTTTTTTTGTTTTTTTGTTTTTGTTTTTTGTTTTTTGTTTTTTTTTGCATTCTTTTAGAAGCAGTTAGAAATGGACAGCTTTAGTAACATCTATATAACTATGTACAATATCATGTGATTTGTGGTTTTTACAAAGATTTATTTTACTCAAAAGGGATAAAAGTCACCGGAAAGCATGTTTGAGCTAGAGCGTGCTTCAAATACAATGATACACATGACTCCTAACACTGAAGCACTTAGAAAACTTCATGGGCATAGAATCCATATAGTCCAATTCAGTCACATCTATACATTATGGTAACAAGAGAAGATGTAGCCTTAGCTTGAATCTGATAACTAACTTGCTGCGATAACTCACAACAAAAGCCATTGAAAGCAATGGAAAAAGTTCAATTACAGTGATCAGCAACTGTTTACTTAATGTGTTTAAAAATCATCTTAAACTTTATTACATCTGTAGATATTTGTTAGCATTTATTAATTTCTCATATGAGATATAAGAGTAAATAATAGATCAATCTATGAGCCAGTGTTAATCCATGGGACTTCTGACATAATAATCAGATCCTGCGCAGTTCTACCAAAGGAAATTAGATTTTTATAGTACATTACAGTATGTTGATCTAACTTTGCTTTAGTAGACACACAGGGTCTAGTTATTGTGACTATAAAATATGTTCATATGATGTGAAATGGGCCAAGGTCTCAGGCTAGGTTCACAGCTGATTCAGAGTCTCTGCCGCAGAATTCAACGAAAATCTGTGTGGAGGACTTTTCTCTCCACCGGTTTCAGTATAAAAATGGCAGAAACACGACAGACACCCGGTGGACCCCTGTATAGTCTATGGGGTCTGCAGGTATTCAATGTTTTAGTGGACAGGCCCTCCATGATTTGGTTCCCCGATGGGTCCGCAAGTATGTACCTAGCCTCAGTTTTCACTAAAAAGTCTGTATTTTACTCAGTACATTATGCGTAAAAATATAGCAGTAATACTTACAGTGGGGTATTGTGGCAGAAAGTTTTGATTTTCACTTAACTGTGAATTGTTGTTTAGTCCTTGATAGTTTATGCTAGAGGAAGGGAAGAAATGAATACAGTACTATGTGCTAATTTGAAATAAAACATTGGAGTTATTTCTAGTGGGCAATAATTCACAGTTAAACTTGTATGTAAAGATATGGCACCCTTGGTAAAGCTAAGTGAACTACTGGGCTCATACCTAACACCTCCACAAACAAATATAAAATTCTCTTTAGCTGACAACTAAGGATAAATCCTATCTGAAACTGACAATTTCTTTGCATAAAAATTGAGGTAGCAACAAGGACTGATCTGCACACATTTTAGTATTGTACTATGTCATGAACCTGGAGGAGAAGATTGAAGCTATAAAAGGTTGTGGCATAGATGTGAGAACTGTGAACCTATGACAGGAGACTATGTAAGGATAATTGCCATACTCCAAGAGTATGTTCACACTGAGTTTTTTTTGCAGGCTGAAAAAATCTGCTTCAGGAATTAGCAAATGTTTTTTTGAATATATGTATATATTAATATATATATATATATATATATATATATATATATTTTTATTATTTTTTTTTTTTTTTTTTTTTTTACATGATGCGTTTTGTCGCAGTTTTTGCCTATGGACCTGGAAACTTTCCTTTATAAAACAGTTGCAGTTTTTGATGTGGATTTTGCATAAACCGTGTCAAAAAACCACATTGCATTTTTTTCCACTTCCCATTGATTTCAATGGGTTTTTCAAGGCGGAATCCGCCTGAAGATAGGTCAGGTCGCTTATTTTTCCCTCTAGCTGAAAAAAATCAGCTAGAGAAAAAAACTGCTGCTGGCTACCATTGAAATGAATGGGAAGCATTTTTTGAGGGGGTTCCACCTCAAAATCAGCCTGCAAAAAACTGTGTGAACATACCCTAATGGATACATGCAAAAGATATGACAGAAATCTCTGGCTTGAGTAAGGGTGGCCACACACCTGAAGTAGTTGTCAACTGAACTTTTATTCAACCAAAAGCAATTCCTTCCCCCCCCATCTCCCCTAGGCACATGTACCCTTAGCTTGGCAGAGCATGTATATGTGTTCAATGGAGATAGTAGAGTAAGTCGCTGCTAGAAACCTATGGCAGCAATTTATATCCAGGCATAACAAAAGAATTGGGACAGTAAAATATACAATCTTTTTCAGGTTCATACTGGCCATCCAGGATACAGGTAAATCCCCCAGTGGTCCCCACTTCCTCTTCAGCCTCCAGAGGGCCTAATGCACTGCAGATTGTCATTGTTGGAATGTGATGTGCAGCACACTAGGCCCCTTGGAGACTGAAGGTGAAACACAGGAGGCCGTAGGCAAGACTGGGGATCGGTAAGTGAATAGTGGCCGTTACCTGCTAGAGTAATCCAACAGGTAACGACCTAAAGTCACTGTATGGGGGGGCACTTACTCTATGGGGGCCAGTAAAGGAGGTCCTTAATATATGGGGCTTTATAACATGTTGAAGCCAGTAAAGGGCTGATGAGCAGGTTAAGTTTTGCTTCGGCTTTCCATCTCGGAGCCGGAGGGCCAAACAATCAGCCTCAATTCCTCTTCATTTTCACCCATCTGAACAGGCCCTTACTCAGATCCTCAGGACCTGCTGAGAGTTGTAGACCTCCCAGGTCGACACTAATCCCTTGTAACCTCACATCTCAAGCACTGGGTTCAACCAACTTTTGTATGAGTACCTTAAGGCTTACTATCTAGGTTTGTCATTATATCCCTTCTATTACACACTGCCAGAGGCAATGTATTAGTATTGTAGTGAATAGTATGAACAATCAGACCCCCCTAGGGTAAAAGTTTAATAAACACACAAAAAATATAAAAGTTCAACTCCCCCCCCCCGTTTCCCTAGATCACATACAGTGGGGAAAAAAAAGTATTTAGTCAGACACCAATTGTGCAAGTTCTCCCACTTAAAAAGAACTTTTTTTTTTTTAAAGAATTTATTTGCAAATTATGGTGGAAAATAAGTATTTGGTCAATAACAAAAGTTCATCTCAATACTTTGTTATATATCCTTTGTTGGCAATGACAGAGGTCAAACATTTTCTGTAAGTCTTCACAAGGTTGGCACACACTGTTGCTGGTATATTGGCCCATTCCTCCATGCAGATCTTCTCTAGAGCAGTGATGTTTTGGGGCTGTCACTGCGCAACACGGACTTTCAACTCCCTCCAAAGGTTTTCTATAGGGTTGAGATCTGGAGACTGGCTAGGCCACTCCAGGACCTTGAAATGCTTCTTACGAAGCCACTCCTTCGTTGCCCTGGCAGTATGCTTGGGATCATTGCCATGCTGAAAGACCCAGCCACGTTTCATCTTCAATGCCCTTGCTGATAGAAGGAGGTTTGCACTCAAAATCTCACGATACATGGCCCCATTCATTCTTTCATGTACACGGATCAGTCATCCTGGTCCCTTTGCAGAGAAACAGCCCCAAAGCATGATGTTGCAACCCCTATGCTTCACAGTAGGTATGTAGATCTTTGAATGCAACTCAGCATTCACTCTCCTCCAAACGCGACGAGTTGTGTTTCTACCAAACAGTTCTACTTTGGTTTCATCCGACCATATGACATTCTCCCAATACTCTTCTGGAACATCCAAATGCTCTCTAGCAAACTTCAGACAGGTCCGGATATGTCTTCCATTTTCTAATTATTGATCCCACAGTTGATTTATTCACACCAAGCTGCTTGCCTATTGCAGATTCAGTCTTCCCAGCCTGGTGCAGGTCTACAATTGTTTCTGGTGTCCTTCCACAGCTCTTTGGTCTTCACCATAGTGCCGTTTGGAGTGTGACTGTTTGAGGTTGTGGACAGGTGTCTTTTATACTGATAACAATGTCAAACAGGTGCCATTACTACAGGCAATGAGTGGAGGACAGAGGAGCATCTTAAAGAAGAAGTTACAGGTCTGTGAGAGCCAGAAATCTTGCTGCTTTGTAGCTGACCAAATATTTATTTCCACTATAATTTGCAAATAAATTCTTTAAAAATCAATCAATGTGATTTTCTAGATACGTTTTCTCATTTTGTCTCTCATAGTTGAGGTCTACCTATGATGTCAATTACAGGCCTCTCTCATCTTTTTAAGTGGGAGAACTTGTACAATAAAAACACCTGCATCAAAAACTACATTTGTGAATGTAGATTATCTGTCACATATGAACATGTACTTACCTATTGTTTGGATTCTTACTAGTAAGGTTAGGAGGTGTAGGTTGTTGATTATTTTGACACATGGGAAAGAATTTTGAATATTTTGGGACACTGTAAAAGGAAATATTCAATATTAATAGACATTAAAGGAGATGAAAGGGGAAGTAGATTTTTTAAATTTTTTTTTTTATTTAACTAGATCAGGGGAAGCCGAGCAGATTTATCTATCTCCCTCTTTATCTCTCATTTATCTATGAGGCAGCAATTTTCCTGTTCCCTCCACACCTCACAGAGCATTAAGTGTTGCTATTGTATATATGTTTTGGTGGGCCAGTTCGATCTGCTGACTGGGGACATCACGGCTTCTGGTAATGTTTACATGCCAGTAGCCATGCTGCTCACTAGTCGTATGATTTGCTTGGATAGGTTTTGGTGAGCAATGCAGCTCCCTGTATGTACACATTATTTGTTGGACCCTCAACAGCGTCGAACTTGCCCACTGGAGGACCACATTTCTAATGGAAGGGGGCTCAGTTTATGAAACCACTTTCCAACAGAAGCCTGCCCAGAGGAGGTGAGTAAAAATAACAAATATTTATACTCCCCTCTCCTGGACGTCCGCCATCCAGCATCATCTTCTGGCCTGGTGGCTGACATCACACATCCTAGACAAAACCACTGAAGTCTGTGATTGGGTCTCAGCAGTTACACTGAGAGTGCTGGCTGAATTTTGAGGGGTTTGTGTTAAGACTCTTGGAAGCTCATTATACTGTGTGGAGCATTATACTAGGGGTGGGCACTGTGGAGAGCCTATAATACTGTGTGGGGCTACTGGGGAGTATATTATATTGTGTGGAGCATTATACTGTGATGGCGGCAGGCTCTTGGGTGCATATTATATTGTCTAGTGCCGCTGTCTAGCTTTATACTAGTAGTATATTGTCTGGAGAAATTGTTGTGGAGCATTATATGTTTCAAAGGTATTTATTGAAAAATATTAAAATACAGAACAGTAAGCAAATATGAAGACTGTCACAGAAGCAATGCAAAAATGTGGAGGAAGGCAACAAACCATAAGGAAATGGTGACAAGTCTAAAGATCATTCATCTATATAATGTAAAAGTGTGTTTGGGGGGACAGAATTGTGGACCATTATACTGGAGGAAGGCATTGTATGGAACCTATTATATTGTGTGGGGCCACTGTGGAGCATTTTACTGAGTGGGGGCTCTGAGGATCATATTATGTTGTGTGGGGCTGCTGGGGAAGAGATTATACTGTGGCCACTGTAGTATTATACTGGAAGGGCACTGTGGGGAGCATATTACACTGTGGGGCTACTGGGGAGTAAGTGATATTGTGTGGAGCATTATACTGTGGTGGGGAAAGGCTCTGGGGATCATTATGCTGTGTGAGGGGCAGGCTCTAGGGAGCATATTATATCGTGTGGAGCCACTGTGGGGAGCATATTATACTGTGCGGGGCCACTTTGGACTATTATACTAGGGCCAGGGCGCTGTGGGAAGTTTATTATACTGTGTGGGGGCTCTGGGGAGAACAATATATTGCATGGGGCCACTGTAGAGCATTATACTGTGGTGGGGATGGGCCCTTGGGAGAGTATTATACTGTGTTGGACCACTGGAGTATTATACTGGGGGGGGCTATTATACTGTGTGGGGTCACTATGGGGTATTATACTGGGTGGGGCCTTTGAGGAGCATATTATAATGTGTAGGGCCACTGTGGAGCATTATACTTGGGGATATGGTACTGTGGGGAGCCTAGTATACTAGGCGGGGCCTCTGGGGAGCCTATTATATTGTGTGCAACCACTGTGGAACATTATACTGGAGCAGCAATGTGGGAGACTATAATACTCTGTAGGGCTCCTAGGGAGCCTATTATATTGTGTGAGGCCACTTTGGCGCATTATACTCGGGGGCACTGTGGGGAGCCTATTATACGGTGTGGGGCTGCTGGGTAGTATTTTATACTGTGTAACATTATACTGTGGTGGTGACAGGCTCTTGGGTGCATATTATACTGTGTGGGTCATTATACTGTGTGGGGAGCTTGTTCTATTGTGTGGAGCATTATATACCATACGGGGCCACTGTGGGAGCATTTTATATCGTGGAGGGAACTGTGGATCATTAAAATTTCTGATGACAGCCCTATGTGCTATGCCTACATGACAAGTTCCTCTGGTGGGCCCTAGACCCTTCAGTCTGACACTACCCTTGCAAATCTAATATTGATGACTTATCCTAAAGGATAGGCCATCAATATTAGAAACTGGATAACCCCTTTAAGGAATTTATTTTGTATGTGCTTACTATGCCATTTTAAATGTATACAGTGCCTTGCGAAAGTATTCGGCCCCCTTGAACTTTTCAACCTTTTGCCACATTTCAGGCTTCAAACATAAGGATATAAAATTTTAATTTTTTGGTGAAGAATCAACAACAAGTGGAACACAATTGTGAAGTGGAACGAAATTTATTGGATATTTTAAACTTTTGTAAAAAATAAAAAACTGAAAAGTGGGGTGAGCCAAATTATTTGGCCCCCTTAAGTTAATACTTTGTAGCGCCACCTTTTGCTGCGATTACAGCTGCAAGTCGCTTGGGGTATGTCTCTATCAGTTTTGCACATCGAGAGACTGAAATTCTTGCCCATTCTTCCTTGGAAAACAGCTCGAGCTCAGTGAGGTTGGATGGAGAGCGTTTGTGAACAGCAGTTTTCAGCTCTTTCCACAGATTCTCGATTGGATTCAGGTCTGGACTTTGACTTGGCCATTCTAACATCTGGATACGATCATTTGTGAACCATTCCATTGTAGATTTTGCTTTATGTTTGGGATCATTGTCTTGTTGGAAGATAAATCTCCGTCCCAGTCTCAGGTCTTTTGCAGACTCCAACAGGTTTTCTTCCAGAATGGTCCTGTATTTGGCTCCATCCATCTTCCCATCAATTTTAACCATCTTCCCTGTCCCCGCTGAAGAAAAGCAGGCCCAAACCATGATGCTGCCACCACCATGTTTGACAGTGGGGATGGTGTGTTCAGGGAGATGAGCAGGATTGCTTTGACGCCAAACATATCGTTTTGCATTGTGACCAAAAAGTTTGATTTTGGTTTCATCTGACCAGAGCACCTTCTTCCACATGTTTGGTGTGTCTCCCAGGTGGCTTGTGGCAAACTTTAAACGAGATTTTTTATGGATATCTTTGAGAAATGGCTTTCTTCTTGCCACTCTTCCATAAAGGCCAGATTTGTGCAGTGTACGACTGATTGTTGTCCTATGGACAGACTCTCCCACCTCAGCTGTAGATCTCTGCAGTTCATCCAGAGTGATCATGGGCCTCTTGGCTGCATCTCTGATCAGTCTTCTCCTTGTTTGAGATGAAAGGTTAGAGGGACGGCTGGGTCTTGGTAGATTTGCAGTGGTCTGATACACCTTCCATTTCAATATGATCGCTTGCACAGTGCTATTTGGGATGTTTAAAGTTTGGGAAATCTTTTTGTATCCAAATCCGGCTTTAAACTTCTCCACAACAGTATCACAGACCTGCCTGGTGTGTTCCTTGGTCTTCATGATGCTCTCTGCGCTTTAAACAGAACCCTGAGACTAACACAGAGCAGGTGCATTTATACGGAGACTTGATTACACACAGGTGGATTATATTTATCTTCATCAGTCATTTAGGACAACATTGGATCATTCAGAGATCCTCACTGAACTTCTGGAGTGAGTTTGCTGCACTGAAAGTAAAGGGGCCGAATAATATTGCACGCCCCACTTTTCAGTTTTTTATTTTTTACAAAAGTTTTAAAATAACCAATAATTTTTGTTCCACTTCACAATTGTGTCCCACTTGTTGATTCTTCACCAAAAAACTAAAATTTTATATTCTTTTTTTTGAAGCCTGAAATTTGGCAAAAGGTTGAAAAGTTCAAGGGGGCAGAATACTTTCGCAAGGCACTGTATGTGTAAAAAGTGAAATGTCTCCAAAAGACCACCACTTTTAGAAGGCCATCACCTTACACAGACCACATTTTTTGTGATGGATTTTTCCTATAAAATATATAGATTTTTTTTTTTTTTTGACCCACCCCCTAGACCCTTTCTTTTAAATGCAAATTTGAGTGGTCTTCTCAGAGGTTTCACCATATCTGGGTTACGCTAGGTTCACACTAGCATTTGGATTTCCATTTTTCAGGTCCACTTGGGGACCTGGCAAACGGAAACCCTAGCTCCTTAAAAAGCGTTTACCGCAGAAACCCGCGGACCCCAAAGACTATGATGGGGTGCGCCCGAGATCGTCGAAAAGAAAAATCCCACTTGCAGGACTCTTCTCGCCACATGTTTTAAGTGGAATGGGGGACGGACTCCCCGAGCGCCAGTGTGAACCTAGCATTATACATAACAAAGACACAATTGTGAAAACACATATTAAGTTAGTTCTTACTCTTTCAGGATTCCCCATGCCATTGCATACAAGCACAGAAGGAAAAGCATGGCTGTAATTGTAATAACAGCTGGAAACCAAATATCCGGTCGCCAAAAATATGAAGTTCGGACAAGCACAGCTGTAGTCGCCTAGAAGTAAGGTACATTTTAATAGTTTTTACTTGCAGAAATTCATATTTACAATTATAAAACTAAAAAAAATAGTACTCTAAGGCTAAGATTAGCAAGAATCTCATTCACTTTGCTTGTACTGTAAAATGCATTTCTGCAGCAGCCAAAAATGCTGCATTTCCGCAACGTTGGGCCTTAGCCTAATATTTCAAACTGAGAAATTGTGGATTTATTGCTCCAACAACGGTAAGGAACCTTTCTCAAGCCAATTATAAAATTAGGTATATGTTTTTCTGCTAATAAAGTAAAGCATGTATTTTAGTTTGAGTGTGATTTGACTTTTTTATATGCAGTAATACATAGAGCATAATTATTATACATTAGAAATGTATTTTAAGATGAAATGTGTTTACAGTTTTCAGAGTGAGGGTTTCCAGGCTTAGAAAAACATGTTTGCTCTCCTCCAAATCATGTGACACCAGTGCCACACTTGTCCACCCAGGATGTTTGTGTGGTATTGCAGCTTAGCCTCATTCACTTCAACAAAGCTGAGCTGCAATACCAGACACAATTCATGTACATGTATGGTGTGATTTCTCTGAAAAAAATGTAGCCTGGACAATTTCTTTAACTAAAAATGCACAAGCTGAATTCGCACTGCTTTGGGAGGTTGCATATGGGACCATTGGAAACTTATGTACAGTACACATCTACAGTATATGCCTCTGTGATATAGATGCATTTGCCTGCCATAGACTGACAGCAGTATGTTTTATTCTAAACATTTTTACAATACAATTAAATGCACTTTTTGATGTGATTTGGGCTTCAGGATCACAACCAAAAGGACATTCATTAAATGTTAATGTTGATAATACACCCATGCTTGGACTGGCCCACAGGTGAATCCCTTGGTGGGGTCCTGAACCAGGACCCCCAGCTCACCTTAACATGGCACAGAATGGGTATTGTACTTCATACAGATACTAATATACATGGGCCCCATCTTCTTAGTCACACTGAAGGGCCCAATCTTTTTCAGTCTTGCTGAAGCCTGCTGCTCTATGAGCACGTATCCCCAACATACAGAACTAAGAGGGCCCTAGTTCAAGGTAAGAGTCAGGCAGAGGGCTACTGATAGGACCCCAGTAAAGAAACAATCAGAGGCAAGGGATAGGTAGCAAGCTAGTACTGAAAAATAAACTTGTTTGCAATTTAGGAAAACATCAGATAATATTTACATTTAGCTATACAGTGGGCTCTCGGAATTGATTTTGTCAGAGGGCACTAGGCACCCCAGTCCAACACTGAGTACATCATAAATGTGATGTGAATTGAACTTTACAGAGACATTAAACAAAAAAGAAAAAAGCTTTATTTCTGCCAGTGCTTTTTCCCTGGACTGTCTATCTTTAGACATTAGCACTGATAGGATATCAGTGCCAACCCTAGCAGAAATGAGTTGCACAGAGTAGCCTGTAAAGATGCCAGGCAGTACATGCACAAAGCACACTGCCATCCAGTTTATCTGAATCAAAGGCTCCATGCACTGACCTAATAGTGGTGTTACACTGTCTAGGATCCCTTGTTCCTTGTAGTGTTGCACTGTTTTGACCTCTCATTTGCCCAGCTTGTCTGACCTTTCTACTGCATCATTGCTCCAGCACGGCATACCTTACTCTACTCCATTTCTGACTCTCCACTCGATTGACTGCCATCCAAAACTCTTGTATGTTCTCACTACTAAACCTCATACCTCATTCTTCTACATCACTGTTACCAATGCCTAGCTCTCTGACTACCCTCCAGAATAACATGCTGCTGTGCAGTATACCAGACTTTTCTGCATCTCTGTCTGACCCTAGTCTATATGACTCTGTATCTCTAGTACTGTATCTGCCTTTGTTTAATTCTTTTGACCCCTGTTTCACCTCTTATATTCTATATTTGATACTGTGATGATTTTTACATTTGTTATAGTTCATAGCAAGCAATTCTGTCACTGATTTGGTCTGAATACGCTACTAGTAAAGAACAGATCAGCAGACTGCGTGCTATTCTGGCTATTAGGCACTATAGAAAACTAACAGAATGAATCTTTAAGGGGTTTTCATGGCTGGCGGCTATTTGATACTCCAGTCCTTAGCATAGGTCACTAGTATCGCAGATTAGTGGGGGTCAGATGTTCCAGAAAGTCACCTATGGTCAAACCTATACAATGGCCTAAAATGTCAGCTCTACTCCTATTCACTTGAATGAAGACAGAGCTACAGTACTCTGACATGGCTGCCAGTGGATGGACTCTTCTGGTTCTGCCTGAATTGTTTCTATAGGCTCTAGTGACTGTATCAGCTGATCAGTGCAGAATCCAGGTGTTGGACCCCCACTGATTTGGTACTAATGGTCTACCCTGAGAATAAGCCATTAGTATCAAAAATGACTCCTAGCCTAGAAAACCCCTTTAATGCCAGAGAGACTCCACTAGAATCGTTTAAGCTCCGTCCAACTTTGCCAGTTGCGGAGCCTTGTGATAATTTAGGTGTGCCTTGTGCCAGTCTTAATGAATCTTTCACATTGTATGTTATATGGCATGTCATGCTAATTTGATACTGTATACGTTGTGACAATTTGGGGGGATTAGTCTCAATGGCAGTAGACTCCTGGGCCAGACATTGGTGTTCGTGGTCCTGGGCGCCGGAGAGACAGCGTTCAGACGGTGCCAATTCAAAACAAAATGACTTTTATTCAGCTTAGGAAACATACACAAAATAATAAATGACCTAGGCCATGCATAGGCCCTAACTCATGGCTTGCTCCCTGACTGATCTCTGGGGCAACAAGCAGCCTGGCTCTGTGTCTTCTCTGGACCCCAGCCCTCTGGGAACAGACCGCCCTGTCTGCCTTTGGCTGGGTCCACGATTTCCTGCTTCCTGCAGGTTTCTCCCAGCCTTCTGGAGTTACGCCCCCACCCAAAGGTGTGGCTGAGGGCCTTTTCAGGCCCAGCCCTGGGTCGCTCAGTAGCGCCCTCTGGGTTCACACACTCACATACCCTCCTCCTCAGCTCACTACCCATGGGGTGAGCTACAATGGGACAAGATATAGTATGTCGACGTCCCTCTTCAATCCTGTGCACTTGTCCAGTGTCTCTCCAGATGTCCCAATCTGGCGGTCTTTTCTTCCAAATTCTGCTTAGTCGAGATTTCCGTTTTTTCAGCACTTTAAATGCTATGCCAAGATCTTGGCCATTCTGTGCAAAAGCAAGTTCTCCTTCACAATTCGCCATACAGGGGATCACATCATTTTCATCACATTTCTCGCCATAGTCTTCAGCCATCCCATTGCATGACTTTGATCCCTTTTGTAAATAGCCGTAAGAATCTTCATCTTCACCTATCATGAGTCCATAGGAGCTCAGAGACCAACTAACACGTACTTCATGCACATCAATGTCTCTAGAGTATAACTGTTTCACGGGTACTTTTTCCATAACCTTCAAACTTTGCCATCGCCATCAAGGCTTAGAAGTTTAGGAGACATAGCCTGCTTGCTCTCCTCTTTGTTTGAGATACAGAAGCTCTGTACCGCAATATCTTTTCCTTATGCACAAGGGCCATACAGTACACCCTCACAAAATAGCTCACGCTGAACTACATTTTCTGGTATGTCTTTAACAACTGCCACATCATATGTTGGAATGGTTTCTTTATAAGACTTCCACATCTGTACGGTAGCAGGAGAACTACTTCCATACTCTAGTCTTACCACCTCTTTCTCATACGCATAACTTCCTGGAGGCATGTTGCAGTACTGTGATAGATTGCAAGAATTTTTGTGAAAATCCATTTCTGACAGTACAGGAGCTGGTGATACCATCATCTCAACATTCTCCAAGTTATTTTCATTTTCTGTGCTAACACCTGAGGACTGGGATACCAAGTTTCCAACATCACAGTTTTTACTGTCAGTACCCAGATGCTTTTTGGTTACAGGTTCTGGCTGCCTTAATGGCTCTGCTTTCTCTGCCTCTATTCTGGCAGCTTTCTCCAATTCTAATGCCTTCTGTTCGGTATTGGATAAAGACTGCTGCAATCGATACAATTCTTCTCTTTTAGATTCAACTTTGGTTTTTAACTGTTCAATCTGAAAAATCTGCTCTTCCAACTTTATTTCTGACTCCCGCTTCACTTGATCCATCTGAAACTCCAGCTGTTCCTTGACGTATACAACTTCCTCCTGTTTGTCCACTTGCAGTTTTAGTTGATCAGCAAGCATTTTTAGATCTATAATCTGAGCAGATAAATCAGACATTTTTTCCTCAAACTGAATCCTCATGTCTTCCATCTGGAGGTCCAATTCTCTCTTGGCCTTTTCCAGCTTGTCATAAGCATTAGCTTTGTTCTCATATAATATCTGCACAGATTCCAGGTTTTTCTCAACTTCATCCTTGGAGCTAACCAAATCCTCCATTTCAGTGCGCAGTTGCTTGTTGAGCCTCTCTAACTCGGCCTTCAATTCAAGGGCCTCTTCTAGGGAGCGAACCAAGGCAAGAACTTTGGTCTCTTTTCCACGAGCCTCTGCTTCAGCACGGTCACGTTCTTCTGCATATCTAGCAGAAAGAGCCTTCTCTTCACCAAGCAGCTGATCAAACTTTTTCTGCTTCTTTTACAAATTTGACACAATCCGACGTTTATGATCAAGATCTACACCTATATCTTCTAGTTCCTGCTGAAGTCTAATTTCCGTCTTCTCAAGTTGCTCAAGGAAACCATTTTTCTCATCTTCCATTTGTTTTAGTTTTGTACTAAGGTCAAGCTTCTGACGAGTTTCTACTTGCAAAAGTTCCTGAGTGTCCTGAAGCTGAGATTCTAGTGTAGAAAAATCTTTGGAAAGTTTGATAAACTTGCTGTCTGCTTGAGAAAGAAGCCCTGTGACATTATTCAATTCCACCTGCAGTCCGTTTGCCTTGTCTAGCAGTTCTGCTCGAAACCTGTCCCTTTCTGTGACTTTTAATTGTAGCTCTTGAAGTTGAGTCTCTACTTTTTTGTGACTCTCCTGTAAGGTTTGCACTTTCTGAGCATGGACAGATGACATCTCCATCAATTCTATCTTTATTTTGTACCAAAACAGACAATTTCTCTTTATCTTCACAAGATCCTGACAGCGCCCTCTCCAGGCTACATATTCTAGCTTTGAGTTCCATTTCTCTTTGTTCCAGAAGTCCAGCTCTGCTCAACCATTCGTTGACTTCACTATTTAGGCGAACCTGCTTTAGTTCATGCAAGTTTTGCTCTGACTGCAATGTCTGCACCACAGATTCTAAATCACTCTCTCGGTCAGATACATGCTTCCTCAGCTCTGCAATTTCATTTTCTGTCAGTTAATGCAGCCGAAAGTTTTTCACACTTCCTGACATTCTGACTGACACTGCAAAAATTCACTTTTCTCACGTTTAGCAGTTTCAAGGTCATCTCTTAATTTTTCAATGACTCTCTTTGGCAATGGAGTCTTGAACATGCTGCTCCTTTAAATCCTGCAATTGCTTCTCAAGCACTTGCTTTTGCTCTACACTCTGTATAACTTTATTAGATAGAGCGCATTTCAGTTCAGCAAACTCCTTCTTAGTGACACAGTCCATTCCAGGCAAACCCAGCACCACATTTTCACAATGACTAGGATATGAACTCCTCATAGATTCAAGTTCGTTCTTTAACTTCAGGTTCAACTTAAGGTTCTCTTTTTCTGATACCTCAAGTTGCCATTTCCAATCAGATATTTCATCCTCATCAATGAACCTGATGGTTTTAATCTCATCTTGAAGCTGCTGCACCATAATATTTCCATCTTTGGCGCTTTCATGCACTCCAGTATGAGACACACAGTCAGCAGGGACATATTCATTCATAGAACAGAGGTGCTTCAGAAAAACTAAGTCACACTCATGCAACTCATTATCTTTACTTGCACTCCACATGCTCTGTTCCGGGTTTTGTATCTCTCTGCATTCAGACTGCTGCACTAATAAACCTGTGCATAACTTCTCTGCTTTTTTACTAGCTGAAATTCTTTTTCTTGCCCATGGTTTACTAACAAGATTACACAATATTCCACTGCAACCTTGTGTTCAACCGGCAGAAACTTTTTTTTTGCTATCTTCTGCAGTCACATGTATTCAAACAGTTAACTTTTGTGGCACTACAACAACCAGCATTTTCTTCTGTCTTCCACAGAAAACACCAACATGGCACCATAGCCTTTCACATAGACTGTTTGCAGTATCCAGCTTCTACACACATTGCTTACTTTCTTGCCATCAGCGAGCACTTTACAGACTTCTGAGCCACAGTATATGCAAAGTCCATTCCCTGGATTCCTCTTCCAGAGTTTTACTTTCACCAGTTTTTGCACACAATTTGCTATGTTGCAATTCCACTCACCCCTTCCTGGGTTTCTCAGTTGAAATCACAGATTTCTTCCAGATGTAGGCCACAATGCACACTTAGCAGTACTGCAATCACCAAACACTTGTCTTCCAGGACTTGCGTGGATCTCTTTATGCCCGCATCCTCCGCCATATGTGACAATTTGGGGGGATTAGTCTCAAAATGGCAGCAGACTCCTGGACCAGACATTGGTGTTCGTGGTACTGGGTGCCGGAGAGACAGCGTTCAGACGGTGCCAATTCAAAACAAAATGGCTTTTATTCAGCTTAGGAAACATACACAAAATAATAAATGACCTAGGCCATGCATAGGCCCTAACTCACGGCTTGCTCCCTGACTGATCTCAGGGGCAACAAGCAGCCTGGCTCTGTGTCTTCTCTGGACCCCAGCCCTCTGGGAACAGACCGCCCTGTCTGCCTTTGGCTGGGTCCACGATTTCCTGCTTCCTGCCGGTTTCTCCCAGCCTTCTGGAGTTACGCCCCCACCCAAAGGTGTGGCTGAGGGCCTTTTCAGGCCCGGCCCTGGGTCGCTCAATAGCACCCTCTGGGTTCACACATTCACAATGTATATATACATGCTAATGACCCTGGGGAAGAGACCTACTGGAGTTATTAATGTCAATGTCATTTTTCCAATTATATTCAGGAGAAAAGCACAATTATTACAGCAAGTAAATAACTAAGTATAGAGATTGTCTGTTTTTTTAAATCTATTTTTATTACTATTTTCAGACTTTTTCCAGTGTTGTGTAAATATATTGTACTGCCAATGATTTAATGTTGCCCATCCTGGTATAAACACCAGGTGGGGCTGTAACACTAATTCAAGCAAGTCCTGTCTTCCTTTTATAATCTTTAAGTGACTTATGTGATGTTTAATTCTTTTGTGTCACAAATGACAATTGTGTTTAAAGGAGAGGTTATTGGCTATCTAGGAATAGGTTTCCAAGTTCTTAGAGCACAGATACCCCTTTAAGGACACAGGATAGTTTGTATGTTAATGCTAGGTGACCTTTTTTTTTTATTTCCCTTCCACGTCTTCCAAAATTTGATATTTCTGTCAAAATAGCTAAATGAAGGTTCTTTGCATAACGAGTTGTACTTTCATTTGGCATCATTTTGGGGTACATATAATGTTTTGATTACCGTGTTTCCCCGAAAATAAGACACCCCCGAAAGTAAGGCATAGGAGAGGTTTCGGAGAATTGCCTAATATAAGGCATCCCCCGAAAGTAAGGCGTATGTTCCCGAACAGAACATACGGTATATACGATATGTGAGGCCGCGGGAGAACCCCACAATCTCTGCTATCATTATACTCGGGGGTCTTTTCAGACCCCCGAGTATAATAATCGGCGGCCCAGGGGAGGTGAGCGAACATAAAAAACTATGTGCTTACCTGTCCTTCTCCAGGCTTCGGGCCTGTTTGGTGACGTCGCAGACGTCATTTTGCGTCGCGACGCCGGCCGGATCACGTGACGCGGCCTGGTCTAACAGTGAAGAAGGCCGGAGTAGCGCACGGGCATGCACCGGAGCGAGGAACGGGTAAGCAACGTTGTTTTTTTATGTTTCTATCCTCTCCTGGGTCTCCGATCATTATACTCTGGGGTCTGAAAAGACCCCACAGTATAATAATTGTTCATGGGTGGTCCACTATGGGGCAAACTACTGTGTGCAGGGGCCACTATGGGGAATGATACTGTGTGCAGGGGCCACTATGGGAGATGATACTGTGTGCAGGGGCCACTATGGGACATGATACTGTGTGCAGGGGCCACTATGGCGAATGATACTGTGTGCAGGGGCCACTATGGGATATGATACTGTGTGCAGGGAAATTAATGGTTTGGATTGTTATGATGATGTCCTAGAAGATGATGACATAACTGTCATTGAATAAATTTTACTTTCTATTCGTACCGTAAATATTGGTAAATGTACCATACTGTTAATTGTTGTACATGGAAATAATGGTACGGTAGTAGTAAGAAATTCTTGATAGGATTCACAGTTTGTCTGGTTATGCTGGTTTGTGATGACAAATACTGTACAGTACCGTATATAATAAATGTTCATTTTTTTGTTCAGCAATAAATGTGAATTCTTCTTCATTGAAAAAAAAAAATAAGACATCCCCTGAAAATAAGACACAGCACATCTTTGGGAGCAAAAATTAATATAACACGCTGTCTTATTTTCGGGGAAACAGGGTAGTTCTTATGAATGTTTTTGGGGGGGCATGTGAAAACCCACAATTTGATGCAGGAAAAACTGCAATGTGTTTCCACCCCAGTTTTTCCCACAGCGCTTTTAGGCTGCAGCTCACTACGTGGTGCCTTAGCCTAAATTAGGAAACACACAGGGCACTATTGATCTTGTCTTGATCTTGTCTTCCATCGACTCCTCACAGTTTCTAAATTTACGAACTCTTCTCTGCCACTCTCTGGTCATAACCTTCTGTCTCTCACCGTCAGTGCTTTCTCTCCTTTACAGGACACACCTACTCATCGTACATATAGGAATTTACGTGCTATTAACACCCAGCACCTCTCAGATACTATACATTCCTCTGTCCCCCATCTCTTCACTCTCCTGTCCCAATCTGGCCACTAGTCACTATAATGAAACCCTTAAGAGTGCATTGGATGAGGCGGCTCCCCCCTCCACTTGAAAAGTTAGATGCAGGTGGCAGCAACCCTGGCACACGCCACAGACATGTTTTCTTTAGCGGTGCTCTAGTTGTGCTGAACATCTGTGGAGAAAATCACGTTCACCTGCAGACTTCCTCCACTTTAAATTTATGCTTAAAACCTGTAATTCTGCCCTTCACCTAGCCAAACAAGCCTATTTTACCGCTCTCATCTCTTCTCTCTCCTGTAACCCTAAAAGGCTATTTGAAACTTTTCACTCCTTACTCCCAAGGTGCAGATGACCTGGCCACTTAATTCCATGTTAAAATTGATAAGATCCGTAAAGAAAAAACTGCCCAATCCCCAGGTGGCACTGACCCCCTCACCAGCTGCACTTCAGACTGTTCATTATCATCATTTGAACCTGTTACAGAGGAGGAGGTATCTCAGCTACTTTCTTCTTCTCGCCCTACGACCTGCTGTAGTGACCCTTTCCCCTCACACCTTCTCCAGTCTCTGTCGCATGCTGTCACGACTTACCTTACTAAAATATTTAACCTCTCTCTTCTGGAATTTTCCCATCCTCTTTCAAACATGCGGTCATAACCCCACTACTGAAGAAATCTTCCCTTGACCCGTCCTGTGCTACTATCGTCCTGTTTCTAACCTCCCTTTCATGTCCAAAATCTTGTACCGCTTAGTCTATTCTCATTTAATCTACTATCTTTCTGCTAACTCTCTTCTTGACCCCTTACAATCTGGCTTCCGCACTCTACTGAAACGGCCCTCGCAAAAGTCTCCAATGATCTCCTGACTGCTAAATCCAAAGGTAACTACTCACTACTTATTCTTCTAGATCCCTCAGCAGCATTTGACACTGTTGACCATCAACTCCTCCTCACTATGCTCCGTTCTGTCAGCCTCACGGACACCGCTCTCTCCTGGTTCTCCTCTTATCTCTCTGACCGCACTTTCTGTGTATCATTTGCGGGCTGTTTCTTCCCCCTCTTTCCCTTGCCTTTGGAGTTCCTCAGGGCTCGGTCCTAGTGCCCTGCTCTTCTCCCTCTACAGAGCCCCCATTGGACAAACCATCACAAGATTTGGCTTCCAGTACCATCTTTATGCTGATGACACCCAATTATATATGTCATCCTGTGACATCACCCCTGCACTAATACAGAACACCAGTGACTGTCTCTCTGCTGTCACAAATATCATGTCTTCGCTCTATCTGAAACTGAATCTCTCAGACTGAATTACTGCTGTTTCCACCATCTAATAGATCTGTCCCTGATACAGTGCCTTGCGAAAGTATTCGGCCCCCTTGAACTTTTCAACCTTTTGCCACATTTCAGGCTTCAAACATAAGGATATAAAATTTTAATTTTTTGGTGAAGAATCAACAACAAGTGGGACACAATCGTGAAGTGGAACAAAATTTATTGGATATTTTAAACTTTTGTAAAAAATAAAAAACTGAAAAGCGGGGCATGCCAAATTATTTGGCCCCCTTAAGTTAATACTTTGCAGCGCCACCTTTTGCTGCGATTACAGCTGCAAGTCACTTGGGGTATGTCTCTATCAGTTTTGCACATCGAGAGACTGAAATTTTTGCCCATTCTTCCTTGGAAAACAGCTCGAGCCTAGTGAGGTTGGATGGAGAGCGTTTGTGAACAGCAGTTTTCAGCTCTTTCCACAGATTCTCGATTGGATTCAGGTCTGGACTTTGACTTGGCCATTCTAACACCTGGATACGTTTATTTGTGAACCATTCCATTGTAGATTTTGCTTTATGTTTGGGATCATTGTCTTGTTGTAAGATAAATCTCCGTCCCAGTCTCAGGTCTTTTGCAGATGCCAACAGGTTTTCTTCCAGAATGGTCCTGTATTTGGCTCCATCCATCTTCTCATCAATTTTAACCATCTTCCCTGTCCCTGCTGAAGAAAAGCAGGCCCAAACCACGATGCTGCCACCACCATGTTTGACAAAGGGAATGGTGTGTTCAGGGTGATGAGCTGTGTTGCTTTTACGTCAAACATATCGTTTTGCATTGTGGCCAAAAAGTTCGATTTTGGTTTCATCTGACCAGAGCACCTTCTTCCACATATTTGGTGTCTCCCAGGTGGCTTGTGGCGAACTTTAAACGAGACTTTTTATGGATCTCCTTGAGAAATGGCTTTCTTCTTGCCACTCTTCCATAAAGACCAGATTTGTGCAGTGTACGACTGATTGTTGTCCTATGGACAGACTCTCCCACCTCAGCTGTAGATCTCTGCAGTTCATCCAGAGTGATCATGGGCCTCTTGGCTGCATCTCTGATCAGTCTTCTCCTTGTTTGAGATGACAGTTTAGAGGGACGGCCGGGTCTTGGTAGATTTGCAGTGGTCTGTTACTCCTTCCATTTCAATATGATCGCTTGCACAGTGCTCCTTGGGATGTTTAAAATTTGGGAAATCTTTTTGTATCCAAATCCAACTTTAAACTTCTCCACAACAGTATCACGGACCTGCCTGGTGTGTTCCTTGGTCTTCATGATGCGCTCTGCGCTTTAAACAGAACCCTGAGACTATCACAGAGCAGGTGCATTTATACGGAGACTTGATTACACACAGGTGGATTATATTTATCATCATCAGTCATTTAGGACAACATTGGATCATTCAGAGATCCTCACTGAACTTCTGGAGTGAGTTTGCTGCACTGAAAGTAAGGGGCTGAATAATATTGCACGCCCCACTTTTCATTTTTTTATTTTTTCCAAAAAGTTTAAAATTAACCAATAAATTTCGTTCCACTTCACAACTGTGTCCCACTTGTTGTTGATTCTTCACCAAAAAATTAAAATTTTATATCTTTATGTTTGAAGCCTGAAATGTGGCAAAAGGTTGAAAAGTTCAAGGGGGCTGAATACTTTTGCAAGGCACTGTATATACTGCCCCCCTGTGAAAACAAATTATGGCATTGATTGATGAATCAGAATAAAACGGTCTTACTTGCATAGTTGTGGTTTTTAGTGTTGTAGTTGGAATGGTGGTAGTCCAGGGGACCACATGTATTATTACAGTAGCAGTTGTAGACAGTTGAAGAGCTTTGTTTCCTTTGTTTTCATCAGTAACTTCAATAAGCAGTTTGAAAACTGTTGGATCCTGAATGCCCTCAAAAATATAATATTGGAAGTTTTGAGTTGGTACTATAGATGGAGGACCTTCATCATCTCTCTGAAGAATAAATCGGTTAGCTTTATTGTCTGGAGCAATGAGTAAAAAAAAAAAAAATCATTGTCAAGGGTATTGGTACTGAACTTTATGAAATTCACTAACAACTGAGCATTTTTAACTAAAGAAGGCTAAAAACACTCTTTATTGGTATGTATTCTAGTTAATTGAGCCTACTCAGGATGGTAATCTATCAGAACCATAAACCTGGTTTATGGCATAAAATAAAGCTGGTAATAGGCTAAGACCCCACATTGTGAAAAAGCTGCTATTTTTTGTTGTAGATTTTGCTACTGTTGTACTTCTGCTTTCTGCTCAATCCATTTGTAACTTTGGGCCAAAAAGACACCCCCAAATCTGCAACATAAAAGGCTGCTTTTCAGTAATGTAGGGCCTTTTCTTAAATGTTTTTTCTGGGCAAACTGTTTTTTTTTTTTTAAAGTTAGTGCTATTAATGGGTTAACAAATGCACCCGTACACCTTTAGCAGTGTTTTGAGTGGTTTCCCAGATTTACCAGACAACACCTTTAAGTTATAATTTTCAGCCAAATGGGGTATCCAGTGTTAACCCAGTGTTTAAGAGGTTCTCTATCTATGAAGAGGAGCAATCAATTCTCCTGGAGGCTAGAATGATAAAGTAGAATGCCAGTAGGAGTCCTTCTAGGATAATTTGACAGTGTTCCTCTGATATAGAGATATTTCTATTCAAAAGCCTGTTAAAAAAAACCTACACATTAACCTTACTCCACTGCTCTCAAAGGCTGTCATGGTGCACAGAAAATGACAATGGAGGCTATCCTCTTTAGCAATGGGTCCTAGTTTTATTCCTCTGATTTATGATGTGGGATTGTATAGTCTTCATTTCTGATACCTTAACAACTTATTGAACTCCTGAAATTTGGTTGCTGAACAAGTGGTATGGCCATTTCTATGGTATACCAGAAGCCATTTTTGAACAGGGTCACATTTTTATTTGGCTACTGTGATCAGCCTGCATGGTCTAAGTCTGCTACTATGGCCTGTAATGTCTCAGGACTTGAATCCTATTAAACACATCTACAATGTCATTGGTTAGCAATTGCAAAGGTGTGTGCCATTTGTCATGCATTGGTTCTGTAAGCCAGAGGCTTTGAGGATGTCAGTAGTAAGTGCGAACAGTAGGAATATGGGACAAATGCCCTGGGGTCCTTTGCAGGTCCTTAAGGCAGACTACGGATGGGTTGTTACAGCTTTATTTATTAGGAAGAGTTCAGTTTAGTGCTCACTGTCCTGTGTTACAATAATGTTAAATGATGTGTCTGCAGATTTAGCGCAATCCACAAACAAAAGACAATGCAGATAACCAAAATATTGAACAAAAAAGTTCACTTCATGGTGAAAGAAATTGGAAGATTTGTGCAGCCTCTTGTGGAATCACAATTTCATGTTTATGTGATTTTTATCAATATATTTATTTAAACATTTTTCAATTACACAGTCTGTCAGTACACTGTAATGCCTAATTTCAAGGTATTAATTCTGCATTATACAGCATGATGAAATTGTTGTTAAGGAGCACAATACTTAAAAGGGCACACATCACAGGGCCTTGTAGCATACAATATACTTAGCACACAGAATCATGTATACTTACATGTATGAGTCTTTTCCATACAGCCCATGCAATAGTGTTCAGATCTTGTATGGTTATGTACTGTAGAACTAAGCACTACAAGCTTCATATGTAATTCCAATAGGGGCTCTGTTAGTTTTCATTTCTACAGGGTTATTCTATCATATCAAGCAATGCATCTATCCAGAGAGTGCCTGATGGATTGTCATGAGGATTTCTCTAATTTTTTTTTTTTTTAGTGAACAACAAATTAACATTTGTCTACCTCCACATAGCATTACAGGCATAACAATGAACAGAAGAAGCCATTACTGATTATAAATGTAACTTTTATTGTACCTGATATTATAACATAGTGAAGTTGTGAGTTAGGTGAGTCCTTATCTGAACATTGTAGTTTTAGTACAGGTATCTTCTGTGTAGAGTAAATTATTTTCTCATAGTAGGCAGGGGAACAAACAGGAGGCTCATCATTCACATTCTGTGGAAGAAATACCAAGATCATAAAGAAAACAAAAGAAGAAAAACGAAAGAAAGAAACCGGAAAACGAAACCAAAAACCGGAAACGGAAACCGGAAACGGAAAATGAAAACGGAAAACGAAAGAAAGAAAACGGAAAACGAAAGAAAACGAAAATGGAAAACGAAAACGGAAAACAAAAGAAAGAAAACGGAAAACGAAAACGGAAAACGAAAACGGAAAACAAAAGAAAGAAAACGGAAAACGAAAACGAAAAACAGAAAACGAAAGAAAAAACGAAAACGGAAAACGAAAGAAAGAAAACGAAAGAAAGAAAACGAAAATGGAAAACGAAAGAAAGAAAACGGAAAACGAAAGAAAGAAAACGAAAACGGAAAACGAAAGAAAGAAAACGGAAAACGAAAATGGAAAACGAAAACGGAAAACGAAAAAGGAAAACGGAAAACGAAAGAAAGAAAACGGAAAACGAAAGAGAGAAAACGGAAAACGAAAAACAAAAGAAAGAAAACGGAAAACGAAAAACAGAAAACGAAAGCGGAAAACGAAAGAAAGAAAACGAAAGCGGAAAACGAAAGAAAGAAAACGGAAAACGAAAATGGAAAACGAAAACGGAAAACGAAAAAGGAAAACGGAAAACGAAAGAAAGAAAACGGAAAACGAAAGAGAGAAAACGGAAAACGAAAAACAAAAGAAAGAAAACGGAAAACGAAAAACAGAAAACGAAAACGGAAAACGAAAGAAAGAAAACGAAAACGGAAAACAAAGAAAGAAAACGAAAATGGAAAACGAAAGAAAGAAAACGGAAAACGAAAGAAAGAAAACGAAAACGAAAACGAAAGAAAGAAAGAAAACGGAAAACGAAAGAAAGAAAACGGAAAATGAAAGAAAGAAAACGGAAAACGAAAGAAAGAAAACGGAAAACGAAAGCGAATACGGAAAATGAAAACGAAAGAAAGAAAACGGAAAACGAAAGAAAGAAAACGGAAAACGAAAAACAGAAAATGAAAACGGAAAACGAAAGAAAGAAAACGAAAACGGAAAACGAAAGAAAACAAAGAAAGAAAACGAAAATGGAAAACGAAAGAAAGAAAACGGAAAACGAAAGAAAGAAAACGAAAACCGAAAACGAAAGAAAGAAAGAAAACGGAAAACGAAAGAAAGAAAACGGAAAATGAAAGAAAGAAAACGGAAAACGAAAGAAAGAAAACGGAAAACGAAAGCGAATACGGAAAATGAAAACGAAAGAAAGAAAACGGAAAACGAAAGAAAGAAAACGCGCAGGCCCCGGAACCCTCCTCGTCTGGGCAGCGCGCCCCCGCCCGTCCCCACCTCGCCGCAGGTCCCGGAACCCTCCTCATCTGGGCAGCGCGCCCCCCGCTCGTCCCCACCTCGCCGCAGGCCCGGAACCCTCCTCGTCTGGGCAGCGCGCCCCCGCTCGTCCCCACCTCGCCGCAGGGCCCGGAACCCTTCTCGTCTGGGCAGCGCGCCCGCGCCCGTCCCCACCTAGCCGCAGGCCCCCGGAACCCTCCTCGTCTGGGCAGCGCACCCCGCCCGTCCCCACCTAGCCGCAGGCCCCGGAACCCTCCTCGTCTGGGCAGCGCGCCCCCGCCCGTCCCCACCTCGCCCCCATATATATGGATCACAATTCGAATTTTTAACCCAGTTTGGATTTCGATAACAGCATCTAGGCAGCGCGCCCACGCCAGAGGGTCTCCGCGTCTAGGCAGCGCGCCCCCCGCCCAGCCCCACCGGGCCTCTGCGTCTAGGTAGTGTGCCCCCTCCTCTAGATTATTTGCGCATTTAAACATATTTTCACTTGGTCTTTATAGTATACTTACTATGATATTAATGGTGACAAGTGCCAAATTCTTTCTCTGTTTTAGGGGATCCGTTTCAATATCATTGTTGAGATCAATTGCCTGTACAGTTATTGAATATTCATTTTTCTTTTCAAAATCCAGCGTATCTCGAACTTTGATAATTCCTAGTATATTACAATTAATTCATTATTAATATATTAATATTATTATTAATACAGTATATACCCTTCCCTGTCACACAAGGTTACTTTTATAGTTTAATGAATAAAACACCTAAACAAAATATTCTTAAAAAAGCTGCAATCTGAAGGGTCAGTTACTAAAGTCACATTTCACAGAACGTCTGTCAAAGATATTATGTCTCTTCTCGGCTCCCTGGGAAGAGCTGAGGAAACCAAAAGGGTCCAAACACTCAGCAGAGATGAGCAACCCCGTCTTTCTAGCAATCAGGTTTCCAGTGCCTAATGTAGACTTTCAAAGTGTGCCAGATTTTTTTGGGGGCAGTTTTTGAGTATACCATATAATTATGCCCTGTAATTATGTGTTGGACGAATTTCCCAAGATTCATCACATGAGGTTCACCCAGCGGTTTTGTTCAGACCACACAGAAACTACTATTATACTCTGGGGTATGCCCTGGGTAGGTGACAAACATAATAAACAGTGTTACTTAACTTTCCTGGGATCCGATGCGGGTCTTCCAGTCTCTTCTGGCCTTAGAGACATCACAAATGACGTCAGAGACCGCTGAGGCCTGTGATTGGGCCTCAATAGTCACGTCGGCATCATGACGCAAAATTACATCGGCGTCACGTCATCTTAAAGACATGAAGATGCCAGAAGACAGGTGACGGAGCCAGTAGAGGTGAGTAACACTGTTTATTATGTTTAATCACCTCCCCAGAGCCACTGATCATTATACTCTGGGGTACGAAGAGATCCCAGAGTATAAGAATGGTTCATGGGTGGCTGCTAATGAACATTATACTGTGTGGAGGGGACACTATGGGACATTATACTGTGTGGTGGAGACGTTATGAGAGATTATGCTGTGTACAATGTCCGCTATGGGACATTATACTGTGTACAGGGGCTACTCTGAGACATTATATTGTGTGTTGGAGCCACTATGAGACATTATTCTGTGTGGAGGGGCCACAATAGCGCATTATAGTGTGTAGAGGGGCCACTATGGGACATTATACTGTATAGAGGCCACTGTAAGACATTATATTGTGTGAAGGGGCCACTATGAGACATCATACTGTGTGGAGGGGCTACAATAGAGCATTACATGTTAGGGCATTACAGTGTGTGGAGGGGCCACTATGGAACATTATACTGTGTGCAGGCGCTAATGTGAGACATTATATTCTGTGATGGGGCCACTATGGGAAATTATGCTATGTGAAGGGGCCACTATGGAACATTATATTGTGTGACGGCCAATGTGAGACATTATACTGTGTGTACTATGGGACAATATTCTTAAAGAGGTGTAACATTAAGAAATAAAAACATACTCATCTGTCCCCAGCCTTCCAGTGTCTGACACCAGAGCCCGTTCAGTTGCGCACCGTACCTAATACCCACTGAAACCCATGTGCCTGCTGAGGCCAATTACGCGATTGCTGGATCAGTGATGTCACTCATATATGTCACTAGCCCCTGGGGTATACATAGGGTGCATGGGTTCTGATTTTCTCTAAATATCTTGTGGCCACAAGTTGTCTTGATCAGTTGCCAATGGATACGACCATCAAGGCAGGATCTTTCTAAAGTCAGAAAATCAGCCATGATGTCCTTATTGTGGCCAGGATATCTACTGATACATGTAGTGTCCCTGCCTGATAACCTAGCTACAATAAGAAAATCATAGCTGGGTTCCTGACAAGTCCCAGACTATAGAAAGTTTCTGCATTTGTGGTCGTATACATTGGCAATCGATCAAGACAATAGACTGTCACCACTAAGATGGTTTAAGAAAATCTTTAAAACGCTGCAGAATTTTTAATTACTTATATTTGCAAACATGTTTAACTTTTAATTATCTACAAATATAGATATGATTATGTTCATGGGAATACCCCTTTAAGGCTTAATAAGGTTTTAAGTGTTAATTCTTGACAACATTTTTGATTTGGCGTGTGTATGCGTTTTCAGGTTTTATGATACAGTTTTTGAAATCAAACCAGAAGTGGATTGAAGAAAAAGTACCATCTGTTCTTTCTATATTCTCTCTCTTTATGATCCACACCTGGTTTGGGCTTTATAACAGCATTAAAAAACCTGAGTTTTCCCCAAGTTGATAAAACACAGCATTTTGGGCTGCTGCTGAAATGCTGTGGAAACATATGCTGTATTTTACAAAATGAAAAAGATTTTGACTAATCTCATCCACACGTTACGGAATGTCATTGGTCTTTTGACTATTACCCAATCCACTGATCCATTTTTAAAGGACATACCTTGGATGTGTGAATAAACTTATTCACTGCCATTATTGTAAAAACAGCCTTGTGCCAGACATTCAAAAAAAGCAGAAAACACATGGGTGTTTTCGTTTGAATGATACCTAAGGCTATATTCACATTACTCTGTCCATTTATCGACTATAAAAAAATGACCAATTTCATCAGTTTTTATTGCCCATCTCAGCACTCAGCAGGAGCTCTGTGACTGTTAAAATGGACAAATATAGATCGTGTCAGTTGTGTTAACAGGCTGTGTTTTCTGTCCATCAAAAAAACGGACTTATGAATATATTCAGTCACTCTTATTGTTTTTAAAATAACTGTGTGATAGCTGTTAGCAAAATTGCCGTCACATGTCCATTTTTCTCTGTTGTGTGGATAAGAACTTAGGTTAAGGCCACATATTGCGGAAACACAGAGTTTTTTGCAATTGCAGAAACAGCTCATAAACATGCTGTGTTTTATAGTCCCAGCAAAGTGAATGAGATTTTATTTAATCCTATCCATTGAATTAGATTCAACAATAGATTTCTTACTGTAAAATAATATTGCTCAGGATAAAGTGTACCACCTGTGTCTGGCTCTATGTAGAACTTTGGTGGATTGCCGTAATCACCACCAGCAAATGAAAACTTGATGTTATCGAATGGCCAATCAATGTCAGTAAATTTGGTTGTTCCAACCAGGGAATCCATTGGACTATCTTCAAATACTTCAAATAAATTTAGTAATGGATTTGGATCATATTCATTGACACGCGTTACTCTTACAATTACAGTAACTGTACCTAGGAAAATTGAGAGATGGTTATGAGCATATTTCAATTATATCTGAGTCTTCATCTGAACCATATTTTTTCAGAAAATTTAAATAGCTCTTTATATGCCATATATTTCTTCATATTTATTTGAAAAATGTTATGCTGGTATAGTAAAATTAATTTTGAAAAGTTCCTTACTTGTAAGAGAAGGTGTCCCAGAGTCAAAAACCTCAATGAGCAGTATGTGTCTAAACTGCATGCCAGCAAATTCCAAGTCATCATAATCTAAAAATGCTGGCCCACACTGTTGAATAAAAAAATAAATAAGAAAGTGTGATAAAATATTGTCCTTGTTTGGTGGTCTACATAATTTAAAACTATTTAATCAATGATTCATATATGTTAATATCACATATTCAAAATCACACATATTTATATATGTTGTATTATAGCGTCATGATGGGCTTGCTTAACTAAGTCTGTAGACTTGTGCAGATGGTGTGCAGTTTCTGTTAGAGTTACTGTAGCAATGTAAAGCCTTTTTGCCCTTTGCTTTGTACCTAATTGAGGGGAGGGGTTGCTGTACCCAGGAGATTTAATTAGAAGCTTGCTTACTAAACTAAGCATCTTCTGACTAAATAGAGTCAAAAGCAGCAGTTAAAGGGGTTGTCTGGGGAGTTCAAATTACCACAATTCAACTAGCAGTTTCTTGATGATGGACCCAGGAGTTTCAGCCTGGTTCCAACCCCTGGATCGCTCCATCCCTTCTCTCTTCCCTGATCTAACAGGTAATTAATTGCCTGTGCTTTGGGGGCTGGCTAACTATAGTAGGGAGCTAAATGCCTGGCTCGTCTTGGTGCTGGAAAGAAGGGTTTGGGTTCCTAGAGCACTGGGCTGATTTTTCAGTGAGGTACAAGCTGTTTTCCACATATAATTGCACCTGAATGGAAGAGGGTCTGTTGAGCTGGCAGACAGAATTCTAACAAGGGTGGCAGAGCATTTAAACTATGAACAAGGGGTAAGGTCCCGGCAGACATTAAATCGGTAGATAGGTCACAGAGGAGACAAGCTGTAGTGGTGGGTGGAAAATTGAATTGTGGTGGGGTGATTACAAAAGTTGATAGGGAGGTCCATATGTTATAACAAAAAAGCATAGACAAATATGGCCGTAAAACTTCAAGAATTAACAATTCTGGAAATGAATATGTGAACTTGGACATCAGGTTGAAGTATATATTGACAAATGCCAGAAGGCTACCACGCAAATTTGGGGAACACATTAATGTAGTTGGTGTGGCTGAGCCATGGAAGGGAGGGAGTTAGAGTGTGTATGTATGGTCGAAGTGACATGAAAGTGAATGTGAAAGAAGCAAATGTGGTTGAAGATTGTGAGGAAGTGGAATCCTTGTGGGTGGGAATGCAAAGGATGTAACCACTGAGCATTAATGTACAAACTACGTCAAACTGCATCCTTAAGGGGTTAAGCGTGTTGCTAAGAATATTCTAAGTACTACACATTTGGACAAAATTGTTGGTACCCCTCATTTAATGAAAGAAAAACCCACAATGGTCACAGAAATAACTTGAATCTGACAAAACTGGAATTTGCCAATCTACATGTTGACAAACCACAAAGCTTCTGGGAGAATGTCCTATGGACAGATGAGACAAAAAATGAAATTTTTGGTAAGGCATATCAGCTCTATGTTCACAGATGGAAAAATGAAGCATATCTTGAAAAGAACACTGTCCCTACTGTGAAACATGGAGGAGGCTCTGTTATGTTCTGGGGCTGCTTTGCCGCATCTGGCACAGGGTGTCTTGAATATGTGCAGGGTACAATGAAATCTCAAGATTATCAAGGGATTCTAGAGAGAAATGTGCTGCCCAGTGTCAGAAAGCTTGGTCTCAGTCGTAGGTCATATGGGTCTTGCAACAAGATAATGACCCAAAACACACATCTAAAAACACCCAAAAATGGCTAAGAGGAAAACATTGGACTATTCTGAAGTGGCCTTCTATGAGCCCTGACCTAAATCCAATTGAGCATCTTTGGAAAGAGCTGAAGCATGCTGTCCGGAAAAGCCACCCTTCAAACCCGAGACAACTGGAGCAGTTTGCTCATGAGGAGTGGGCCAAAATACCTGTTGAGAGGTGCAGAATTCTCATTGACAGTTACAGGAATCGTTTGATTGCAGTGATTGCCTCAAAAGGTTGTGCAACAAAATATTAAGTTAAGGGAACCATCATTTCTGTCCAGGCCTGTTTCATGAGTTTTCTTTTTTTAAAAATTCTGTTGAAGCATGGTTGAAAAGCAATGTCTGACTTTCATTTGTTCATTTTCAAAGAATTTTTATACATTATTACTTTTGTCAGATTCAAGTTATTTCTGTGACCATTATGGGATTTTCTTTCATTAAACGAGCAGTACCAACAATTTTGTCCACGTGTGTATATACTTAAATGCAGGGAGTATTAAATCAGCTTCCAAGTTTAATAAATCTAGACTTTGGTATCAATGAAAATTTTTTTATTCATACTGTGCAGAGAATGCTGTGAAAACAACTTCCAAAAGACAGAATTTGTTTATTGTACAAAAATGAAAGGGGTGTTCCAACACATTTTTGCTATTTAATATTGCTGCTAATGGGCCTATGAGGAAGCACTGGAGGAAGTAATTTACAATACAAAGATTGAAGATCTTCAGGAGACAAGCAATGTTTCCTGTAGGCAAGTCGCAGCAAAAAATTCCACCCAATTTGGGGTGTTTTTTCTCCCTGATGGAAATTCAGCCTTCATCCTATGTTGTCCCAGCCTTATGGGTAGTTCCACACAAAGTGAGGGATTCATGAAGACCAACCAGTTATGATGTCCCCTGTGCCGGCAAGGGTGAGCTAAATTCTTCATGCGGCAGATGCTCCGTCTTGAATTAAGTACATTCTCTGGGAGTCCAGGTGCTTCTGCTAAAATCTATACCAGCACCTTCCTGGCAGAGATTTTAGCCTTCATGTACTCCACAAAAGTGAATTTGGCTCTGCCAATGGTTTTTTTCTTCACATTAGTCCCCCTTCCCTCAATCTTTCAAAAAAGTGGTGAGGGCAGCATAATAATGCCACTTGTGGCTATTTTAGTGGAAGGTAGTGTTATTAAGTCGCACACTATCAGTTTACAAATTTTTAGTGCTAATAAAGTTGCTCACATTTTTAGTGAATCTGCTAATGTCCCACGTTGCAGAAAAGCTGCTTTTTTTGTTGCAAATTTTGCAGTTTTTGAGCCAAAGCCAGGAGTGGATTGAGCAGAAAGGAGAAGTATAAGTACTTCCTATATATTGAGCAGAAAGAAAGAAAGAAAAATGCAGGAACTGTCACATAAACTTTAGCTTCTTTTAAAAAAAAAAAGCTGTGTGTGATCATACTTGTACTCCATTTTTACAGTTGCGACACAACAGGTGCAACTTTAAGCTCATGGGCTCCAATCCAAAATTTGTAAGGGTATGTTTACACGGGGGAAAATGAAATTCCTCTTCATTTTCCGCCGCTGTATTCAACCGCAGTATAGTCACAACGGAATGCCAATGAATGGGCCTAATCAGCAGGAAGTAGAATCCTGCAGAATGCAGAATCCGTGGCAAGATCAATTTTTACAGTTTCCTGCTGCAATCTCTGCCTCCCATTGAAAACAATGGGAGACAGATTCAGAGTGGAATCAGCCGCAGAGTCTGCCCCCAAATCTGTGGCAAATTCCTTTGTGTGAACCTACCTGAACAGTTTTCCCCCTTCCTTACCCAGTATTCCCCCTACTTACTATGTGTTATTTTTAGTACTGGTGTCTGCTTAAGCATCAGACACCTGGATCTGAGTGCAACTGCTACCTCTGCATCTCCTCATAGCTACCCCCATGATGCTAAAATCTAGTCAACTAAGTCTAACATATTTTCTGCTGTAATAACTGATATGTCACATTAAGGATAAGTGTATTAAGGATATTATATATTATCATAATTACAACTCACAATAATCGTATTGCCTTTGAGGGTGAATTTTTTTGTTGAAAACTCATCAAGAGGTTTCATTCTATAGTTAAGAATGTTGTTTGGTTCCTCTAAGTCTTTATCCACGCATATGATTTGCAGCAGTGTGGTGTTAATTGCCGTTGTTTCAGCCACTTGAATCCTAATGAAAAGCAATGACATAGTCAAGTACATAATACTAACTGTAAATATAATAAGCATTTATGACAGGCCATAGGGTCATTGATGCCATGGCGACAACAGCCATCAAACTAAAAGGACTCAGGTATTGAACACATGACTCTATAATTTAGGAATCAAACACAACCATGTTGACTATTTGTAAATTATTTTTCATGGGTCAGTTGGAGTTGATTTACTGGTGGAATATATGTGGAAACTTTAGTTATTTAACCAGTGCTTCTGAAATATTAACAGAAGGAGAATTTTTAGAGGTACTATCAGTGGCGTAGCTAGCGAGGGGGGGGGCAGAGGGGGCGGCTGACTCTGTGGGGTACACCCTGGGGTCACCATTGCCGCAACCCAGATGGAGGAGACCGGAGGATGGGAGTAGTAGTGGCGGATGCTGTGCCACCTAGCAGGCCGAGCTCACTCACCAACCACTCCAGTCCCACTCCTGGACCAGACAAAGTCGAGGGGGATCCTGCAGCACTAACGGATGGTGGTAGTAGTTCTTTCCCCCGGGGTGCTTCCAGTTGGACAGGGGACCTCTCCTCTCTGAGCCGGTGTGATGGAAGTCGGAAGGGCCCAGATGGTGATGCAGGCACGACTCAGGAGTCAGAGGTGCAGGTAAACCAAACAGTCTTTATTTGGCAACAGGAACATAAAGGTAACTACAGCTTTCGAATGGGGGTAGTAGTCCTACAGTGTCCAACCCCCAGCCTTGGTTCTAGGAGGGTGCCCAGGGATGTTACAGGCTCTGCAGTAAAGTTTTCCACTACTCCACTTCTGGTGCCTCTCCCAGCTAGATATCCCGGGGATGGAGTTACAGGGAGTCCTGACAGGGATCTGGTTACCTGGAGACTGGGCCTGAAAATAGTTCTCCTGTCAGAGTCCTCTCCTGCTCCTCCTGGCATGGCACCCCGCCCAGTGGCCTGTGATAGGCCAGGGCTAAACCAAGTCTAGGTTTTGAACACCGCAGGAGGGAAAAATGCTGAGGGAAAAGCTGCAACAATACATTTAACACAAAACAGGACGTACCAACACAAAACCCAGAAGGCACAGTAACAAACACTAAAAACAGCAGCCTCTGGGATTCTGCAGCATTAAGACATGCTTTACTTTTAACTAGATCGGTGTCTGCAGACACCGATCTAGTTAAAACCCATCCTGCAACTGTCTTGTAAACCGCAAGCCACTTCAGGCCTGTGGTTTAAAAAAAAAACCAGGACCACAGACAGAACGCGTCTGCTCTCAGCACAGGCGGCGTGATGACATCACAGCATCATGCCTCCTGCACAAAGATGCAGATGTCCTGTGCTGGAACCCTGTGCATAGAGCGTGGGTCAAGAAGAGGAGGTGGTGGCTCCATTCATCAAAGGATTGCAGGTAGTTTTTTTTTTTTTTTTTTAGTGTAGTTGTGGGTGTTTTAATAGTATAAGGAAAGGGAATTATGACTATAAGGGGCATTATGACGATAGGAGGGGTCATTTATATAAGGGGATATTATGAACATAAGGGGGGTCATTTATATAAGGGCTATTATGGGGCATTATGAATATAAGGGGGAGAGGTTATCCCACAGTGCTTTTCACAGAAAGTCCGCAGAGGTTTCTTTTGCGGACTTTCTGCTTCCAATATACCTATAGGGAAACCGGCAGCATTTTTGTAGGTTTAATTGACATGCTGCGATTTCCAAAACCGCAACGGTTTTGGAAATCGCAGCGTGTCCACTGCTCATATTTTTCTGCAATGTGTGGATGGGATTCGCTAGATCTGTATATGAACTGGAAAACGCTACGTTTTTTCTGCGGAGTTTACACTGTGACCAAACCCCGGTGTTAACACCACGTGCGGCCCCAGCCTTAAGGGTTTTTCAACCTCATTTTTATTGATGATCTATCCTCAGAATAAATCATCAATAAGAGATCAGTGAATCCCCACTGACCAGTTGTATGGAGGGGCTATGGTGCCTGTTTATATCACACGCTGTCTGTGTATAGTGACCATGTGATGTAATTACAGCCTTGTCACATAGACGTGTATAGGACGAGGTTGTAGTTACATTACATGGCCGCTATGAAATGTATGATGCTATATAAATAGAGAAGGGGTCACGGTGCTTACACAGGTACCACGGTTCATTCAAACAGCTGGTCCTCAGGGTCCCAGATATTGGAATCCCACTAATTTTTTTTTTACCTTTTAATTAGGAAACATTTGGGGCATTATTAATAAGATGCACAATTTAAATGGGGTACACAGGGAAGTTATTAATTTAAAGATGCACTTGGGGGTATTATTCGTTATGGAGGTTGAATTATATATTTTATAATTGGGGGTAGCCTTAGAATGGGTGCGCAGGTGAGGATAATGTGGGTCAGGTGCCTGGAAAAGTGAGGAGCCAAAGCTGTCTGTGCTGTAAACTTTACAGAGATGGAAAGAAGCGGTTATGGTGGTCCAGATGGAAGAGAAATGGAATGGAAATGTGAACAATTAGTCAGAGACGTCACCTGTAAGTCACTAAATGATACTGCACTGTGTACAGCCGATATCTACCACTATACGGTCACCGTAGTAATAATATCGGAATACCTAAGTTGGGGGCCCACTTGGACATGTTCGCCCCCCTGAGCTGAACCCCTAGCTATGCCTCTGGGTCCTATGAGTCACACAATGTGGCTACTGAATCATTGCATTGTAACTGGTCTATAGAACAGTGCTCTCCACTACACAACTATATAAGCACCTGCTGTTTCTTTTTCGATTCCCTTGTAGACTGAAGGCAGAGTCACAGGTAATCTTATGTTTATTGAATTTGTTTATTATGTATTGAAAATGTCTTTGTATTTTTTTACCCATTGTTACAAAAATTATTTTTAATATAACAAAGGGACAAGACATCTGTATCAATTTTGAATCAATTTTGTTCAGTTTGCTTTGTTCAATATTTCAGAGCATGAAGAATATATAAAATTGTAATTAACTTTACAAATGCATTGCTTTCTGCTTTTGCATTGAACTTGTATTGGTTTCTATCACAATATAAGGCCATTATTTCCTTCAGATTGTTTTAATACATAGGGTCAAGTTTTAATATAATTAGATAAGCCACCCAACACATACACACACATTTTGAGAAGATTCTGCATAATGTTCTGCACATGGATACTTATATTAGCAAAACATTTTGTAATATTTTGACTTCACAGTCAGGACGGGTCCCCACCTAGTGTAAACACCGTGATTTGGCCATGGAGTTTTACAGTCCCTATAATGTGGATGGGATTCTGGCTAATCCCATCCACACATTGCAGAAAAATATCCGCAGTTGAGATGCTGCGATTTTAAAAAAAGCTTGCATTTTTGTAAATCGCAGCATGTCAATTATACCTACGGAAACACTGCTGCTTTCTGTACAGGTATAATAAGAACAGAAAGGCCACAGAAAAAAGCTCTGCGGACTTTCTGTGAAAAGCGCTGTGGAATAAACAACTATAAGTTTCTGCCGCCATCTTTTCCGCAGCGCTTTTTTGCTGTGGGTCACTGGTGGCCTTAGCCTCAAAGAGGATTTGGTTGGTATTAGCAGTGGTGGTTTGGGATATCCCTCACATGAAAAACCCAGAATACATCACAGTTGTCTGGCAGTTGAGACTCCAGGAACCGGAAGTGAGGAGAAAATGGGCCTTATATAAACACGTGGGATACTGTGAATACCCCTATCCTTGCCACTTACAGCAGAGAACCAGTTCTGAGAGGAAAGTGGTTATGAATGCCCAGCAAGGCATATCCAGGCTCTGAGTGACGTAGTCTTTAAATTTTGGTACCTTTTTCTTAGTGATTTATGCATCCCTATATAGATCCACTGAGGAGTTAGACTTACCAGTGATGAAACGCGTAGGGACATTTACCTAAGGGATAGTTGTAGACTGCCCTTGTCAGGGTGGGAGCTCTTTGGGGTTTGAGGGTCATTTTTCAGAGAAGGGCCAGTAAAAAGGAGATTATGATCACTTGTGGACTCAGGAGCTCCATTTTAAATATGGATGCAGTACCTGAATAAGACAACCAACCTGGAGCGGGGAGATCAAGCTCTATTTCAACTGTATTCAGGTTAATTGGTCCATAGTAGGCATATTAAACATAGAGTATATGCTTTACATGATTTCCACTCACAGGAAGTGTTGCTTATTGTGTACAGACAGTGATGGCATAAGACACTCTTTCCCTATTAGAATGGGAGATGTGTCTTACTGATATATGTTGTGCTTTTTTAAATATGGTGGCATTTTTTACTAATGTATACGATTAAAAGTTATGTTTTCTGATTTGTTTCCACATTACTGTATATTTATATATTTGTTTAGGTGATTTGGCCTTGGTCTGTGTTTAGAGTGGGAACTCTATCCTCTTTTTTGCACACATGAGAATTACTAGTCTTTTAATTTATAAAAATAGTTAAAAATGTTTTCAATATTTAGCTACTTTCAATCATAAACATACAGTATAATCTTTTAATCCTGTAGACTTAAACCCTTAAAGAGGTATTCCCATCTCAAGGACCTTATCTATACTTCTAGCTTATTTAAATTCCAGAGTTTTCGTAAATACATTGCTTTAGCAATGCTGCTTAGTTTGTGTGCTATGTTAGATTACTTCAACCATTGTTTAAACAGCATTTCCATGGTGCACAGCCTGTATCTGATAAGACAGGACAGAGCTATAAGTAATGAGTAATGCTCTCTGGGGGGGCTGAGCGTTATGTACAGCTCTGTGTTCAGGACAATCAGTTCAGCTAATTGCAGTTTGCTGATAAAGGCTCCAGGAGCTGTGTCTGTCTGTATCTTTCTATAGAAGCATGGTAAGTCTTCTATACAAACCTGTGTAATGTGATATACATTTACTGTGCATATTATTTGATCTGCATTTATATTAGATTTCTAGTAATCATAATAATCTCTCATGGTAAAAGAAAGGTCAATATCTATTGTGATACATCATAGTGTCCTGTTCATCTAACAATCAAATCCTGCCCACCAGCTTGCAGAAGAATAATGGAAGTAAGAAGAAGAGACAGCAGGCAAAGACAGGGAGATGGCAAAACCCCTTTAATGATGTGCCCTTTGGGATGCTACGTTGGAAATGGTGCATTTAAATATAGCATCCACTTAGTTGCTGAGCGGGCGCTGTAGCTGTGTAAAACATCTCTGATCACAGGCAGTCTAAAGATTTGCCAGATTTATAATACAGCATTAGTCACTGTCATAAATCTGGGGCATTTTCAGACTGCCTAGGTATATACTGCCTAATTATTTTTAAATTGCCCTGCGTCTAACATATTACTTTATGCTGCAGATTTTCACTGCAAAAGGTGAAATCTATAGCAAATCTGCAGTATTTACAGAACAAAAAACACAACATTTGTTGTGCTTTTTCTGTTGCGTATTTCTAACTGAAATTCTGCTGATTTTCTCTTTCAGAAACACTACAATAACCTTATCAAGAACCTTGACATGTGAGATATTTGTTGCAGAAGTTTGTGTCACTAAAATTTAGTTCGATTAATGTGAAAGGAATTGTTTAGCAGTGAGCTAATGGATTTTTGCGACAAATAAGAAATTTCTACAACAAATCAGCTGTGGATGACTATACAGTACATTTAGTGTTATCCATATTTTTACATTAAATTCTTAAGCTAAATAGTTTTATATCGGATCAAATTTATTTTCATCTGTCAAAATGGATTTTATTTTTGTACTTACATGTTGGGGTAACCATCACATTGTGGATAGTTATCATTAACATCAATAAGTCTTACGGTTAGTTCTGCTACTGTTATATGAACTCTGTCATTATCAAATGCATGGACAACTAGTCGCTGTTCATGAACAATATTTGGATTTTCATAGTCCAATAAATAGGCTATTTTTATTTCTCCAGAATCTGTAATAATAATAATAATCATAATCATTATAATAATATTAATAATTTGAAAAACACATAATCTAAATGAAAATATTATACAGGCAATGGCATATTAATTCATTTAATGCTAAGAGACAAATAAAATATTTTTTTTTCCCCCTCAATTAGGTGTTAACCCTTTCACTGCCAGAGGTCTCCGGAAATTTTGCACCTCCGGTAGCCAGAGCAATTTTCACAGTTTTGAGATGGACAAATCAAACCTAAATTGCAACATTAAAAAATCATCCACGCCCCCCATACCTATATAGTTTCTTAAAGTAGACACCTGCACATGCAATTTTGATTTAAAATGAATGTTTTATTAAAAAAATGCAAATAAATATATAAGTTGCTAAAAGTGGAAACCAAACAAAAAGTTATATGCACCAAACCTCCAAAAAACAAGAGATCAACATGTGCAGAGTTCATTCACTAAAGCCTAAACCTGCATGCACATATCTTCAGAAAATCATTAGAACTGGAATGGGCAAAAATCTACTATGACGTTGGAAATGTTAAAAAAGTAGCATCCTATAAAATGTAGGGATTACACACCATGGAAAGCAAGTGCACCACTAAACCCTATATATTTTTTGAAAGTAGACAACCTGAAGATTACATGTGTCTCAATGGGTTATCAATAGCCACCTTCATCTTCATGTAACTTTGTGACAAACACAAATAATTTTTTAAAAAAATGCACTAAAACATATATTTGCACTTAAAACTCCTATTCAATCTTACATTCACACACAAAATACATATAAAATAAAAGAGCAAGGTGTACACAACTTATATATACCACAAACATCAGCTACAACAAGAGCTCGTACTCTCAAAAACGCTGATACAGAAGACAAAGCAAGATTTTGCTGTTATTCACAAATATGTTAAAAATCTATACTGCACTGCTTATGGCTCTCACCTGCTCTGTGGCCAATCACAGTATAGCAATCCCAATATAAACCCACAGCTTACTCCATCTTGTGCCTGATTATTCTGCTTGTCTACTTCCTGTTAGCCCTGAGCCTCACCACTACTCTACTGCTCCTGTGTACCGAATCCTGCATATGTCTGACCATGGATGATCTACTGCTCCTGTGTACTGAACCCTGCATATGTCTGAACACAGTTGATCTACTGCTCCTGTGTACTGAACCCTGCATACGTCTGACCACGGCTGATCTACTGCTCCAGTGTACCGAATACTGCATATGTCTGACCACGGATGATCTACTGCTCCTGTGTACTGAATCCTGCATACGTCTGACCATAGTTGATCTACTGCTCCTGTGTACTGAACCCTGCATACGTCTGACCACGGCTGATCTACTGCTCCAGTGTACCGAATCCTGCATATGACTGACCACGATTGCTTTCTCCTGAAGTACTATTCCTACTATATAGCTCTTCATCTACTACTGTTTAAGTACTGTGCCTCACCAAATGGACTCCATATCATATAACTAGCACCGTTACACGTAATGGTTGAGAGAGTGTTCAGTTCTACCAATGGTGTTGTAACACCTAGGCAGACCAAACTGTCCCCCACAAGCAGTGCTGCAACTGCCATGGGGCGACCTAAGGCAACGGCCTCAGGCAGCGCCTCCTGGCATAAACTGAGGGGTAGTATTTTTTTAATCAGTTGCTACCTATTGGATTATTCCAACAGGTCTCAACCAATATTTTACTCACCAATCCTAGCTCCTGTCCAGTGTGGCTTCCACTTCTTCCTCCAGAGGGTGCTGCAGAATTCTTCTGCATCCATGTCCTGGAGTCAGAAGCAGACGCGAGATGCAACAGGAGCATGGAATTGGTGAGTAAAACATTTGGTCATTAGGTTGTGGCAGATCTTGTATGGCACCAGGGAAGGTGAGTAAAAACAACAGCCAGTTATACTTACCTCTACTGGGTGTCCAGCAGGCCTCCTATCCAGGCCTCTGCCGGCCTCCATCTGTTGTTATGGCTGAGACCTGTAATTGGGCCTTAGTAGTCACATGGGGCGCGCAGAGGGTCATGATGTCAAGTGGTTACCCCGGGAGGCATGACATCAGAGTGAGGCCTGTCAGGTACCGCTGACACTGCAAAGATGTCCAGGAGAGGTAAGGCAAGGTGAGTATAAGTGTTTGTTATATTTACTCAGCTCCCTCAGACCTCCTCTTATTGTACTCTAGGGTCTGAGGAGACCCCAAAATATAATATTATATATTATAATTTTTAAAAATTCAGGTCAAATCTAATATATCACTATGTGGGGATCAAAAAAGGGGGCAGCATACTGTGTGGAGGCCAAAAAGAAAAGGGCAATATACAGTGTGGGGGTTCTAAAAAAGGATAATATACTGTGTGGAGGCCAAGAAGAAGAGGACAATATTATGTATGGGGGCCTAAAAAGGGACATTATAATATGTGGGAGACAGTAAAGAGGGCAATATATTGTGTGGGGAGCGGCAAAGGGGGCATTATATGGTGTGGGGCCAGTAAAGAGGGCAGTATACTGTGGAGGTCAGTAAAGAGGGTGGTATTCTGTGTGGGGGCCAATAAAGGGGGTATTATACTGTGAAAGGTCAGTAAAGGGGATAATAGGGGTGTAGTCTACAATTTTCCACAAATGTGGGAAAAATCACTTTTGCCAAAATGAATCAGGCATGAATCCTTGAGAATATTCGAACACCTCTGGCTGGTGCCACTGAATAGATCTGCCACTGCCTCTGTCTTCCTCTATGATGTTCCATTTACTGTACCACTGATGCAGTCTGCTAGTCCTAAGCAGCCTGACATCATCTGCTGCGGCCTGGTCCATCACATTATTCCGTAAGTACTACCACTCTTGTTACCACAGCTACCACCACTGTCACCACTCAGCCAGACATGTCCTGCGGCATGGTCCATCACATTATTCATACTGTACTGCCACTCATGTTGTCACAGCTACCACCACAGCCAGAACTCATACAGACATGTCCTGCAGCCTGGCACATAACATTATTCAATACTGTACTGCCACTTATGATGCCACAGTTTCCAACACTGCCACTACTCAGTCAGATGTCCTGTGGCCTGGTCCATTGCATTTTACTATTCCATACTGTCGGTGCCAGTGTTGGCAAAAAAAACAAACAAGAAAAAAAAAACAAAAAAATATATTAACTCCTTCCCGCTGCAGGCATTTTTCAATTTTCGTCTGACTCCAGGTCTTCCAAAGGTCATAACTTTTTTTATTTTTCAGTTCACAGAGCCATAGGTGCACTTAATCTTTGTGGGATAAATTGTACTTCATATTGATACCATTTTATATTCCATATGATGTGTTGGGAAACTGGAGAAAAAATTCAGAATGAGGTGGAATGGGAGAAAAGCCGTGTTTGTATAACTTTGTTTTTACGGCGCTCACTGTGCAGCCAAAATGACACATCACCTGTATTCCATGGTACAATTGCAGCAAATTTATATTGTTTATTTTTTTGTTTTTTTTAACCTCTTTAAAAAAAAAATCTAAAACTTTGCAAAAATAAACCATTTCTTGGAGTTGTCATATTCAGACACCTGTAATTTTTATATTTCTGCATAAGGTAATGCATAAGGTGTCCTTTTTTGCAGGCCAGATGTACTTTTTAGTTATACCATTTTGAGGAATGTTTATTGCTTTGATCGTTTTTAATCAAACTTTTATGAGAGGCAAAATAGCGAAAAAAACAGTGGTTCAGCTCTTTCTGTAAAGGAAAAATATTTTGTAGACTGGGCATTTTTAGACAATGGGATACCTAATGTGTATTTGTTTCACATTATTTAGGTACTTTTATATGTGTTCTAGGGAAAGGGGGGGTGATATTGAATATTTAATTCCTTTTATTTTTTTTTTTTCATTTTTTATGTATTTATTGGACTCCGTAGGGGTCTTGAACCCCAGGCTAACTAATACAATGATAACGTAAAATATAAAATAATAAAATATATAAATATTTAAATAAATATACATAATAATATAATAATACAATGTTGATACGTAATACAATGTATTACAATGCTAATGAATTGCAATGTATTGTAAAATACAGGCACTTCTATTACAGGCTGCATAGAGCAACCTGTAATCTAAATGCATTGCAGACAAGGTAGGAGCCTTCAATAAGCTGCCGGAAGTCATGCAAATCTTTTGTCGACCCCGGATCTTGTTCCAGGGACTGGCAATCCACCACATAATGGGCTTCTGGGAAAATAGAGCCACGGTCAGCTTTGAGGTGCTAGGGGCCTCAAACAGTGGCAGCATTGCTGCCGGTTCTCTGCTGTATAATACCTGGGCGGCTGCCATTTCAATATTCAACATGTCGGGAATGGGTTAAAAAAAAAGTCCCCATGTCAAAAAACCTGTGCCATTGCTTCTGTCAATGCCAACACAATTTTGGTGTCACATCTGTTTCCAGAAAGGGATCATTTTTAGTGAATTCTTTATTACTTTTCAGCTGGCAGGCATCCTGACAGTGTCACAAATTTTTCATCAAATTCTGCAGTTGATACTTGCCACTGCTACACTGTTGGCATAATAACAACAAAATAAAAAAACACAATTCCGTCTTCCAACACCAAAGTCATGTTGGTGCAGCATTGTGCTCTCACAATGGGTAATTTTTGTTGCAAAGCCACTTTTTGCTCACTTTTCAAATTTTCAAGTTTTTCTTCAAAATAACAAGCATTTTGCACTTTTTATATAAAACCTTTTCTTTTTCAATATAACTGCCATGTGTATAAAAAAAAAAAAACAGGTAAGCACCTTTCCCAAAACATAATTTTTAGAGAATTTTAAATTTTGAAATGCGTACATGTAAGTGGCAGCACAGTGTATGGTTAAACTAGGAGTTTGTATCCACTGCTTAACATCCATTTTCCTATAGACATACATGTCATTGTCACGTTAACATAACTTTGGCTGTGTATGCCATAGAGAGCTAGAAATGAGCTAGATAGAGTCCTAGGGGCCCTGACAGTGCCATACACTATATTTTAAGCCTATTTACTCTGGTTCATGACAAACTTATTGGAACCGAGACAAATCTTTGGACCGAACAACCTGAACCAGAATCAGAGCTTTGCTAATCTCTAGATAGCATATGTGGTGATTTTATGGTATAGATAATACACATAGGGATGTCAAAGTACTGAGATAATGCACTCAGTTACGTCATAGTACAAGAGTAATGCATACAGTGTTATCACAGTACAGGGATAATAAACACAGTGAGGTCACAGTACACAAAATAAGCACAATGATGCCACAGCATAGGGATAATGCACACACTAAAAGATCACTGTGTACACTGTGACATTACAGCATATGAAGAATGTAACTCTAAGGCTGAATTCACATCTGCGTCGGAGTCTTTGTTCACAGTGCTTGGTGGAAATTCCGGACATAAGTCCTGCAAGACTGTATAAAATAACAGACATCCGATGGACCCTGTTGTAGTCCATGGGGTCTCCCAGAATCTGTTGCTGTCTGTCGTTTGAGAGACCATTTTATTAATTTTGTGATGGACCAAAAGAATGGAAAATACTGATGCAGGGGTGAATGTAGCATAATAATATCACATGGATGAATTATGATGTCCCAATATAGGAATTGAGATGAATTCAGTTTTTCACATCCCCTCCCATTATCAATAGTTATCACTAATTTCATCCTAGGCCTCAGTGAAAATGGGCCCACTTATGATTGTTATTGTTTGTTATGCCATTAATTCTTTACCTTACCCTCATCTATGAATAGCCCAGGGTAAATTGTAAAAAATTCATAGTGTACAGTGTCTCCAATATCTCGGTCAGTTGCTTGTAGTTTAAATACAACTGTTCCTGGTGGAAGATTTTCAGGGAAGTCAATAGTTTTATTTGGCAAATTTCTATAATAATAAAGAATAAATAAATGCATTATTTGTTCTTGTATGTACAAATTCATAAGAATATATAACATTAGACTCACTATATTCAATTTACAAGAATTATAAGTATTCATCATGAGTTTTCTAAGGTCAAAATCACTCCTGCATTTTTTGAAGTATGCCATTTTGTTCTGAAATTGATTTAGGCTATGAACACATGGGATGTTCCACTGTGGGATGTCCTTTGTGGACATTTGGCAGCAGACCCCACTGCTGCAATTACCAGCTAGCCCGGCTTTCAACCTTTGCATTGCAAAGGCATTTTTGCTGTAGTTTTTAGAGTGAAAACAAAAAGTTGCTACTGGCTTCATAAGTAATGGGAAATCTACAGGTAGATTCTCCATTGGTTTAAAAAAAAAAAAAAAGCAGCAATATCTGGAGAAAAAAATTCAGCTTTTCAGCAACATGTGGCCCATGTTGCGAATACGCGGCATTTGGGCTGCAGCAAAAAACATTGCGGCAAAAAAGCAACGTGTTACAGTTCCTGCAAAGCGTGAATGTAATTAACCAGAATATCATTCACCTTGCTGGTACTGCAAAATGCAGGAGCAATGTTGGGCCTTAGCTAACTCCTCATTTCAGCTGTGAAACTTGCTTGAAGTGTTGGTCAGCTTTACTGGGAGAACAGTATACCAGGAGAGGTAAGTATACTGCTAGGACTCCCTGCCTCCAAGTGACATACTGTCTGGAACTGATTAGTTTGTTCTGCAGCAATTTTTTGACTGTGCTTTTCTACACTTACTACAAATTTAACCTTTTTCCACTGCAATCAATTTTTGTTTTTCAGCTTATATGTTTTAATCCACACCTTCCAAAAGCCATAACTTTATTATTTTTCCTTTCACAGATCCATATGAGGGCTTAATTTTTGTGGGACAAATTGTAATTTATAATGGAACCAGTACAATATACTGGGAAGCTGCTCAGAATGGAGTGGAACTGCATTTACAGCCCTCTGTAATGGGTTTTGTTTTTACAACATTGAGTTTGCAGCCAAAATGACATGTTACCTATATTCTATGGGTCTTTACAATACCAAATTTATGTAATTTTTATGTTTTAACATAACTTTTTTATATTTCTTTATACAGGCTGCATAAGGTGACCTTTTTGCAGGGCCAGATGTATTTTTTATTTATACTGATTTGGGGAATGTCTGATGTTTTGGTCGCTTTATAGTAAAATTTTTCTGGGAGATGAAATTATGAAAAAATGGTGGCCCGGCTCATTTATTTAATTTTTTTTCCGGCTACCTTCACCTTATGGGAAAAATATTTTTATAAGTTTGTAGTTCGGGCATTTTTGGACACGATTATACCTAATGTATTTATGTTTTACTTTGTTCATTTATTTTTATATGTGTTCTAGGGAAAGGGGAAGTGATTTGATTTGTAAGTTTTTATATTTTATATATTTTAACTTTTTAAATTTTTAACTGTTATTTTTAGACCCTCTAGGAGTTTTGAACACCAAGGGGTTTGATTACTAATACAATACACTGCAATGCTAATACATTGTAAGTGTATTGAAAAATGAATACAGTTCGATTTGAGGATGCCTAGCACAGCCTACAATAAAGTTGTATTAAATACGCTCCCAGCTGTGCAGACAATGGATGTCATCATGTGGGACAGTGAGCTCAACTAAAATGGCAGCGCCCACGATAACTGCAGGCTCTTATCATGCCCATTTGCGATAGGTCTCTGCTGTATAACACAACGGAGCATGGCAGCTATGATAGAGACCTGACATCCTTCATAATATTACGGAGGTTGCTTAATACAATAAACAGGTCATTATATATTAGGACATTTACTATTAAATTACATATAATTACATGTCTGCATTGTTCATGAGGTCTCTTATGGGCACAGGTATGTCTGGTCCAAGCTAATGAGTGATATTATATTTTTGTACTTACAGTAACTGCTATAGGAAACTATTATACTTACTGATAAACAGGCTCCTCATCATTTTCATTTTGGAGAGTGATTGTGATAAGACCTGTACAGGACATTGGATCTGGCTTTACATTCCTTACATTGATTGAGATCACAAATTTCTATAATTTAGAAAAAATATCATGACTAATAAAATAAAAATTCCTCCTTTAGTCTAAATAGATGCAAAAGTAAGGCATTATTCACACTTCCACATAACACATACAGTATGCATGGCTTCTGCATTTTTTATGGATGCCATACACACACATTCATTTCAATGTGTTTATTCTAACATCCAGAAGCACATCCGTTTTTACTAATGCTTATACATCATGGATGCATGGAGTTCATATCAATGAAAGTCTATGGGTCAGTGGAAAAAAACGGATGACATCCGTGTTATCTGTTTTTTACAGACCCAGAGACATGAAAAGTATTAAAAATGAAACAAAAAAATGGACCTTCTAGGGCCAAAATCTCAAGGCAGATAATTTGAAAGGTTCTGTATGTAGTTGATATTCTTCTCTAAAAACTATTAAGCAATTTTTTGTTGCCTGATATGAAAATCTGTATAGTTACCCTACTAAAATTCTGTACTTTACCAGACATTAACAGATCAAAGAAACAACAAAATTATTTTATTTATTTTTCACCAGCGCATTAATTGGCATATCTCAGCAGTTTTGCTACTGTAATTTTGGTTGTTATTTTTCTGTTAATCGAATGGTCAACGCTATATTATATATAATTTAGTAGTGGTAGAAAAAATAACGCTATTCAGTTTTACTGTAGGCTGTACAACATTTTTTGTAGTATATCTAACACATGAAGTATATGACACATGTAAAAAATATTCTATAATGTATTTTTAACTCACTAAACATGTAAAAATAAAAAAAAAAATTATACACATATGTCACTTTCAGATGATAATGACATGATCGAGAAGGTGATGGAAGATGCTATTCTATGTACAGGGGCAGGTAGTTTACGTTCCTATTCCTGTACCTTGGGAATAAGAAAAACTATTAGAAATTCTCACGTGCACTGATTTATGCACCATCTGTAAACTGGCAATGGAAATTTTAATTATTTTCTTAAAGGGGTATTCCCATGAACATAATCCTATCTATATTTGTAGATAATCAAATGTAAAAAAAAATTTTCAAATATAATTAGTTAAAAATTCTGCAGAGTTTTAAAGATTTTCTCTAACCATCTAAGTGGTGACAGTCTGTTGTCTTCATCGGTTGCCAATGGATACGACCACGAATGCAGAAACTTTCTATTGTCTGGAACTTGACAGGAATCCAGCTATGATTTTCTTATTGTAGCTGGGTTATCAGACACTACATGCATCAGAAGATATCCCGGCCACAATAAGGAAATCATGACTGATTTTCTGACCTTAGAAAGGTCCTGCATTGATGGTTGTATCTACTGCCAACCGATCAAGATAACAACTTGTGACCACAAGATATTTAGAAAAAATCTATAAAACTCTACAAAATGTTAAATTACTTATATTTGCAAAAATGTTTAACTTTTAATTGTCTACAAAATTAAAAATGGTTAAGATTGTGGGAATACCCCTTTAAGATAATGAATAAGAAAGGTAAAAAACAGGGTATGGGTGAGCGCTGTTTGAATTAGTCAAATATGGGAGCCGAGGATGTAAAAATCAAAGGATTTTTTATTTACAAATAGACTCCACTTAGTGATAATATAGTGTGACAGCTTGGGGAATTTAGACTCAAATGGTGGCTTTTCCTAGTCCCAACAGCGGTGGTTCGTGGTACTGGGCGCCGGTGAGACAGCGTTCAGACGGTGCCAATTTAAAACAAAGTGGCTTTATTACAGCTTAAGGGCAACACAGCAAAACAACAAACAAAACCTAGGCCGCCGTTAGAGCCCTAACTCACTTATAGAGCCCCTCACTAGCCTGACTCTTGCTCAGCTCTAGCAAAGAGTCTCCGGAGGACCTCAGCCCTGCTGGCACAGACCGTCTATCTGTCCAGTTGGGTCCACCATTTCCTGCTCTGTGCAGGATACTCCAGCCCTCTGGAGTTACACGCCACCACCCAAAGGCGTGGCTGAGAGCCTTTTCTGGTCTGGCCTGGGTCGCTCAACAGCACCCTCTGGCTCACATACTTACATACCCTCCCCCTCAGCTCACTACCCATGGGGTGAGCTACAATGGGACGAGACATCCTATGACGAAGTCCCTTTTCAACCAAGTATGCCTGTCCAGTGTCTCTCCAGAAGTCCCAATCTGGCGGTCTCTTCTTCCAAATTCCGCTCAGTCGAGTTTTCCGTTTTTTCAGCACTTTAAATGCTACGCCAAGATCCTGGCCATTCTGTACAAAGGCAAGTTCTCCTTCATTACCTTCAAAATTCGCCATACAAGGGATCACATCATCTTCATCACATTTCTCGCCGTACTCTTCAGCCATCCCATTGCATGACCTCGATTCATCTAGTGAACAGCTGCAAGAATCTTCATCTTCTCCTATCACGAATACACAGGAGCCCAGATACCAACTAACACGTACTTCATGCACATCAATGTCTTTAGAGTATGAATATTTCACGGGTACCTTTTCTGTAACCTTCATCTCAAAGCAAACCTTGCCATCACCATCACGGCTTAGAAGTTTAGGAGACATAGGCTGCTTGCTCTCCTTGTTTGAGATACACAAGCTCTGTACTGCAATATCTTCTCTTTCTGCACAAGGGCCACACAGTACACCCTCACATAATAGCTCACGCTGAACTACATTTTCTGGTATGTCTTTAACAACTGCCACATCATATATTGGAATGGTTTCTGTATAATACTTCCACACCTGTACGGCAGCAGGAGAACCACTTCCATACTCTAGTCTTACTTCCTCTTTCTCATACGCATAACTTTCTGGAGGCATGTTGCGGTGCTGTGATAGATTGCAAGAATTTTCGTGCCAACCCTTTTCTGACAGTACAGGAGCTGGTGATATCGACATCTCAACATTCTTCAAGTTATTTTCATTCCCTATGCTAACACCGGAGGACTGGGATACCAAGTTTTCACCATCACAGTTTTTTCTGTCAGTACCCAGATGCTTTTGGGTTACATGTTCTGGCTGCCTTAATGGTTCTGCTTTCTCTGCCTCTATGCTGGCAGCTTTCTTCAATTCTACTGCCTTCTGTAGCACACAAATCTCTGATTCCAGTTCCGGAACTTTCTTCACTGCCACATTTTTCTGCACAGCCTCCATCTCAGTTTTTACTATTGCAACTTGCTGAACTTCCTCAATCTTCCTGACATCTTCTATGGCAGCAGATGTAGATGCCATCTCTTTATTCACTCTGCCTCCTAATTCTAGGATATTCTGCTGTGTTCTTCTAACATTTGTCAGGTCAGCATCCTGGATAATATTTTCTGCTTCCCCCACTGTTCCCTGAATTATATTGGATTGATCCTCCAATATCTTCTGATAAAGCTTCTGCTCATCTGCAGACTTTTTGTCAAGTCTTTCATTCAAGTCCCGTATCTCAGTGGCTCTCTTATCTTGCTCTTGGTTGAATAAAGACTCTATTTCTTGAATCACATTTTTCAGGGATAACAGCTCTGATACTTTAGAGGTTAACAGGCTCTGCAGCGAGTCTCTCTCATCTCCTAGTGCTGACAGCTTTGAAGATAGTGCAGTTGCCGACTGTTCCGTATTGGATAAAGACTGCTGCAATCGATCCAATTCTTCTTTTTTAGATTCCACTTCGGTTTTTAACTGTTCAATCTGAGAAGTGCGCTCTTCCAACTTTATTTCTGATTCACGCTTCACTTGATTCATCTGAAACTCCAGCTGTTCCTTGATTTCCTCCTGCTTGTTCACTTGCACCTTTAATTTAGCAACAAACATTTTTAGATCTACAATCTCAGCAGATAAATTAGACAGGTTTCCTTCAAACTGAATCCTCATGTCTTCTGTCTGGAGGTCCAATTCTCTCTTGGCCTTTTCCAGCTTGTCATAAGCATTAGCTTTGTTCTCATACAATATCTGCACAGATTCCAGGTTTTTTTCAACTTCATCCTTGGAGCTAACCAAATCCTCCATTTCAGTGCGCAGTTTCTTGTTGAGCCTCTCTAACTCGGCCTTCAATTCAAGGGCTTCTTCTAGGGAGCGAGCCAAGGCAGGAGCTATGGTCTCTTTTCCACGAGCCTCTGCTTCAGCACGGTCACGTTCTTCTGCATATCTAGCAGAAAGAGTCTTCTCTTCCCCAAGCAGCTGATCAAACTTTTCCTGCTTCCTTTCCAAATTTGACACAATCCGATGTTGATGATCAAGATCTACACCTACATCTTCTAGTTCCTGCTGCAGTCTAATTTTTGTTTTCTCAAGTTCGTCATAAGCAGCAGCCTTCTCCTCAAATCGTTGATTTGTAGCTTCTAGCTCCTTTTGCAACTTTTCCTTTAGTTCTTCAACAGAGTTCAAGGACCCAATACTATCCTCCATTTTTTTCTTCATATCAGTCGCCTGAGCCTGTAGTGTTGAAATCTGCTTTGTCAAATCTCTTTTTGCTATCTCTTCTTCCTCTAGTTGCTCAAGGAAACCACTTTTCTCATCTTCCATTTGTTTTAGTTTTGTACTAAGGTCAAGCTTCTGACGAGTTTCTTCTTGCAAAAGTTCCTGAGTGTCCTGAAGCTGAGATTCTAATGTAGACAACACTTTGGAAAGTTTGATAAACTTGCTGTCTGCTTGAGAAAGAAGCCCTGTGACATTATCCAATTCCACCTGTAGTCTGTTTGCCTTGTCTAGCAATTCTGCTTGAAACCTGTCCCCTTCTGTGACTTTTAGTTGCAGCTCTTGAAGTTGAGTCTCTACTTTCTTATGACTCTCCTGTAAGGTTTGCACTTTCTGAGCATGGACAGACGACATCTCCATCAATTCTTTGTCTTTATTTTGCAGCAAAACGGACAACTTCTCATTATCTTCACAAGATCCTGAGAGCGCCCTCTCCAGGCTACACATTCTAGCTTTGAGTTCCCTTTCTCTTTGTTCCAGAACTCTAGCTCTGCTTCGCCATTCGTGGATTTCACTATTTAGGCGAACCTGCTTTAGTGCATGCAAGTTTTGCTCTGACTGCAATGTCTGCACCACAGATTCTAAATCACTCTCTTGGTCAGACACATGCTTCCTCAGCTCTGCAATTTCATTTTCTTTGTTAATTAATGCCACCGAAAGCTTTTCACACTTCCTCACTTGGTCATCCAGACATTCTGACTGACACTGCAAAAATTCACTTCTCTCACGTTTAGCAGTTTCAAGGTCATCTCTTAATTTTTCAATGATACACTCTTTGGAAATGGAGTCTTGAACATGCTGCTCCTTTAAATGTTGCAATTGCTTCTCAAGCACTTGCTTTTGCTCTACACTCTGTATAACTTTATTAGATAGAGTACATTTCATATCAGCAAACTCCTTCTTAGTGACACAGTCCATTCCAGGCAAACCCAGTACCACATTTTCACAATGACTAGGATATGAACTCTTTACAGTTTCAAGCTCTTTCTTTAACTTAAGGTTTTCTTTTTCTGATACCTCAAGTTGCCATTTCCAATCAGATATTTCATCTTCATAAATGAACCTGATGGTTTTAATCTCATCTTGAAGCTGCTGCACCATAATATTTTCATCTTTGGTGCTCTGATGCACTCCAGTATGAGACATAGTCATAGACATACAGTCAGCAGGGACATATTCTTTCATAGAACAGAGGTGTTTTAGAAAAACTTTGTCACTCTCATGCAACCCTTTATCTTTACTTGCATTCCACATGATCTGCTCCGGGTTTTGTGTCTCTCTGCATTAGACTTCTGCACTAATAAACCTGTGCATGACTTCTCTGCTTTTTTACAAGCTGAAATTCTCTTTTTCTTGCCCATGGTTTACTAACAAAATTACACAATATTCCACAGCAACCTTGGGGTTCAACCGGCAGCAACTTTTTGCTATCTTCTGCAGTCACATGTATTCAGTTAACTTGTGTGGCACTACAACAACCAGCATTTTCTTCTGTCTTCCACAGAAAACACCAACATGGCACCATAGCCTTTCACATAGACTGTTTGCAGTATCCAGCTTCTACACACATTGCTTACTTTCTTGCCATCAGCAAGCACTTTACAGACTTCTGAGCCACAGTATACGCAAAGTCCATTCCCTGGATTCCTCTTCCAGAGTTTTACTTTCACCAGTTTTTGCACACAATTTGCTATGTTGCAATTCCACTCACCCCTTCCTGGGTTTCTCAGTTGAAATCACAGATTTCTTCCAGATGTAGGCCACAATGCACACTTTGCAGTACTGCAATCACACCAACATGGCACCATAGCCTTTCACATAGACTTGTTTGCAATATCCAGCTTCTATACACCTTGCTAATTTTCTTGCCATCAGCAAAACACTTCACAGACTTCTGTGCCACAGTATACACAAAGTCCATTCCCTGGATTCCTCTTCCAGAGTTTTACAAGCACCTTGCTATGTTGCAATTCACTCACCCCTCCTGGGTTTCTTCAGTTGAAATCACAGATTTCTTCCAGCTGTAGGCCACAATGCACACTTTGCAGTACTGCAATCACAAACCACTTGTCTTCCAGGACTTGCGTGGATCTCTTTATGCCCGCATTCTCCACCATATGTGACAGCTTGGGGAATTTAGACTCAAATGGTGGCTTTTCCTGGTCCCAACAGCGGTGGTTCGTGGTACTGGGCGCCGGTGAGACAGCGTTCAGACGGTGCCAATTTAAAACAAAGTGGCTTTATTACAGCTTAAGGGCAACACAGCAAAACAACAAACAAAACCTAGGCCGCCGTTAGAGCCCTAACTCACTTATAGAGCCCCTCACTAGCCTGACTCTTGCTCAGCTCTAGCAAAGAGTCTCCGGCGGACCTCAGCCCTGCTGGCACAGACCGTCTATCTGTCCAGTTGGGTCCACCATTTCCTGCTCTGTGCAGGATACTCCAGCCCTCTGGAGTTACACGCCACCACCCAAAAGCGTGGCTGAGAGCCTTTTCTGCTCTGGCCTGGGTCGCTCAACAGCGCCCTCTGGCTCACATACTTACAATAGGTATGGCAACGCGTTTCGACGTCGTACGGACGTCTTTGTCAGGCCAATTAAATGATAATAATAGATAAAAAGACCAAACATTACACAATGTAATAGGCAAAGATGATAATAAAGACATAATAATAAATAATTAAATAGAATAAGAGAGTTACAACACTAGTGGTTCAAATGGATAGACTGTTATAGTGATAACAATAGTAATAGTAATAATAATAATAATAGTAATAATAATAGCAACAATAGTAAAATTATTAGTGATAGTAACAACAATGAAGTTATCAATACAAAGAGGAGAGTGCTGGCAAGAACCATTTCAGCAATAAAATCAGTCTAAAAAATAGTATGTATAAAAATAAAAATAGATATCTACACATGCACATATATATATATATATATATATATATATATATATATATACATATATATAAACATACACATGCACGCACATATACATATATATATACATGCACTAGAGGAAGGACCTGGCTTCGCATGGGTATATTTCATTTTTTGTTTGTGTAGTGACCCCATAAGAATTGGCCAGTTTTGCACTTGACATCCAGTATGGCAGTCCAGTATAGGTATAGTCTATTTATGGCTGTGTTGCTATGGAAACCTGGTAAATGAAATGTGAACTTACATTGGCTAATACACGTCATATGACTGAATATTTAAGGACCTGCGAACTGCTATTGACTCATACAGGACATAAATAGCTTGGTTGCTATGGAAACCTGGTGTAAAGCTGTGTGTATGTCAAGACTGAACCTGCGATTTTCCATTGGTCCATAAGTGTCATGTGATCATGTGCATCTCAGTTTGGATATCAGTGAAAAACCTGCGATCGGTTGTTATGGAAAACCTGGAGTAAAGCTGTGTGTATGTGACCTTGTGTAACAGTGTCATCCACAGCGCCCTGCCCCTTTAAAGCTGACCTACAGCAGTGAAGAAAAATGGCTGGGTTGTTATTGAAACCTGGAGTGCAGCTGTGTGCATGTGGCTGACAATGCTTTGTCAGATTGGAGACAGGCTTGGGTCTGCTGAGAGTTTTCATTAGCTTGAGCAGCAGCCATGCGTTTTGCTGCAGGGGACATGGGTAGTTTAAAAAACGTTTCAATTTATAAGAATGCTGAAATCCAGCATGGCAGTCCAGTCAGTGGTGTAAATACCGGTTTAGCAGTGGTAGCAGCTGCCACAGGGCCCGGGACATTAGGGGACCCGGCGGGCCTCTGATGTTTTTTGTTGTTTTTTTTTAACACCAGCAGGTAACGGGCCCTATTTACTTACCGATCCCCACTCCTGCTCACGGCCGCCTGCACTTCACCTTCTGCAGAGGCGGCTGTGAGCAGGAGCGGGGATTGGTAAGTAAGGCCTGTGGGCCGTGAACCCCCACAAACACTGCTATCATTATACTCTGGGGTCTTTTCAGCAGGCTTCGGGCCTCCTTGGTGGCGTCCCAGATGTCGGTGGGCCAGTCCGACGTCATTATGCGTTGCGATACATGCCTGGCTCACGTGACATCTGGTCCAACATTGAAGAAGTAGCGGGAAGTGCGCATAATACTATATGAAGGAGCCACTATGATACTGTGTGCAGGGGCCACTATGGGGCAGAATACTGTGTGCAAGGGCCACTATGGGGCCTAATAGTGTATGCAGGGGCCACTATGGGGCATAATAGTGTGTGCAGGAATGCAGTTTGTGCGTGGGGGGGTTGCCGGGGGGGGGGGTTCCCATGTCAAATGTTCGCCTTGGGGCCCTGCCATTGCTAGTTACGCCACTGATTCCAGTATAGGTACAGTCTATTTATGGCTGTGTTGTTATGGAAACCTGGTAAATTAAATGTGAACTTATATTGGCTGATACACATGATATGACTGAATATTTAAGGTCCTGTGAACTGCTATTCACTAATACAGGTCATACATAGCTTGGTTGCTATGGAAACCTGTGTGCCTGAGGAGAGTAAGCGCCTGCGAGCTGTTATTGGCTGATAAGGGACATGTGACCGTGTGTATGGCAGTTGGAATATGAGTGAAAGACTTGCAGGCTTGTATAGACTAATGCTGGTCATTTTTTGGGAATACTGTACCTCAGGAACGGTACGTCCAAGAGAGCTGAGACCCAGTCTATAATATTCCCGGACACCTGATGTACATGTGTGCCAAATTTGGTGAGGATCGGTCCAGTCATTTGGTCACGCATAAAGAACAGACAGACAGACAGACAGACAGGAACTCATTTTTATATATATAAGAGACTAGAGGAAGGACCCGGCTTCGCACGGGTATATTTCATTTTTTGTTTGTGTAGTGACCCCATAAGAATTGGCCAGTTTTGCACTTGACATCCAGTATGGCAGTCCAGTATAGGTATAGTCTATTTATGGCTGTGTTGCTATGGAAACCTGGTAAATGAAATGTGAACTTACATTGGCTAATACACGTCATATGACTGAATATTTAAGGACCTGCGAACTGCTATTGACTCATACAGGACATAAATAGCTTGGTTGCTATGGAAACCTGGTGTAAAGCTGTGTGTATGTCAAGACTGAACCTGCGATTTTCCATTGGTCCATAAGTGTCATGTGATCATGTGCATCTCAGTTTGGATATCAGTGAAAAACCTGCGATCGGTTGTTATGGAAAACCTGGAGTAAAGCTGTGTGTATGTGACCTTGTGTAACAGTGTCATCCACAGCGCCCTGCCCCTTTAAAGCTGACCTACAGCAGTGAAGAAAAATGGCTGGGTTGTTATTGAAACCTGGAGTGCAGCTGTGTGCATGTGGCTGACAATGCTTTGTCAGATTGGAGACGGGCTTGGGTCTGCTGGGGAGTTTCAGCAGCTCGCTGTTGTCTGTAACATACCTTATCAGATTGGAGACAGGCTTGGGTCTGCTGAGAGTTTTCATTAGCTTGAGCAGCAGCCATGCGTTTTGCTGCAGGGGACATGAGTAGTTTAAAAAACATTTCAATTTATAAGAATGCTGAAATCCAGTATGGCAGTCCAGTCAGTTGCGTAAATACCGGTTTAGCAGTGGTAGCAGCTGCCGCAGAGCCCGGGACATTAGGGGACCCGGCGGGCCTCTGATGTTTTTTTTTTTTTTTTAACACCAGCAGGTAACTGGCCCTATTTACTTACCGATCCCCACTCCTGCTCACGGCCACCTGCACTTCACCTTCTGCAGAGGCGGCTGTGAGCAGGAGCGGGGATTGGTAAGTAAGGCCTGTGGGCCGTGAACCCCACAAACACTGCTATCATTATACTCTGGGGTCTTTTCAGCAGACTTCGGGCCTCCTTGGTGGTGTCCTAGATGTCGGTGGGCCAGTCCGACGTCATTATGCGTTGCGATACATGCCTGGCTCACGTGACATCTTGTCCAACATTGAAGAAGTAGCGGGAAGTGCGCATAATACTATATGAAGGAGCCACTATGATACTGTGTGCAGGGGCCACTATGGGGCAGAATACTGTGTGCAAGGGCCACTATGGGGCCTAATAGTGTATGCAGGAGCCACTATGGGGCATAATAGTGTGTGCAGAAATGCAGTTTGTGTGCGTGGGGGGGTTGCCGGGGGGGGGGTCCCATGTCAAATGTTCGCCTTGGGGCCCTGCCATTGCTAGTTACGCCACTGAGTCCAGTAGAGGTACAGTCTATTTATGGCTGTGTTGTTATGGAAACCTGGTAAATTAAATGTGAACTTATATTGGCTGATACACGTGATATGACTGAATATTTAAGGTCCTGTGAACTGCTATTCACTAATACAGGTCATACATAGCTTGGTTGCTATGGAAACCTGTGTGCCTGAGGAGAGTAAGCACCTGCAAGCTGTTATTGGCTGATAAGGGACATGTGACCATGTGTATGGCAGTTGGAATATGAGTGAAAGACTTGCAGGCTTGTATAGACTAATGCTGGTCATTTTTTGGGAATACTGTACCTCAGGAACGGTACGTCCAAGAGAGCTGAGACCCAGTCTATAATATTCCCGGACACCTGATGTACATGTGTGCCAAATTTGGTGAGGATCAGTCCAGTCGTTTGGTCGCGCATAAAGAACAGACAGACAGAAAGACAGGAACTCATTTTTATATATATAAGAGATATATACAGTACAGACCAAAAGTTTGGACACACCTTCTCGTTCCAAGAGTTTTCTGTATTTTCATGACTATAAAAATTGTAGATTCACACTGAAGGCATCAAAACTATGAATTAACACATGTGGAATTATATACTTAATAAAAAAATGTGAAACAACTGAAAATATGTCTTATATTCTAGGTTCTTCAAAGTAGCCACCTTTTTCTTGGATTACTGCTTTGCACACTCTTGGCATTCTCTTGATGAGCTTCAAGAGGTAGTCATCTGAAATGGTCTTCCAACAGTCTTGAAGGAGTTCCCAGAGATGCTTAGCACTTGTTGGCCCTTTTGCCTTCACTCTGCGGTCCAGCTCACCCCAAACCATCTCGATTGGGTTCAGGTCTGATGACTGTGGAGGCCAGGTCATCTGGCGTAGCACCCCATCACTCTCCTTCTTGGTCAATTAGCCCTTACACAGTCTGGATGTGTGTTTGGGGTCATTGTCCTGTTGAAAAATAAATGATGGTCCAACTAAACGCAAACCGGATGGAATAGCATGCTGCTGCAAGATGCTGTGGTAACCATGCTGGTTCAGTATTCCTTCAATTTTGAATAAATCCCCAACAGTGTCACCAGCGAAGCACCCCCACACCATCACACCTCCTCCTCCATGCTTCACGGTGGGAACCAGGCATGTAGAGTCCATTCATTCACCTTTTCTGCGTCGCACAAAGACACAGTGGTTGGAACCAAAGATCTCAAATTTGGACTCATCAGACCAAAGCACAGATTTCCACAGGTCTAATGTCCATTCCTTGTCTTCTTTAGCCCAAACAAGTCTCTTCTGTTTGTTGCCTGTCCTTAGCAGTGGTTTCCTAGCAGCTATTTTACTATGAAGGCCTGCTGCACACAGTGTCCTCTTAACAGTTGTTGTAGAGATGTGTCTGCTGCTAGAACTCTGTGTGGCATTGACCTGGTCTCTAATCTGAGCTGCTGTTAACCTGCGATTTCTGAGGCTGGTGACTCGGATGAACTTATCCTCCGCAGCAGAGGTGACTCTTGGTCTTCCTTTCCTGGGGCGGTCCTCATGTGAGCCAGTTTCTTTGTAGCGCTTGATGGTTTTGGCCACTGCACTTGGGGACACTTTCAAAGTTTTCCCAATTTTTCGGACTGACTGACCTTCATTTCTTAAAGTAATGATGGCCACTCGTTTTTCTTTACTTAGCTGCTTTTTTCTTGCCATAATACAAATTCTAACACTCCATTCAGTAGGACTATCAGCTGTGTATCCACCTGACTTCTGAATAACACAACTGATGGTCCCAACCCCATTTATAAGGCAAGAAATCCCACTTATTAAACCTGACAGGGCACAAGTGTGAAGTGAAAACCATTTCAGGTGACTACCTCTTGAAGCTCATCAAGAGAATGCCTAGAGTGTGCAAAGCAGTAATCAAAACAAAAGGTGGCTACTTTGAAGAACCTAGAATATAAGACATATTTTCAGTTGTTTCACACTTTTTTGTTAAGTATATAATAACACATGTGTTAATTCATAGTTTTGATGTCTTCAGTGTGACTCTACAATTTTTATAGTCGTGAAAATACAGAAAACTCTTGGAATGAGAAGGTGTGTCCAAACTTTTGGTCTGTACTGTACATACACACATACCTATACATATATACACGCAGGCACAAGGCATATATACATAGACTTAATTGGATATGTGGGGAAGTAATAGTAGGGGTCAATCTAAAGTTATATATGAAGGCTGTTGTGGAGTATATATTGATGTAGCTAATAAGAATAGAGTATAGTGGATATGAAGAGGGGTCATGGAAACATTCCTGATTATATCCTGGGTGTATATAATGGTGAATATGCAAAAGAAATATAATCTTTATTTGTTAGGTAATGTGGACCAAATTGAACTTATTACACATGCTCAGATAGGTGAATAAATGAATAAATAAATAAAAGATCATAGACCAACAAACTGATGTTAGAACACAGATGAAAGTGACGTTAATTAGTATAATAATATTAGTAGTCCAAAAGATGGTAACATCAAAACTTACAGAGCTGGATCACAGAGCGCATACTGTGCGTGTCTCTGGTGATACCAGCTGTTTAAATAGGGCTCTAACAGTGTGGACATCGTGCAGGACGCTGAAGCCTGCGCAGTAAGGTTGGGAGGGAGGGGAGAGCGGGAGCCAAGCAGGGAAATGACAGAAGACCTTGCAAATAGAGTAGCGCAGGCGTGGTGCGTGCTATGGATGAGTATTGATTCGGCTAATGCAGAGATACACACATGCGCGATTTGGTTGCTAGGTCTTTTGTGATGTGTGCAGCGAAAACAGGATCTAATGAGTAGTGAGATTGGAAAACAAACTGAGGTTTACTGAGGTATGATGTATAAGTCGTTGAAGTAGAAAGGGGAGGGAATTATGAGTGGGGAATACAATATAATTATGATGATAATAATACTGATATGGAAGATGGTGTTATTGGGCATATGGTAAAAATAGAGTAACATGAGACATATTATGGTGATGATAATAATCTAAACCAAACGGGTTCCAGTTATTCCTGGATCTCAACAGATTCATTAGACAACTTATATTAATTCGACACTTCTCCATCACTGCTTCTTCAGCAATTCCTCAGTCCAAAGAACCCACTAACATCAACCCCACTCCGTTACCCATTCCGGTTGAAGTACACCCATTGTCGATTTTAATCCAACATTTCATAGAGGTCCAGCAATAGAGACATTTTTTTCATTAGTGAACGATGATTTCCGCAGACTAGAAATTACCCACAAAACCCCAGACGAGCTATCCCCAGCTGAGTTCAAAGCCCTGAAAAACCTCAGAGAAAACACCGATATAATAATATGCCCGGCTGATAAAGGAGGTGGTATAGTGCTTCAGAATCGCAACGATTACATCAGCGAAGCCAACCGACTCCTAAACGATAAAGAATTCTATGAGCATCTTGACATCAACCCCTTATCTACATATGTCTCTGCATACAGAACCCATACCAATTCAACCGCTGGTAACGGCCTTCTAAAACCTCACTCCCACTGCGTAACTGGGTCTCACACATATCAAATATTTACTGCACGATGGTAATATAAGAACCTTACAGGACCTTTCTAATACATACTACCTCCCACATAAAGACTTTTATAAGCATTTGCAGATAAGAGATATTCTTAGATTATCTCTTCCCTCAACTCCTTTTTACCCCCTTTTGGCTTTTTCCCACTTCACAGCTGAGACAGGGAAATCTAAGGGGACCAAATACTTTTATTCTGCACTCGTATGTGGGACTTCCAATGCTAAACCAACATCCTTAGATGGGAGGCTGATTTAAAAATACAACTTTCATTATCAGAATGGTATTCGGGACTTTTCTGGGTATCTAGAATATCCAAGTGCGTTCCTTACTGGGAGGGAGCCCAGAAACTCCTGCTTATATGGTACAGATCCCATCTACAACTATCCAAACTCATACCTGACTATTATGCTGGCGTGAATGTGGCCTACCTACATATGTGGTGGAAAATGCCTCTTGTGTACAATCTTAGGATGGCGGTTTTTTAATTTATCTTTACTGTCACTCAGACTGCCATCTCTGCGTCAGCCCCTCTGGCCATGTGCTTTGTAGGCCTCAAATCCATCGCTTTGCCTACTAGATATATGAATAATACCAGCAAGGAGGTATAATCAACTAAAACATGACTTTTAATAAATAACCAATAAAAAAAATAACCGTTTATTAAATCCATCAAAAGGTACCCTAATAGATACCACCAATTTAGTTATGCATAGACCCCAGTTCACCGGATCTATATAGAAAGAAATATGCAGAAATACCATATGTCATACCAAAGATACATCAGCATTAGCAGAGAGTAATGAAAAATTAATCTGTTCGATCTCACCACTCCGCTGGTTCATATAGTTCGCCTGTATGTCAGGAGGTCAGTCAGAACAGGTGCCGGGTCCCATACATACCCTAACTCACCCTCAGTTCTCGCCGCTAACCCCCATAACTCCACAAGGGCAGTACCAATGCATCTGTCCCTAAAAAAACAATGTCCCTGAGGCTATGGCCCCATGTTGCGGAAACGCAGCTTTTTTTGTTGAAGATTTTTCTGCGGTTTTTTGAGCCAAACCTAGGAGTGGCTACAAAAGGAATGAGAAATATATAGGAAGTTCTTATACTTCTCCCTTCTGCTCAACCCACTCCTGGCTTTAGCTCAAAAAAACGCAGCAAAATCTGCAACAAAAAAAAAAGCTGCGTTTCCGCAACGTGGGGCCTTAGCCTAAATGTCCCTACGCATGTTTCACAGTGGGAAACCGTTCATCAGGGGATCTATCTCCTAAGGAACTGGTAATAAAAAGTGAATAATTAGGGTAAATCTCTAAACTCCAATAATGGAGGAGAAAAAATACATAGTGGTCATTATCGTATATGAACCACTTCACAGACAAAAAACAACAACCTCCTGACCACTACAGTGGTAGAGTCAGCGGTCTAACTGCTCTGGTTCTAAAAAACATTGCTGGTTACCTGTCATCAATAGTGTTTGAATACACCCTCATATTTGTTAATTATCATTCATCTGCAGGTTCCACAGGTTGAATAGGGGGTGGGTGGAAATATCCACCCACGTGTATGTGATGCCAGCGTCCATAGTTACAATTAGCACATGCACAAGTGTGCGATGACGTCAATAGTGTGCGCGAGTACACGATGATGTCACCACGCACACCATAATATTTTATGCGCCAAGTTAGGTTCACATCTTTATCTATTGTATTGCGCATGTCCGAATGAAGTCCAAAATGACGTCATCATACATGCTCAGTTCTAAAATGGTAACCCATGCCCCTAATCCAGCCTCAATACTGCGATTGATGTCTGAACTTATCTCTATATATTATGCCCCTTAGTTTTGCTAATATTCATAGTATATAACAATAAATGAACCACACTACCACTGCTAGATGGACAGCAACTTTAGTAGCGTGAGACATTAAAAGAAAAGGGGGGGGAGGGGCTTACTTAAAATGATAATAATAGTGAGAAGGAACCACCTAACCTGCTCAATAAATCCACAATTTCATAAAAACATACTCTGGCTACACAGTATAGTAACACTGAAAGGTGCCTACTAGATATATGGCAGGCAATATTATCCTGACTGCCCGCTTGCTATTGCTAGATCCTGGAGAAGTAATACCCCTTTGACGATCAAGGAATTGTATTCCATGCTCAAATTTGATCATGTGATGGAGACCATGACACAAAAATGCCTGCACCCCCTGAAGCTCCTGCCCCCACATTGGGACATCTGTATCTTGTATACCTCCATGATATTGCCCGCTCTAATTATCAAAACACATCTGATGTTTAATGGTTCCTTATTCCCCAATTCTTTATAGACATTTCTGTTTATATTGTATTTTATGTTATACTGTGATACAATTTGCATGTGCTGTTACTGTGTTATGCTACTTTTCAGCACTTTGCTTTTTGTTAATTTCTACGCTGCTTTCATCACAATCTGCTATTATATTGAATGTTCTGTATATATTTTGTTACTTGAAAATTCTTTCAATAAAGACAAATTGAAAAAAAATAAAATAAAAACCGTTAGCATTCAGCAAAAATGTACAGTATATTGACATGGAAGCACTATACCATACCTTTGGGTCTGATTCATAATCCAAATGCTTAGCAGTTGTAGAAATAATGCCAGAATCAGAATTCAATGCAAAGAAGACTTCAGACTGAAGAGAGGAATGAGTGACTTCAAACTAAGCAAAGAAACGATGTAATAAAGAAACAGTTATAATGTGTCAGAAATATGACATATTCTGTATATTGTAATATCAATACTAAAATCTGATTAGCAAATTATTTTAAAAAATGTATTTCCTGGTATGGCTGAACACATGAAGGTACATTTGATAAATCACTCCGGACACAAATTTTCAATATGTTGTTAATATGTTTCGCCCTGATGACGCAATCCTTTTGCCATTTTTTTGAGCATTCATAACATCAGGTTTGGTTCATACAATACTACAATAGCATTTACTTATTTATCATTAAGGTTGCCTTTTTCAGTAAAACTAAAATCTGTAGGTAATTTCTAGTATAAAATAATCAGCAGGACAATGTTTTTCAATGACATGACACTGTTTATAGCAATGGAAGAATAGTACATGGACTGTAGAAACTGAAGAAACTGTTATGGACATTATTCTAGTTTAAGGCCTTCTCGCCAAGTAAATTAATAGGCTAATAGCACAGTGCTGATCATCAGTTTTGTGATTAAGGCTTGATTCCTGCCCCTGCTTTTGATACTTTGCTGATCTGCTGTTCTTTCATGTATGACTTCTAGCTTCCTATGACTTCTCTACTGCCTGCCCCTGACCTTTGGACCAGAGTTGACTACACTTCTGTCTCACCCTCTGGTGCTTTGCCTTTGAGTCAGCAGCCATCTACACAGGGACTTCTCCTAGATAGTGACCTGGTGGTCCCCTGCGGTGAAGACCAGATCCCTGTATAGGGGCTAAAGGATGAAAACCAGGGGACCACTTAGACAGTGCCCTAAGAAGTAGCCCACATTCAAACTGGTTAGGTGGCACAGTGGGTACATAATCTGATGTCTGTTATAATGTCTTTTCTTGCAAGCACAAAAAGATGGATCCCTTTCATTTGTGACTTCATTGCCACAACTTATTTTCTTCTTGCATATCTAGCACAGTGGCATAGAAGTGATGAAATGGAGTGGAGTGGAGTGGAGTGGAGTGGATGAAGTATTTTGATGTGAAAGAGGCAGAGGTGGAAGACATCACATGGTGGTGGTGGTGGTGGTAATAGGGAGTGGCACTGGTAGCACTGTGCAAACAGATTCCCACACTGGAGATGACCACAGAAAGCTGCCACCATCAGCAGCAGTGAAAACATGTCTAGCAGTGCCATAACCTGAGCTTTCCTTAGATCTGCCCTTGTCAGACCTGTTTGATGCCGTAGCCATGCTTCATCTTGGATCATCACTATTGCCTTTGCCAGCACCTTCTTCCTATAATGTTATTGTGTTGTCACACTGACCCAATTGTTAGGTTCTGTTTGCAATACAATCATTATTTCCAATGTCATCTTCTTCCCCGCCACTTTTTTGAAAGTCAACATTATTTCTGTGGGATTCTTGCACCCCTTCATATTTCCCATCTCTAGATTTTCCCCAAGTGTCCCTACTAGCACAGCTACAAGTACCTCCCCTTCCCAGCCACTACTAGCACCATCACCAACAGCCTCCTACATATTAAACTTCTAACTGTTTTCATTCCAGCTCATCAACAGGAAGACTAGGCGGAATATCTTACTCAGCAGCCTGAGTGTTGTCACTTTGGGACAAGTAAGATGCCTTACTAGGGATTAGTGTGAGTGAAGGCAGGACTGATGGAGCAGAAAGGCCATTTGTCATGATGTCAGTCTCAGATGTATCCTGCTGCGATAAGAATGAGTGAGCTAAGTAATCAAACATTTCTCAATTTCTTATTCTGGAAACGCTGACAAAACCAAAAGTAGTGTTTTGTCAGCACGGCATTCTTATTGTTACTTGCAGTAGTTAGTTAATGGAGTGATAATAGCATGGGTGTTTCCTCCTCCTACTTTACTATATCCCTTGCCCTGTCTTTTTTCAGACATTTTACAAATGCGGTCTTCACAATTGGCACAAGAAATTATTTTGTAGATAGTATGCAACATTTGCTAGTAAATGCCACCTATAAACAACTGGCCTGGAACTGCAAGAAATGCAAATGAAATAATGGTTAGCAAAAAAATATTTGGCACATAAAGGGTGGCAACTGTATGTAATACATCACTGTGGATGGTATGGCAAATTTTGTAATGAATGTGGCTTGAAATAAGAGCAGTGCCCCAAGAAATAATGCAATAAATGGTTAACAAAAGTGATTTGGCACAGACAGGGTGGCAATGTCAAACTCTATGTGAAAAAGAGAGTGCATGTCACAGAAATCGTCAGTCACTTTTTTTTACAGAAACAAAGCTTGTCACTATGATCTATATATCTGTCTAAATTGATTAAATCTTCCTAAACTATCCTCCTCTCATATATCTATCCATATTTTCTGTAGTAATGCATTTTTTTAAGTTTGTCCTCTTGTGCTTCTTCCTAATGTTTCATGTGGCAGTGGCCATTTTGTCACTTCACCCAAAACAAATCACAAATGTTTGTTTAGTGAGAAATTGAAACCTTTAAGAAACTCAGGGTCACATTTGATAGTTATGAACCAGTTGGCCTGTCTCTAATCACAACATAGAACATTTACCACCTTTTTTCTTTTAACAAGGTATTTAAAACAAGCTTAAAAAACATACCGTAACATCATCTCCTTTATCTGGATCTTTAGCAAGAACAGTGTAAAGTTTTGTCAATATAGGGAAAGTTTCAGGAACTGATAATGTGATGCCTGTTAGAGGAAAAAAAAGAATTAATATTATAAAATATTAAATAGATATTTCTCTTTTCTAAAAAAAAAAAAAAAAATCATCGTAAGAACTCTCTGATATGCAAACCTCTTACTCCTAGAAGTTTTTCTGTACTGTCTGATTTTTGTTTTTATACTATATGTGCTATATGAATTTTAAATTGCTGCAGAATATGTTGACTGTTTATAAATATGGATTATTATTATTATGGTACATGTACACTTGATATATACCACAAGTTACTGGTAGGACAATTCTCATATAGTAAAGAATTACTGCAGAAGTCAGATCCACTCTGAAAGAAGAAGTTGGTGTACACCTGTTCCTCCTTCACCATTTTAGTTCCCCAGCCACCCAGATGTGCAGAGAACTACAGATACCCCCATTTACTGGTGAAGGCGCTTAGATGCCACTGTCAATGGCAACCACGACATCTAATGTGTTTTGGAGGGAAGAGGCTTCCTTCTGTAGGCATCAGCACCCCTGTGAACAAGATCACAGGGGTCTGATGCCTAATGAAGGCCCCCAAGGCTATCTCTGTATAGTCCTATTAGGCTGTACCAAAGATAAATAAACAATTCATTTAATAAACTGACTGTCAGAATATGACAGGCAGTATAATGCATTGCACTTCATAGGTAGTGCAATGTGTTGCATACACATATTGAGTATTCCTGCAAACATAATGACCCAAGCAATAGAAATATAATGTTACCTGCGTGTTGTCTGCGCCCTCAAAAAAAATTATAAAAAGTGATCAAAAAGAGTTATGTTCCCCTAAATGACATCAACAGAAATGGGCTGCATGGTGGCTCAGTAGTTAGCACTACAGCCTAGCAGCACTGGAGTCCTGGGTTCAAATCCTGCCAAGGGCAACATTTACAAGGCGTTTGTATGTTCTCCCCATGTTTTCTCCCACACTCCAAAAACATACTGATAGGGAATGTAGAATGCGAATCATATACGGGACAGTGACTGACAATGTCTTAAAATCACTGCAGAATATGATGGCACTATGTAAGTAAGCTAAATAAATGTCAGGTCTTCCTGTAAAATATGGAACAAATAGGGTGGAACACAGTCAATGATTGCCACTATAGCCCAGGCTATTTGGCCTTTGCTGCTATACGGCATTGTAGGTAGATGCCGTATTATTCAGAAGCCTAAGTCTGTCAGAGGTTTCTGGTAGACAACAAAGTGACTCCAGACCTGAGATATTGTGATCCTTTGAGAATGTGGGGCATTGTAACTATCTAAGTACAGTGACTGCGGTGCACAGCTGTTAATTTTGATGGTGAATTAGGATTTTTAGTAAAATAATAAAGGTTACATTTTATTTTTCCATTGCCCTTATTGACCTTCTTCCTTCCCTTTTCTCTGAGGTTATGTATGTAACAGTAAATTACTGGATAAGACTGCTGCTGAAAAAAGACTTGGGGATTTTGGTGGACAGTAAGCTTACCTTTAGTGACCAGTGCCAGGCAAATGCTGCCAAGGCAAATAAAATTATGAGAGGTATCAAAAAAGGCATGACAAAACAAAAGGCTCATGACAAGTATATATAGCTATGCCTCTATACAAATCACTAGTATGGCCATATATTGCGCGCAACTTTGGACCTCAGTATACAAAAAGGACATACCTGCACCAGAGAGAGCGCAGAGAAGGGTGACCAAGAAAATTAGAGAAATAGATGGATTGTAATATAGAGATAGATTAACAAATTTGGGGTTATTCGGAAAAAAAATTATTCAGAAAAAAAAATGTCAACAGGGAGACCTAATGTCAATGTACAAATGAAGGGACAGCACAAAGACCTTTCTAAAGATCTTTTTACTCCTAGGCCAGTGATAGTGAAGGGAGTAGAAAGAAAAACAACTAAAACGTAACTTTTAATACAATATAATAAAACTGGATCAAAATCCAATCGGTCAACTGAGAGTTGGGTGGAGCATTCTATAGAACAGTGTCACTGGACAGTGGCTGCTAGAGCTACCTGTCCTCTTTCCATTACCTTCACCTGATTAAACACTTCTGGAAACGTGTGGGTAATTGGGTTTAAATTCTATAGCAGGCAGCTGATGCCTAGGTATACCTGATAGCCCATAAGGTTTACCATGGGCACCCCTAGGCATTAATTTGTCTCCATGTTACTATTAATAAGCCCAGCAAAGTGTCTGCACATTTTGAGTAGGCTGGAAACATAAACATTTGTTTCCCGTCAATAGAGCTGATCAGCTTACCACAGTGAGCTCACAATTTCCTGGAGCACATACTGCAACCAGAGTCACTGAGGTTAGTTGATGGTTTATATGGGAAGAAACCTATATATGATATGAGAGTTTCCTACTTAATTATGCTATTAGTCCCACCACATTGTCAGAATCTGTGAGACAACAGGAGGTTGGGAATTACACCAGTAGGGATGGGTCTCTCTAATATGTTACCTTCCCATTATCTATAACCTTATGCATTTATAAAATTTGAGGCCCGTAGTAATTTTTAAAGGGCACTACATCAGCTATCATTTGGATTTTGGTCCAGTTTTATTCATTTGTATTAAAAGTTACGTTTTAGTCATTTCTTTTCTCTTCCCTTCATTTATTGATTTATACTTGGAAATGACATATCACTCTATCTGCTTTTGTTTATTTTCTCCAAGAGAACATTTTACCAGCAACATATGTGGGGATTCTCACAAAAGGCCTGGACACCTTTCTTAAACAGAAACATATTATAGGTTACAGGTTTTAGATTTTTGTTTAAGACAAGTTGTTATTGATTGCCAGAGTTGGAAGGAATTTTTTCCCCTAACATAGGGCAATTGGCACATGGGGTTTATTACCTTCCTCTGCAGGTATATTGGTTAAACGAGATGGACCTGTGTCTTCATCCAACCTCATCTACTATGTAACTATGCTACTATGAGATCCCAGAGCAAAGAGCCAATACTCAGTAAAAATATTCCTCTGGACGACTTTGAGGTATGCTATGTAATACAGTTCTGAAGGGTTAATGTTCAGATGCTAGCAGTTCTCCCAAATGATAATTGTGGGGATTTAATGAACTGACACCCTCTGCATAGTATGGGGGAACTGAATTTTAAACGGGGGAGAGGTGTAACAGACCACCACAAAATGGCGGACGGAGAATGCGCAGTCGGCTCTGCCAGAACCCGAAGTGGCAGAGCCGACTGCGCATGCATGGGATTTCAACCGCATATAGCGCAGCATCGGATGCCTACGCAAGGCAGAAGTTCATGAGAAGATGCAGGGGGGCGTGAAGAGAATGAACTAAGGGGCGGCGAGAGGTGATGACGCGGGTGAGCTCTGAGCACCGGGAACGCCCTGTGCTTAATTCGCATATCACAAGATCCGGATTTTTACAGAAACACAAGGGAGCAGAAGAGAATGGAAGGTAGGAGTAGAATAGCCTTTTTAAAGGCTATTCCAATGTGCCATTACTTCAAAGGATCATTTTCTAATGATAGACTCCCTTTAAATATAGTGTAAGATTCACTTTCAGCTGATCAATTAACCTAAAATGACAAGGTCCTTACCTGTCCCTGTAGAAAAGGCTGGATCACATTCAGGTGGCTCATCCACATTCTCTATAATAATATGGATGTAATAGGTATCTGTATGAGAACCATCAGTGGCAGAAATGGTTAAGGAATATGCCTGGGGGTTATCAGGGTTGTCGTAATCCAGTGGATGAAGGAAACTTAATGCACCAGTAACTGTAAGACAATGCATATAGTAAATCAGTTGTGTTGGAAGGTGGATGTTTAAAATCCCCTTTGGGTTTACATATTGCTATATATATATGTGTGTTATAGATATTACTTTTCTTTTTCTTTTTTTCTTTTTTTACTTTTTGAGTATTTTGACATTTTTTTTTTTTTTTATTATTTTTTTACTAATAAAAGTAAAAATACCTGGGTCTATTTCAAACAAGGATGTTGTCCCTGGAAAGCCATAGATGATTATACTTTCAGCGTCTCTATCTGTTGCTTCAAAAACTTCTATGATGGATCCAATAAGTGTATTTTCAGGTACATAAATTGTGTCATTTTGAATCTTGCTATAGAGGAAGCAGAAATAATGTAGCAACAGCAGTGTAAATTATTGGTTTTAGTACAATCCAATGGCATTCTTAAGAACACAGCTATGCAAAGGAATAAGGAGTGGCATCTCACTCAGATCTTACAGTTTATGTCAAATGTTTTTGAGGTTCTATCAGTAAAAGGGTTTACAAGAGGACAGTCAGTTATCTAGTCATAAGTAACTTGGTCTCTATCTTTCCTACTTACTGTAAGTTGTGGACAGTTTGTAGTTTTTCCATACTTAGGTGCATGAAGGTATCATATTGATTCAAAATACTGTACATACCTACGCTAATGCCCAGTATATGCTTATAGTGCTCTGTATTCAACCTTTATGATTTCTCAGATAATACTTCATATTATGGGTGTGTACTAATCAATTTGTCTCTATATTGATAATACCTTGCCATTTGTATCGGTATCTTGAAGATGTTTTACTTTGATACCAGTGCACGTTCTGTGTTTTATTTTATATCTAACCTTATTAAATGATTATTGTCTTAAATGCTCTATATTGGATGTACAGATATAGCAAAGTGTAACTTTGGGATTGATTAACATCTTCCTCACAGTCCCCTCACTCCCTGCCATCACTAGGGAGATGTCACTCATGCCCAGACTGAAGCCCTCTGCCCACCGTGACTACTTAGGTTAATTTACTTTTTATGCTTTCAAACACTTAGAACTTCACTTTGTTACAACAGAAAGATTACACAGGGGCAATAATAGAAAGGAAATTATTTTATCCTGAACATGAAGCCAGTTTATGGTGGAAAAAAAAACCTGACCTTTAAATGACACATACTGACAAATACTGAATTAGCTGAACCTTACCCCACTCCCAATTCTAGTGCAAGTAAACTTACACAAATATTGGAGGCTCATCATTTAAGTCTTTAATATAAATAACAAGCCCTCCTTCACAGGAAAGTCCGTCTGGATCTGTTGCTGACAGTAAGAGCCTAAACTCCTTATGGGAATAAAAGATAACAGTTAGGAGAAGAATAAATATGTAATATAGATATGAAGAAATGTCAATATTTGTCAGATACAAGTAACAATGATACTGTAGCTTCATTGTCAGATTTAGGGTATGTTCATACGGTGGAAAATGAAGAGGAATTCCTCTTCATTTTCCACCGGCATGTTCGCTACAGTCTAGCCGCGACGGGATGCCAATGCAGTGCATTGGCATCCCGCTTTTGATTAGGCCCGGATGAATGGGCCTAATCATCAGGGAGTCTTGAGCTGCGACTGATTGAGCAGGACACTTCTTTTTTCTGCGTCCTGCTGCGATCTCAGCCTCCCATTGAAAATACACCCCCAATTCCACGGCAAATTCCTCGTTTGAACACACCCTTACTGAGCATAATTTATATGTAATAAATAAAATTCACCTCATATCCAGCATCAAAATCCAGAGGTTCTGGTGCATTTCGGAATACAAATCCAATATTTTTATCCACATCAAAAAAGAATCCATTTGGAGTTGGTCCTGATGCTTGAGACTGAATAGTGAACTGTGAGTAAAGATACACAGAGTATTTTATGACAGTAAGAAATTTAAAAAAAATAGTTCAGTTAAATAATTTATATCAGATTTGTCCATCATGTAATTTCAGAAGTGTACACTGGACTGTTTATTCTGCAATGCTGACTTTAGGCAACTTACTGCACTAGTTTTCTATTGAATTTCTATTGTAATAAATAAAAAATACAGACCCCTTCCTCCATCAATTTAGTTAAATTGAGATTGAGTAATAAAGGATCATGGCTGCAGACAATATTTTAATAAGTGTTTATAGCACCAGCATCATACACTGGTAAAATATAGAAGACTGAAAATATATTAGTATCATTTCATGTTTTTGATTTCAATTAGTGTCATTATTGTTTGATTAGTGTTTTTGATTTTCAAAGGTCAATTTAATATAAGGAGTATTTGCAAACCACAAAAGCAAACAAGGGTTTTTATAACACTATACTATTATATACAGTATGTATACAGGATATTTAAAGGGGTTTTCCCATCTCTCTGTTTCAGCAGTTTTGCCTACTGTCTCTTCTCACTTCCTGTATTCCTTAACAAACAGTCAAAGCTGTCTCCCCCCAACTTGCTGAAAAAGACACTATAAAGTATCACAATACTTATTATGATTACTAGAAATCTAATATAAATGCAGATCAAATAATATGCACATGCTTCTAGAGAACGGACTCAGTGTTATCTGTGTGTTTACATACAGAGAGACAACAGACATGGCTTTATCAGCAAACTGCAATTAGCAGAACAGCACAGCTGTAGATAATAGTGAGAGCAGTGAGTGACGTCTTCTGTCCTGTCTTGTCACACAGGTCTGGCGCTATGGAAATGCTGTGTAAACAATGGGAGGAATAATTACACATAGCAGGGAAATAAAGCAGCATTGCTAAAGCAATATATTTAGGAAAACTCTTCAATTTACATAAGCTAGCAGTATAGATAGGATCCTTGAGATGGGAATACCCCTTTAAACTGTCCTCTAGTCCAGTGAATTCATAAAGTAAATTTTACCATCAGGCTGTCCCCATCCACATCTTTTGCTGGCACACTATATATAGATGTATACATTGGGAAATTTTCATTGATCGTTCTATTTTCTAGATAAGAGTAAAAAAAACAAATTTACTCAAATATCTTTTATAAATATGCATAAAAATCACAACAAACAAATCACATCAAAACATTTTTTTTTTTCATCGCACAGTAACGTGATATCACAATTTAGGCAGGACCTTTATCTGACAGATTTGCAATCCTCTTATACTGTATTCTATGTAGATATAATGTACACCTTGCTTCCAGGAAGAAATGATTCATGGCCTTTAATTTGTGACTGACAGAAAGCTTCTGCTTTTTCTTGAAAAAGCTGATCTACAGCAAACTAAAGTATAGGGCTCCCTCAAGTATAACAATATAAATTGGTATTTTCTGGACCATTGTAACTTGAAATGATACTCAACATACAATGTTTGACAGGGGTATCCAACAAATAAGCATGATCATTTCACTGAAATAACCCCTGTATTAGTAAAGAGCATATACTGACCGACTCTCTAGTAGCGCCCCTCTGTAGACATGTGCTGAACTTCTCTTCACTTGTGCCAGGATGAGCTGGACACCATGTTATTTTTTGGGTGCACTATGTATTTGCTTCAGGACCCTAAAAAGCCCCTGTCACCATGATAGAAAGTGATTTGCAGCTTCCAGAAGTTCCTTTTGACTTTAAGATATAAGAATCTGCTACAGTTATACAGTATTAACCCCTTTCCGCTGCGACTTTTTGATTTAAATCTTTTACTTCTCACTTTCCAATAGCCATAACTTTTCTATTTTCAGTTCACAGAGCTGTATGAGGGCTTCATTTTTGAGGGAAAAATTGTACTTTGTTATTAGAGATGAGCGAATTTCTCAAAAGTTCGATTCTGCAGTTCGATTTGAAGTTCCAAAAAAATTTGCTTTGATCCGAATTAATTTGTGGCAAATATCACTAAAAAACACCTAATTCCTGGCTGCAAAGAGCCTGTATAGCGGTGTAGAACACTGTACCTTGCAGTAACACGCATAGGGAGCCTACTGTGGTAGTGAAACAATACTGTGAGTCAGTATGACACACACATGACAGGCATTGCTCTTAGAACCACTGCACACTTCACTTATGTGGCCAGTTATGGGGCCAAAACTGACCAACTAACTCAAGTGTGAACTCATCCTTCTAGGTCCATGTTAGTGCCAGGTAGAAAGAACCGTGCAGAGGCCTAAGATCCTACTGTAGCGTGAAAGAGCGCACTCCTTTTACACCGTTGTCTGCCGATTCCACATAGATGTCTACAGAGTGTCAAGGCGATATAATGTGGAGTTGGCAGCAGCATGAGGAGGCCACAGAGTGGCAAGGCGACATAATGTGGCGGTGACAGCAACATGAGGAGGCCATACAGTAACTCAGTGGCAGCAGTATGAGGAGGACATACAGTGACCCAGCAGTGGCAGCAGCATGAGGAGGGCATACAGTGACCCAGTGGGAATGGCATGAGGAGGACATACAGTGGCCCAGTGGCAGCGGCATGAGGAGTACACAGAGTGACCCAGTGGAAGCGGCATGAGGAGGCCATATAGTGACCCGGTGGCCGTGGCATAAGGAGGGCATACAGTGACCCAGTGGCAGCAGCATGAGGAGGACACAGAGTGACCCAGTGGAAGCGGCGTGAGGAGGCCATACAGTGACCCGGTGGCAGCGGCATGAGGAGGGCATACAGTGACCCAGTGGCAGCGGCATGAGGAGGACACAGAGTGACCTAGTGGAAGCGGGATGAGGAGGCCATACAGTGACCTGGTGGCAGCAGCATGAGGAGGATGCAGAGTGACCCAGTAGAAATGGCATGAGGAGGGCATACAGTGACCCAGTGGCTGCGGCATGAGGAGGGCATACAGTGACCCAGTGGCTTCGGCATGAGGAGGGCATACAGTGACCCAGTGGCAGTGGCATGAAGAGTACACAGAGTGACCCTGTGGAAGTGGCTTGAGGAGGCCATACAGTGACCCAGTGGCAGTAGCCTTAGGCCATACAGTGACCCGGTAAGAGAGTGTGGAGGTGTCAGCAGCCTTAGTAGGCCATACAGTGACCCAGTGGCAGAGTGAGGATATTCTGACTCAATAACTTGGCTGCAAGTGTATGGTTGTGAGACTGTCCTATAGTCTCTATATTAAACCAGTACTTACACCAAGAAACATATTGTCAGATAGAGTTCAACTCAACTGAGGAGGCGTAGATAAGATTCCAGATGCTTTAATCCAAGTAAATCTTGTAAAAGCTCATATAACAGCAGTAGTAGTAGCAACAGTAGCAAGTGAAAAATGATGATGCATTTTCAGGAGCTGGGCAGACATGTTACAACAAAACAAGTGAACTAGAGCAGAGAGAGAGGGGAGGAACTACAGCATCACAGCTAGGAGTACAGAGAGAGAGAGAGAGGAAGGACAAACTTCACAGGCAAATACAGTATCACAGATACATGTCAGTGAATTAAACCAAGTCCTGGGACATGACACTCCCCACCTGAAATCTTTAAATTTCACAGAAAACAAACAGTAAATAATGTCCTTGAGATGTCCATAAGGTCCTCTTCAAACCTGAAAAACAAAAAAAAAGAAACATGCACAATAAACAATAATCAACAGTTAGTCCAAAGCTTGAGACTGAAAGCTTTGAGGTTGTAGGCCACAACTAAAAACTTTACATGAGGTCCAAATAAACCAATCTTCAGATCAGGAAAAGCCGCAATTTGCCAACACTTTCACAACCCACACTGCAATCCTCAAGAATATGTCAGGAGTACGACAAGATTTTAGTTCATGGAGGGATGCTCCCCGCCATGAGCTGTGGATGGTGTCCTTATCATCTTTTATGTGACGTCTCCTCTTGGATGAAGAAGCACCAGTTCGATGGATGATCAGGTCGAGAAACGCTCAAAGCGATGTGACTTCAGCTTCACCTTTGGAATCACAGAAGTGTAGAGCGTGGAGGTCATAGGCCTGATTTCCTTGTCAGACTCAAGATCCACTAAATCATAGATGGCATTGGTAAGAGCCAAGGAGGGATCTTCATACAGGAAACTTGGAGGTGACAGCCACATATGGTCTAGAAGGTGCTGTTGGTGCAGGCCTTGTACCACGGTCAGCCTGGTTCAGTTGTGTGGAGATGTAATGCCACTGATCAGGGGCAGAGAAACTTCTGATACTCTGTTGCTAACATACACATAAAATTGTCTTGTTTGATTGTGTACACAAGTGGACAAAATTGTTGGTACCCCTCGTTTAATGAAAGAAAAACCCACAATGGTCACAGAAATAACTTGAATATGACAAAAGTAATTTGCCAAACTACACGTTGACAATGCCGCAAAGCTTCTGGGAGAATGTCCTATGGACAGATGAGACAAAAATTGAAATTTTTGGCAAGGCACATCAGCTCTATGTTCACAGAGGGAAAAATGAATCATATCTTGAAAAGAACACTGTCCCTACTGTGAAACATGGAGGAGGCTCTGTTATGTTCTGGGGCTGCATTGCTGCATCTGGCACAGGGTGTCTTGAATCTGTGCAGGGTACAATGAAATCTCAAGACTATTAAGGGATTCTAGAGAGAAATGTTCTGCCCAGTGTCAGAAAGCTTGGTCTCAGTCGCAGGTCATGGGTCTTGCAACAGGATAATGACCCAAAACACACAGCTAAAACACCCAAGAATGGCTAAGAGGAAAACATTGGACTATTCTGAAGTGGCCTTCTATGAGCCCTGACCTAAATCATATTGAGCATCTTTGGAAGGAGCTTAAACATGCCGTCTGGAAAAGGCACCCTTCAAACTCGAGACAACTGGAGCAGTTTGCTCATGAGGAATGGACCAAAATACCTGTTGAGAGGTGCAGAAGTCTCATTGACAGTTACAGGAATCATTTGATTGCAGTGATTGCCTCAAAAGGTTGTGCAACAAAATATTAAGATAAGGGTACCATCATTTCTGTCCAGGCCTGTTTCATGAGTTTTCTTTTCTAAAAAATTGTGTTGAAGCATGGTTGAAAAGCAATGTCTGACTTTCATTTGTTCATTTTCATAGAATTTTTATATATTATTACTTTTGTCAGATTCAAATTATTTCTGTGACCATTGTGGGTTTTTCTTTCATTAAACGAGGGGTACCAACAATTTTGTCCACGTGTGTATAAAGCAAAGGACAACTTTGCTATCAGTGTAGAATGTAAATGAATCAATGGCAATTTCCATTTCGTCTCTTATTGCTTCAGCAATTTCTACTGTAAGCACAGCTGCACAAAGTTCGAGTCGTGGAACGGAGTGTGCAGGTTTTGGGGTCAGTCTGGCCTTACCTAGAACGAATTCACTCTGGCTCATGATTGGCTCCTAATATCCTCAGATAGGCCACTGCAGCTATAGCTTCCACCGACGTATCAGAGAAGATGTGGATTTCCTTCCTTGCTGCAGCTGAAAGAGAGCTGGGTACATAACAACGTGTAACCTGGAGTTGTTCCAATTCAAAAAAAAATACAATCCAAAGAGCTTTTCCATTTTTCCCACCTTTGTTGTTTCTCAGCAGGCAGTGGAGTGTCCCAGTCCATGTTCTCAGTGGTAAGCTGCCTCAGTAGTAGCTTGCCTTGAATGGTGATGGGAGCAATGAAACCAAGGGGATCATAAATGCTGTTCACAACAGATAAAACTCCTCGCTTGCTGAAAGGTTTGTCACAAGCTGACACTTGGAATGTGAATGTGTCTTGTTCAATGGTCCACAGCAATCCTAGGCTGCGTTGCATAGGAAGAGTATCAGAACTGAGATCAAGATCCTTCAAGTTGATTGCGTGATCATCAGAGGGAAATTATTTCATTACCTCCAGATTATTGGAGATGATCTTGTGAAGTCTGAGGTTTGCTACAGACAGCATTTCCTGAGTTCTGGAGAAGAGATCAATCACTTCTTCGCTTGTAGGTTAGGATTTAAGACCATCATCAACATAGAAGTTCTTTTCAACAAACTGACAAGCGTCAGAGCCATACTTTTTCATACCTTCATGGGCGGTCCTTTTCAGTCCATAGATCGCTACTGCAGGAGATGGGCTATTGCCAAAGACATGTACCTTCATCCGGTAATCTATGACTTCATTGTTGACATCATTGTCCTTGTGCCATAGGAACCTGAGATAGTTTCTGTCATCTTCCTTAACGATGAAGCAATGAAACATCTGCTGGATGTCGGCCATCACTGCAACAGGTTCTTGTCTGAAGCGGATTAGGGCTCCTATGAGGCTGTTGTTTAGGTTAGGACCAGTGAGTAGCAGGTTGTTGAGAGAGACGCCTTCATACTGTGCACTAGAATCGAACACAACCCTCATTTGGTCAGGTTTGCGAGGGTGATACACACCAAATGATGGAAGGTACCAGCATTCTTCTCTTTCTCTCAATGGAGGTGCAGGTTCTGCATGATCTCTCTCAAATACCTTTTGCATGAAACCTACAAAGTGTTTCTCCATCTTTGGTTTCCTCTTGAGGGTACGTTTTAGAGAGGAAAATCTAGAAACTGCTAGCTTCAAATTGTTTGGTATTTTTGATCTTGGGGAGCGGAAGGGTAAAGGTGCTACCCAGCTGTTGGAATCATCTTGAATGAATTCCTTGGCCATAAGTTTGAGAAATTCTTTATCTGCTATAGCCGGTGCTAGCTTGTTGTCGTCACTTGTTGTATTGAACACTGTTAATCCAAGATTGTCGTCCCCTGGCAGGAAAGTATTCACGTTGTCTTGGTGATTATGCAGCCACTTACTGTTGCTTATCTTCTCTTTCACTTGGTAGTCGTGAGGACATGGCTGAAAATAAGTGCTGCAATCATTTGGTAAGATATGTGTCTTAAATGAAGTAATCTTAGTGGGCCTTTTCATCCTATCTATGCAGACGTTGCCTATGATAACCCATCCCAGATCAAGGCGCTGGGCAAATGGTGCATCATGTGGTCCATTAACTTGCTGGCGTATTTTGTGCAGTCTGAGAATGTCTCTACCTATCAGAAGTAGAATGTCTGCATTTTTGTCAAGGGCTGGTATTTCGTTGGTTATAGCCCTTAAATGAGGGTGATGGAAAGTCGCCTCTGGTGTGGGTATCTCCTCTCTGTTGGATGGTATTTGGTTGCACTCAACTAGTGTGGGCAAAGGTATCTCCAGATTTCCCTTGAGAGAAGCTATTACGAGTCCACTGGTTCTTCCCCCAGAAACCTCTGATATGCCACTACAAGATACCCAAGGTATATGGATAAGTATCACCCTTTAAGTTAAACAGATCAAAGAGTTCTGACCTTACAAGTGATCGGTTGCTCTGATCGTCCAAGATGGTGTACACCCTCAGAGTCCTTTCTGGCTGACCCTTGGGGTATATATTGACTAGGCATATCCTTGCACAGGACTTGTCACAAAGGTCTTCTCCACAGACTTCTGTACATGAGGAAGATACTGTGGTAGTATTTGCTGCTTGATCTGTGTTCTCCCCGCCATGCTTTGTTGAGGAAGGGAAACCTCTAGGTGGCGTGGCATTAGGTTGGGATGGATGAAGAGCTTGTACATTGTCCTCACTGCCACACTCTATACACTTAATAGCAACTTTACAGTCTCTAGCAACATGTTCAGTAAAGGCACAACATTTTAAACATATCCCAAGTTTCTTTAGAAGCTCTCTACATTCCTGGATTGGTTTCCTCCTGAAGCCAATACACTTCTTGAGGGGATGAGGCTTCTTGTGAATAGGACACAGACGGTTAGGATTTTCTACCTTTTCGTCTTGGTTGTTCCTGCAACTGCTCTCTTCTGGAGCTGGAGCTGCTGTAAGTGTAGGAAGAATTTCAATCTTTTTCACCGAAACTGGGCCTCTGCGATTTCTGTAGCTAGAATGTGAGCTGTAGTACTTAATAGGAGGTGAACCAGGAACACTGGGTTCCCCATAGGAAAAGCTTGGACCATTCTTGGCTTCTGCAATGCTCTTGATAAACTCACAGAAGTAGGAAAATGGAGGAAAGGAGACTCGATTCTCACTTTTGTATCTTGACCCAACTGTGGTCCACCTTTCTTGAATATTATATGGCAACTTGGAGACTATTGGGTTTACCCCACGAGCAGTGTCCAGGTAACTGAGGCCGGGTAGGAGAGTGTCTGCCTTAGCCAGTAGGAACTCCATGAGTAGGTCACTAAGTTCTTGAAATTTCTGATGATCCTTACCAGATATCTTTGGAAACCCTTGCTATCGTTTGAACAGAGCATTCTCTATTGCTTCAGGGCTGCCATAGGTTTTCTCCAGTCTTTCCCAAGCAGCAGTAAGGCCTGCTGTGGGATTGTGAATGTGGATGGATCTGAGTCTTTTAGCATGTTCTGTGGACTGTGGACCAAGCCACCGGATAAGCAAGTCTAGTTCTTCAGATGCAGTAATGCCGAGGTCACTAATTGTGGTTTTGACATTTCCAGCCTCTGTAGTTCTCAGGTTTTCCATCAAACCTTGTGAGTCCAGTCTTAGTAAGGTCACGGTGAACCATGTACTTTGCAAACTCTGACATGTCTGTTCTTTCTGACTGTACATGTTGAGTTTCTGGCTGAGTAGCGGTGATTACATTGTTAGTGGGGTTCTGGTTAACAGACGTAGGTAGAAATGGGGCTTCATAGGCATTCAGCCTAGGAGCTAACTTAAAGTCCACAGGTTTAGCCATATATGGGTGTGAAACTGGATGGTTACTTGCAGAGTGATGGTATGGTGGCACATTAGTGTTTACCTAAGTATCAGTATATTGAATTTGCAGAGGTACAAGGCTTTGGGAATCCATGAAGGAAGAAGAAATTGGATGCTGGACAGGCAGAGCATTGTACTGACGGCGGGACAGTCCCATTTGTACACTGCTGTCCCATGGTCCCGCATAGCTTACAGTTTGTCCCGCAATGCCCCTGAAGTGTTTTGCTGTTAACAAACTTTATTAGGGTAGGGTAAAGGCTAAATGGTAGATGCTAAATCGTAATGGCTAAAGGACCTTTGATGACGTCATGAACATGTTATCAGACTCTTGTGTGGGCGGAGCTATTCTGGATAGTGCGGGACACTGTGATGTTACGCAGAAAGCTGGGAACAGAGTGATCGAAGTAGGAGAGAAGAGAGCATGTGTGAGCAAGAGGGGGGAACTGGGGGCAGATGTAGGGGGTAGTTAAACTGAACGCAGATGTAGGGGGCAGTTAAACTGAAGGCAGATGAAGGGGCAATTAAACTGAAGGCAGATTAAGCCCTTCACACATTCTCACGTACATGTACATGGGAGAATGTGGTTAGTTACCGCATCCCCACATACAGATACGTGTTCGGTGATCGAGCGGGCTCAGAAGCAAAGCCCGTGCGATCACTGCGGGAGCCTGGCTGTATTTGACAAGCAGGGACCAGTGATAACACCGATCCCTGCTGTTTAACCCTTAAGATGCCGCAGTCAATAGTGACCGAGGCATTTTAAGTGTTTGCTAGCGGCACTGAGTGCCGCGGGCGGCATCGGGAGAGGATGTTAGCTGTAACTGACAGCTAACACCCTGCTCCTTAACCTCCGATCGGCTCCGATTTAGTGACAAAATGAGGTCACTTTTTGGGGTTTCCTTTGTATTGTTACTTTAGGGGCTCTGTAAATGCGACATGGCACCCGAAAACTATTCCAGCAAAAGCTGACCTCCATAAGCCAAATAGCGCTCTTTCCATTCCGAGCCCCACCATGTACCCATACAGCAGATTTTGACCACATATGAGGTATTGCCGTGTTCAGGAGAAATTGTTTAACAACCTTTGAGGAGCTTTTTCTCTTTTTAACCCTTTGTGAAAATGAAAATTTTGGGGATAAAGTGACATTTTAGTAATTTTTTATTTACACATCCCAATGTTAATAAAATCTGTGAAAAGGCTTTTGGGTCAAAATGCTCGCTATACCTCTTGATAAATTCTGAGAGGGGTGTAGTTTCCAAAATGGGGTCACTTTTAGGGGGTTTTCTTTGTATTGGTACTCTAGGGGCTCTGCAAATGAGACATGGCACCTGAAAACTATTCCAGAAAAATCTGCTTTTCAGATGCCCAATGTAGCTCCTTCCCTTCCGTGCACTGCCGTGTGCCCAAACATCAGTTTACACCCACATGTGGGGTATTTCTGTGCTCGGGAGAAATTGCATAACAATCTGTGAGATGCATTTTCTTCTTTAACCCTTTTTGACTGTGTTAATTTTAGAGCTAAATGAATGTATTATTGAAAAAAATTAAATGTCTAAATATCATCTCCATATTGTTTTAATCCTCGTGAAATGCTTAAAGGATTAAAAAACTTCCCAAATGCTGTTTTGAATTATATGAGGGGTGCAGTTTTGAAAATTTGGTGATTTATGGGGGTTTCTAATATATAGGCCTTTATAATCCTCTTCAGAACTGAAGTGGGCCCTAAAAAATAAGTTTGAGAAATTTTCTTGTAAATCTGGAAAATTGCTCTTACACTTGTAAGCTTTATAATGTCCAAAATACATTAACCCCTTAAGGACACAGCCCAAAAGTGCGTTAAGGGCCAGGCCTTGTTTTTCAAAACTGACATGTGTCACTTTATGTGGCAAGAACTTTGAGACACTTTAACTTACACAAGTGATTTTGAGATTGTTTTCTCGTGACACATTGTACTTCATGTTAGTGGTAAACACTAATCAATATTTTTGTATTTATTTATAAAAAAAATAGGATATTTGATGGAAATTTGGAAAAAAATCGCAATTTTCAAAATGTGAAATTCTCTGCTTTTCAGACAGATAGTCATACCAACCAAATACATTAATAAATATTATCTACCATATCTCTGCTTTATATTGACATCATCTTTTAATCGTCCTTTAATTTATTTTGGATGTTTGAAGTCTTAAAAGTGTAACAGCGATTTTCCAGATTTACAGGAAAATTTCCCAAACTAATTTTTTAGGGACCACTTCAGTTCTGAAGGGGATTATAAAGGCCTGTATATTAGAAACCCCCCATAAATCACCCCATTTTCAAAACTGCACCCCTGAAATAATTCAAAACAGCATTTGGGAAGTTTGTTAACCCTTTAAGCATTTCACAAGAATTAAAACGATATTGAGGTGAAATTTAGACATTTCATTTTTTTCCACTAATCCCTTCATTTAGCCCTAAATTTAACACATTCACAAAGGGTTAAAGGAGAAAATGCATCTCCCAGTTTATTATACAATTTCTCCTGAGCACAGAAATACCCCACATGTGGGTGTAAACTGATGTTTGGGCATTCGGCAGCGCACAGAAGGGAAGGAGTGACACTGGACGTTTGAAAAGCAGATTTTGCTGGAATAGTTTTCAGGTGCCATGTTGCATTTGCAAGCCCCCAAAGTACCAAAACAATGGAAACCCCCTAAAAGTGACCCCATTTTGGAAACTACACCCCTCACAGAATTCATCAAGGAGTATAGTGAGCATTTTGACCCCACAGCTGTTTCACAGATTTTACTAACATTGGGATGTATAAATGAAAAATTACTAAAACGTCACTTTATCCCCAAAGTTTTCATTTTCACAAGGGGTTAAAGGAGAAAAAGGACCCATAGTTTGTTAAACAATTTCTGATGAACACAGCAATGCCCCATATGTGGTTGTAAACTGCTGTATGTGTACATGGCAGGGCTTGGAATGGAAAGAGCGCTATTTTGCTTTTGTAGGGCAGATTTTGCTGGAATAGTTTTCAGGTGCCATGTTACATTTGCAGAGCCCCCAAAGTACCAAAACAGTGGAAACCCCCTAAAAGTGACCCCATTTTGGAAACCACACCCCTCACAGAACATGTCAAGGGGTATAGTGAGCATTTTGAACCCACATCTGTTTCACAGATTTTATTAACATTGGGACATGCAAATGAAAAATTTCTTTTTTTTCCAATAAACTGTCAATTTTGCCCCAAATTTTTCATTTTCACAAGAGGACAAAGGAGAAAAAGCTCCCCAAAGTTTGTTACACAATTTCTCCTAAACACAGCAATACCCCATATGTGGTCGTAATCTGCTGTATGGGTACATGGTGGGGCTCAGAATGGAAAGAGCGCTATTTAGCTTTTGGAAGGCAGATTTTGCTGGAATAGTTTTCAGGTGCCATGTTGCATTTGCAGAGCCCCTAAAGTACCAATACAATGGAAACCCCTCAAAAGTGACCCCATTTTGGAAATTACACCCCTCATAGAATTTATCTAGGGGTATAGTGAGCATTTTGACCTCACAGCTGTTTCACGAATTTTATCATCATTGGGACGTAAACATGAAAAATTACTTTTTTTCTAATAAACCGTCCATTTAGCGACATATTTTTAATTTTTGCAAGTGGTTAAAGAAGAAAAAGCTCCCCACGATTTGTTACACAATTTCTTCTGAACATAGAAATGCCCCATATGTGGTTGTAATCTGCTGTATGGGTACATGGTGGAGCTCAGAATGGAAAGAGCGCTATTTAGCTTTTGGAGGGCAGATGTGGCTGGAATAGTTTTCAGGTGCCATGTCGCATTTGCAGAGCCCCTAAAGTACCAATGCAATGGAAACCCCTCAAAAGGGACCCCATTTTAGAAACTACACCCCTGAAGGAATGTATCAAGGGGTATTATCATTTTGAGCCTAAAAATGCTTCCCAAAAATTAATGTACAAACTGAAAATTGAAGATTTTGAAGAAATATCCAATTTCAGAATATGTTGCGGCCACTTTGTGGCATCAGAGACATGAACTCCTAAAACTATTAAGTGGGCTATCCCGGGGGAAAAAAAATTATATATGTGGGTGTAAACTGCTGCTTGGGAACACAGCAGGGCTCAGAAGGGAAGGAGCACTGTGTTTTTTTTAGCTTTTGGAGTACAGATTTAGAGGGACTTTCTGGTCGCCATGTTACTTTTGCAGAGCCCTGGAGGTGCCAGTAAACTGGAATTCCCCAAGAAGTGACCCCCATTTTGTAGGGATGATTTTAGAGTCTCTGCAAATGTGACATGGCGTCCAAAAACCAACAATCTAAATCTGCGCTCCAAAAGTACATAGTGCTCCTTCACATCTGCGCCCTGCTGTGTGCCCAAATGACAGTTTATGCCCACATGTATGACACTGGTGTACCCAGGATAACATACTTAATGCCATATGTGGGTATAAACTGCTGTTTGGGAACAGCCGGCCACAGAAGGGAAGGAGCGCTATTTTGGTTTTTAGAGCACAGTTTGGTTTATGGACACCATGTCACTTTTACAGAGCCCAAGAATTGCCAGTAGAGTGGAATCCACAAACTTGTGACCCCATTTTGGAAACTACACCCTTCAAGGGATTTATCAAGTGGTGTAGCGAGCATTATTAATCCTTAAGTGTTGCATTCTTTTAATTTCCAGAAATGAATGCGCAGATGATAATGAAAAGTTAAAAATAAAATTTTTTCCAGAGATACGCCATTTCAGTGCCCGATATGTTGTGCCCAGCTTATGTCTGCAGAGACACACACAATCCAAAAACTGGTAAGCGGGGATCCCGGGCACAACAGCTTTTGGAGCGTTCATCTCTGATACAAGCCGGGCACAACATATTACACACTGAAATGACGTATTCCTGGAAAAATTATCATTTTCACCTTTCACAATCAGCTGCGTATTCATTTATGGATAATAAATTATTAGCAATACTTGGGGGTTAAAAATGCTCACTGTACCCCTGGATAAATTCCTTCAGGGGTGTAGTTTCCAAAATGGGGTCACATGTCAGGGATTCCACTTTACTGGCGTTTCAGCTCTGCAAAAGTGCAATGGCGTCGAAAAACCAAACCGTCCAAGCCTGTGCTCCAAAACCCAGATAGCGCTCCTTCCACTCTGTGCCCGGCTGTCCCCAAACAGCAGTTTATACCCACATATGACATTAAGTGCGTTATCCTGGGTACACCAGTGTCATACATGTGGGCATAAACTGCAGTTTGTGCACAGAGCAGGACACAGAAGGGAAGGAGCGCTATGTGGCTTATGGAGTGCAGATTCAGATGTTTGGTATCTGGACGCCATGTCATATTTGCAGAGCCTGTAAGGTACCATAACAGTGGATTCCCCAAAGGAGTGACCCCATTTTGAAAACTGCACCCCTCAAAGAATTTATCAAGGGGTGTAGTGAGCATTAGTATCCCAGACGTGAATACACAGCGCATGGGGAAAAGTGAATAGGTAAGCTTTACGGAGTACATTGGGAACACCAAATTCCCTACTATTTCCCCAGTAGTTCCTATTATTGGGGAGGTCACTCTGGGGTTCACTTCTGGTTTATTTTCCCTCATAAGCTCTAAATCTGGGGTATACCCTAATATACGCTCGCACAGCTTATACATTGCCTTCCTGACGCAGCCAGTTATGTTGTAATGATTTGGCGATTTTTGGGGTTTTTGTCTTCACATTGTACGAGCTATATTTTCTTTATTTCTCTGGTGATGTAGCCATATGAGGGCTTGTTGTTTGCGGGGTGAGATGTATTTTGTAATGACATCATCTTTGGGCGCCTATAACTTATTGAATACATTTTATTAACTCTTTCTTGTTGGATTAAAATAAAACCCATCAATTCTGGCACTGCGTTTTACCTTTGAAATTTTTCACCATGCAGCATAAAGCATAAGTAACATGTTACCTTTATTCTACGGGTCGGTACGATTACGGAGATACCTCATTTATACTGTTTTTTTTATGCGATACTAATTTTGCAGAACAAAAACCCATTTGGGGACATAAATTAATTGTTTTTGCATATCCATCTTCTGAGATGCGTAATATTTTTATTTTACGGTTTACAGAGTTGGTTTAGGGCTTATTTTTTGTGGGACAACCTGTGATTTTTACTGGTACTGTTTTGGGGTACATATGACTTTTTATGGCATATTTTGTAAGGTGAGATGGCAAAAAATCATTACTTTTGGCGAGTTTTTTCCGTTTTTTTTTTTCCCCGACGTTCACCGTGTACATTAAATATTGTTTCAGTTTTATTGTACAGGTTGTTACAGATGCGGCGATACCAAATATGCATTGTTTTTATTAATTTTTAGTTTTTTTTTATATAATTAATTTTATATAGGAAAAGGGAATTTTTGGGGCTTTATTCTTTTATTAATTTTTTTTCAAACACTTTATTTAATTTTTTTTTACTTTTTTTTATTTTTTCACGTGTCCCATTAGGACACCTGAGCCAGCAATGCTTTGATTGCTGGCTCAGCACTTTAGACTGCAAGACACGAGCTTACAAGTGTCTTGCAGTCTATACAGGAAGTGAGGCTATGCAGACGCATAGCGCTCACTTCCGCAGGTCTCGGCAGGATCAACCAGGTAGTGGGGTCTCCAGGCAGCCTGGGGTCACTGGGCAGACCCCGGGCTGCAGATTATACATATCGGCACCCCCCGATCTCGCCGCAGGGGTGGCGATCGGAGCGGGAACATGGCGGAACCCCTTGGATGCCGCGGTCATGTTTGACCGCGACATCCAAAGGGTTAAAACCTCAGATCGGAACTCAGTTCCAACCGGGGGATATGGAGCAGGGTGTTAGCTGTCAGTCACAGTGACTGTCAGCTGTCAGTCAGATAGTGAGCAGGCGGCCACCCCAGGGCGTATTATTACGCCCTGTTGCGCTAAGTACCAAGCGCACAGGACGTAATAGTACGTCCAATGTCGTTAAGGGGTTAAAGGACGATTAAAAGATGATGCCAATATATAGCAGAGATATGGTAGATAATATTTATTAACTATAATTTAATGTCCCCCTCCAGCTGCCCCATTTTAATGTCCCCCTCTAGTTTCCGCCAGTTTAAACTGGGACATGAGGAGAGGGACTTAGTACTGTGGGGAAATTGGAGGGGACCATTATAATGTGGGGGCATATAATGTTAGGGTGACTGTAGGAGCATTATACTGTGTGGGGGCACATGGAAAAATAGATGAGAAAGGGCGGAGTCAACATAGAAGTGGGTGGAGCTAAATTTGCCGCGGCGCGCATATTTTGTCCCTCTTTCTGTCCTTTGAAAGTTGGGAGGTTTGACAAACAGAATAAATATGAACTATGCTGGAGTGAGATGGCTGCTTGCTAGAAGCTTCTATGCTGAGGGGTCTGAGGTGCAGATGCCAATTACCCACTGCTGATTCCTTCTGGCTCTGCAGGTAACTTGCTGTGACTGACTGTATCTCAGAAGCTGGTGAACTGTATTACAGCTGTATCTGGGAGTCTTTATGCATCATTTTTCACTATTCTGCCTCAATAACTTGACTGCAAGTGTATGGTTGTGAGAGTGTCCTGTAGTCTCTATATTAAACCAGTACTTACACCAAGAAATATATTGTCAGGTAGTGTTCAACTCAACTGAGGAGGCATAGATAAAATTCCAGATGCTTTAATCCAAGTAAATCTTGTAAAACCTCATATAACAGTAGCAGCAGTAGCAACAGTAGCAGGTGAAAAATGATGATGCATTTCCAGGAGCTGAGCAGACATGTTACAAAAAAACAAGTGAACTAGAGCAGAGAGAGGGGAGGAGCTACAGCATCACAGCTAGGGGTACAAAGAGAGAGGAAGGACAGACTTCACAGGCAAACACAGTATCACAGATACATGTCAGTGAATTAAACCAAGTCCTGGGACATGACAGAGGAGGTGGCAGCAGTGTGAGGAGGCCATACAGTCACCCTGTGGTAGAGTGCAGAGGTGGCATCAGAGTGAGCAGGCCAGAGTGGCAAGATGATATAATGTGGAGGTAGCAACAGCCTTAGGAGGCCATACAGTGACCCGACAACAGAGTGTGGAGGTGTCAGCAGCCTTAGTAGGCCATACATTGACTCTGTGTCAGAGTGACCTAGTAGAAGCAGCATGAGGAGGACATACAGTGACCCAGTGGCAGAGTGCGGAGGTGGCAGCAGAGTGAGTAGGCCACAGAGTGGCAAGGTGATATAATGTGTAGATAGCAATAGCCTTAGGAGACCATACAGTGAACCAGTGGCAGAGTGTGCTGAGGCAACATGGATCATTTAATCTGCTGCATCAGGCATTGGTGGGTGGAAATCCTGGCTGATCCATGCCTGATTCATCTTTACAAAGGTCAGTCTCTCCAAATTTTGGATGGACAGGCGAGTTCTCCTTGGGGTAACTATGGCCCCCGCTGCACTAAACACCCGCTATGATGCCACACTACAGGCCGGGCAGGACAGCTTTTTCAGTTCAAACTCGGCCAGTTGTGACCACAAATAAAGTTTGGCTGTCCAGTAGTCTAGCGGATCTTCGATGACAGGTGGAAGGGTGCACTCTAAGTATGCCACCACCTGCTCGTTCAAGTTCTGCTCTGTATCTAACTGCTGTGCAGTTGAAGAAAACTGCTCATCAGCGACTCTAGGCTCAGGCTGCTGCTGATGGAGCTGATACTGCTCCTGCCACCCCTACCCGATCCCACAGCTGCCATGCCAGTGCAAGTTGAGCGCTCAGGGCCCCCCCCGGTCATACATGCAAGAGGATGGACGATGGCGCAAATAGGCAGCGGCCAACTTAACATAATGTGAAGTTGACAGCAGCATGAGGAGGACATACAGTGACCCAATGGCAGAGGTGGAGGTGTCAGCAGCCTTAGGAGGCCATACAGTGACCCATTATCAAAGTGACCCTGTGGAAGCAGCATGAGGAGGCCATACAGCGACCCAATGACAGAGTGTGGATTTGTCAGCAGCCTTAGGAGGCCATACAGTGACCCAGTATCAGAGTGACCCAGTGGAAGTAGCATGAAGAGGCCATACAGTGACCCGGTTACAGAGTATGGAGGTGTCAGCAGCCTTAGGAGGCCATACAGTGAGCCGGTGACAGAGTGACCCAGTGGAAGCAGCATGAGGAGGACATACAGTGACCCAGTGATATTGTGGAGGTGACAGCAGCCTTAGGAGGCCATACAGTGACCCAGTATCAGAGAGACCCAGTGGAAGCAGCTTGAGGAGGAAATACAGTGACCCAGTGACATTGTGGAGGTGTCAGAAGTTTTAGGAGGCCATACAGTGACCCAGTATCAGAGTGACCCAGCGGAAGAAGACTTAGGAGGGCATACAGTGACCCAGTGGTAGAGTGCGGAGGTGGCAGCAGCGTGAGGAGGACACAGTGACCCAGAGGTGGAGGTGGCAGCAGCGTGAGTAGGCTACAGAGTGGCAAGGTGATATAATGTGGTGGTAGCAACAGCCTTAGGAGGCCGTACAGTGTACCAGTGGCAGAGTGAGGAGGTGGCAGTAGCGTGAGGAGGCTATACAGTCACCCATTGGTAGAGTGCGGAGATGAGGAGGACATACAGTGACCCAGTGGCAGAGGTGGAGGTGGCAGCAGCGTGTGTAGACTACAGAGTGGCAAGGTGATATACAGTCATATGAAAAAGTTTGGGCACCCCTATTAATCTTAATCATTTTTAGTTCTAAATATTTGGGTGTTTGCAACAGCCATTTCAATTTGATATATCTAATAACTGATGGACACAGTCATATTTCAGGATTGAAATGAGGTTTATTGTACTAACAGAAAATGTGCAATATGCATTAAACCAAAATTTGACCGGTGCAAAAGTATGGGCACCTCAACAGAAAAGTGACATTAATATTTAGTAGATCCTCCTTTTGCAAAAATAACAGCCTCTAGTCGCTTCCTGTAGCTTTTAATCAGTTCCTGGATCCTGGATGAAGGTATTTTTGACCATTCCTCGTTACAAAACAATTCCAGTTCAGTTAAGTTTGATGGTCGCCGAGCATGGACAGCCTGCTTCAAATTATCCCACAGATGTTCAATGATATTCAGGTCTGGAGACTGGGATGGCCATTCCAGAACATTGTAATTGTTCCTCTGCATGAATGCCTGAGTAGATTTGGAGCTGTGTTTTGGATCATTGTCTTGCTGAAATATCCATCCCCGGCGTAACTTCAAATTCGTCACTGATTCTTGTACATTATTCTCAAGAATCTGCTGATACTGAGTTGAAGCCATGCGACCCTCAACTTTAACAAGATTCCCGGTGCCGGCATTGGCCACACAGCCCCAAAGCATGATGGAACCTCCACCAAATTTTACAGTGGGTAGCAAGTGTTTTTCTTGGAATGCTGTGTTTTTTTGACGCCATGCATAACGCCTTTTTGTATGACCAAACAACTCAATCTTTGTTTCATCAGTCCACAGGACCTTCTTCCAAAATGAAGCTGGCTTGTCCAAATGTGCTTTTGCATACCTCAGGGGACTCTGTTTGTGGCGTGCTTTCAGAAACGGCTTCTTTCGCATGACTCTCCCATACAGCTTCTCCTTGTGCAAAGTGTGCTGTATTGTTGACCGATGCAAAGTGACACCATCTGCAGCAAGATGATGCTGCAGCTCTTTGGAGGTGGTCTGTGGATTGTCCTTGACTGTTCTCACTATTCTTCTTCTCTGCCTTTCTGATATTTTTCTTGGCCTGCCACTTCTGGGCTTAACAAGAACTGTCCCTTTGGTCTTCCATTTCCTTACTATGTTCCTCACAGTGAAAACTGACAGGTTAAATCTCTGAGACAACTTTTTGTATCCTTCCCCTGAACAACTATGTTGAACAATCTTTGTTTTCAGATCATTTGAGAGCTGTTTTGAGGAGCCCATGATGCCACTCTTCAGAGGAGATTCAAATAGGAGAACAACTTGCAATTGGCCACCTTAAATACCTTTTCTCATGATTGGATACACCTGGCTATGAAGTTCAAAGCTCAGTGAGGTTACAAAACCAATTTTGTGCTTCAGTAAGTCAGTAAAAAGTAGTTAGGAGTATTCAAATCAATAAAATGATAAGGGTACCCAAATTTTTGCACCGGTCAAATTTTGGTTTAATGCATATTGCACATTTTCTGTTAGTACAATAAACCTCATTTCAATCCTGAAATATTACTGTGTCCATCAGTTATTAGATATATCAAATTGAAATGGCTGTTGCAAACACCCAAATATTTAGAACTAAAAATGATTAAGATTAATAGGGGTGCCCAAACTTTTTCATATGACTGTAATATGGAGGTAGCAACAGCCTTAGGAGGCCATACAGTGACCCAGTGGCAGAGTGAGGAGGTGGCAGCAGCGTGAGAAGGCCATACAGTCACCCAGTGGCAGAGTGCAGAGGTGGCAGCAGCATGAGGAGGACATACAGTGACCCAATGGCAGAAGTGGAGGTGGCAGCAGCGTGAGTAGGCCACAGAGTGGCAAGGTGATATAATGTGGAGGAAGCAACAGCCGTAGGAGGCCATACAGTGACCCAGTGGCAGAGTGAGGAGGTGGCAACAGCATGAGAAAGCCTTACAGTCTCCCAGTGGCAGAGTGCAGAGGTGGCAGCAGCGTGAGTAGGCCACAGAGTGGCAAGGTGATATAATGTGGAGGTAGCAACAGCCTTAAGAGGCCATACAGTGACCCAGTGACAGAGTGAGGAGGTGGTAGCAGCGTGAGGAGGCCATACAGTGACGCAGGGCTGTGGTGCCAACATTGGCACCCTGGCCACGCTTCACCTTCTTCCCACAGATTGAACATATGGCCATTTTCACCTCCCCCGGCGGCTTAACAAAAAACTGCCAAGTAGGTGATTTTACCCCCAACATTCCACAGTAAGCGACTGCTACCGCCACTGCCTCCGTGAACCCCTGCACCACTGCTTTCCGGGGAGGTAGGCTGCGCAAAGCGGGTGGTCTACCCCAGGCATGTTCAGCTTCCAACCTCCCACTGCTGCCACCCTGCTGACTCCACCGCTGCCTCATGCGCAAGCTGCAACCCTCTTCTCCCGATGACGATGAAGCCCCTTCGTAACCCGGCTCCCAATTACAATCGACTACATCATCATCCACTACTGCCTGCAGGTCACTGATGTCCTCCTCAACACCAGCTCCTACGTCATTCTCCTCATCACGACTTGCCCGCCTACCGGAGGAAGCAGCAGATGTCTCCTCCAGATCCTGGCTGAGCAGTAGCTGTTGACTGTCCTCTAGTACCTCCTCCTCACTGTATAGTGGATCTGAGCCCACAGTATAGAGTAGTTCTCTAGCTGAGGGAACAGAAAAGGACAAAGGCAGGTTGAGGACAGGTGAGGGCACAGGGCCTGCTGCCGGGTCATGCCAACTAAGGGTTGTGTCTGACGAACCCATTGACTCTTGGCTGGGGGTGTCTGATGTGACTTGGGATGAAGTGGATGACCGAGTCAACCAGTCTGCAACTGTTGGATTGCTGGTCAAGACACGACCGCTACTTGACACTGGGTGCTCAGGCCTCTGTAAGTGACCTCTGCTGCCACGCCCCCCTTACTCTGCTGTGACCTATGCCTTCACCAGAAACATTTAGGCCTGTGGCCCTCCCCTGTGCATGGCCTCTCGCTTCTCTGTAAGACATACTGTTCGATGAAAAAAAGTAATTGCCAAGGGCAAAAAGGCCTGTAATTTTCTACTTTGAAGAAAATGACAAATATGCCCCTTATTTCTTTCCCCACTAATGAACACCTATTAAAAAAAGTGTGATAAAGGCAGAGATTTGTGGCTAATAATTATTGAATTATTGACAATACTTTATTGATAAATGGCTAGCAATTTTATAATGGGAACAAAATGGCGAATATGTTTTTTATGGGTTTCCACACTAATAAACACCTTTAAATAAGTGATAATAACCGCTAAGAATTATTGAATTATTGACAGTACTGTATTGATAAATGGCCAGCAACTTTATACTGGGAACAAAATGGCGAATATGGTCCTACTTGTGGGTTTACACACTAATAAACACCTTTAAATAAGTGATAACCGCTAAGAATTATTGAATTATTATTGACAATACTGTATTTATAAATAGCCAGCAACTTTATACTGGGAACAAAATGGCGAATATGGTCCTCTTTATGGGTTTACACACTAATCAACACATTTAAATAAGTGATAATCACTAAGAATTATTGAATTATTATTGACAATACTGTATTGATAAATGGCCAGCAACTTTATACTGGGAACAAAATGGTAAATATGGTCGTTATGTCTTTCCCCACATTAAAGGCGTTTATGACTGATAAGTGTGGATATTAATGGATGATAATTCACTGTGTTTTGCTGTCCTGCACTGTAAAAGGCTTGTTGTGTTCCACTTTGAAGACACAGGTATGAGTAATGAGCAGCAGTATAATGGCAGTGAGTGCTGCAATGTGTATTAAAATTCTTGCTGCAAATGACCCTGCAACCACCCCAAATTCTTCTCTCAATTCCTTACTATCCTTTCCCTACAGTTCTAAGGTTCTTTACCTGAACTTCTATCTGTTTTCTAAGTCTTTCCCTAGCTCCTGCTGACGTCTGTCCCTACGGTAAGAGTGATGTGAAATGACTGTACATAAAATGGCCAAGGTTTTTTATAGGGCTGTGACATCACAGGTCTGGCTGGCTGCTGATTAGCTGCACGCTTGGCATTGTGGGTGATCCCACGTTCCCAGAGTCCCTTGCCCCTTGTCCTAACATGTGCAGCGTCCATTTTATAAAAAAAATGCAATTAGATGCATCGAAGTGTGAGGAAATCCGGAATTGAGGCGAATCAAAGATTTCCTGAAATTCAGATCAAATTCCACTTCTGCAGCTTCGATTCGCTCATCTCTAGTCACTACTATAAAATATTAGATTTGTTAGAAATCACTTGGGAAATCCCATGCACTCTATGAAAGCATTCACTTAATCATATAATTCTGTAATACCTTCTAATATTCTTACATTTCAACAATATAGCATCTACAGTGTTCTTTAAGAAAGCAAGTTAAGAGTAGAAATGCATAAAAGACTGACCTCTTTTTGCCCGAAAATCAAAAGTGCAGTCTGGGGGCTCATTAACATTTTCAATAATCACAGTAATGTCACCTGTGTCTGCACTTAACAGTCCATTTGTGGATGTGACGCTGATAACATATCTGTTAGGTGTGCCATCTTCAAAATCAAAATCTTTAGCAGCAGTAATGATTCCACTATCTAAAAAACAATTAGCAGAAATAAAGAAATACAGACATCCAAAAAGGTGCATCAAAGATGAAGCACATTTATAGGCTTAGAATATGATTTATATAAATAAATATGTACATATATATATATATATATATATATATCTTGTTAACGAACATTGTGATAAAATATTTATTAAAGCCTAATAAATCGCTAGCTACTCCATTACTCCCAGTTAGTCTGTTACATTGCTGCAACAATAATGTGCCTGTCTACTCATGACTGTTGTAACCCCTTGACCAATTGTAACCAATTGTCATTTATGTCAGAAAACTGGTAAATCTGCCAGGCCAAGGATCAGCATCTAGTATGCCTCCACTATGCCTTCGTTTTACAAAGTGGCAAGGGCAGCATAAAAACACTACTTGCGACAAATGTTATCACAAGTGGAATTCATAGATTCGCACACTTCCAGTTTGTAATACTTTTTTTTTTATGCCATAGGACTGGCACAGCAGGCGACACCTTCAAACAGGTCCCTACTGATCATTAAATGGGTTATCCACTTTCTAAAATTGATGGCCTATTAGATCCGCAGATCTAATATTGATGGCCTATAAAACTCCATGGAAGTTCCAAGAACAGCAGAGCAAGTATACATGCGGGGAGGTACAGTTTCACAACAGCTGGAATGGCAGTGGTTGCATTCACCTGGCCATCTTAGATAAAATTAGCTTGCTGCTTACGCTTCATTCACATCTTTGCTCGGTGAGAGCTCGGGGATTCCGTTCCCCATTCCGTTTTAAAAATGCGGAGACTTTTCTCTCCACATTTTTCTGCACTTTTCAGTCTATGGGGTCTATTATAGTCTATGGGGTCCACGGGTTTCCGCAGGTAACCGCTTTTAAAGCGGATTGGGTTTTTGTTTTTCGGGTCCCCAAGTGGACCTGAAGAATGGAAAGCCAAGCACAAATGTGAACCTAGCCTTATTTCAAAAACCATGGGATTTTGAAATTGCTGTGTTTTCCGTAGCTTTTTTTTAAGTGGAGAAAAGCTTTAATAAAATATAATTCACTTTGCTGTGTCTGTAAAACACAGTGTTTTTTTACACTGCATTTCCGCAAAAGTCAAAGAAGCTGCTTTTCCTCATTGAGCCTACAATAAGGTCTTTCTTATCTTACTGAACTCTTTACGTCATACCTTCAGAGATCATTATATACTGTATGGCACATGCAATAACATATGTATATGGAGTGCAATAATGTATATGAGAATGATGTACAACTGAGATAAATGATTATAAGAGAAAAGAGTTTGATTTAAATAATTGAAAATTGTAGTAGTTTAAGATGACTAGAACATTTTATTTAATATATTCATATTTAAGCAACCATCCTGTATGTAAGTAATATATGCACTTACATAATACACTGTAAAATAAAAATGATACAGAAAATATTCTTTCTACAGTGGGGGAAAAAAGTATTTAGTCAGCCATCAATTGTGCAAGTTCTCCCACTTAAAAAGATGAGAGAGGCCTGTAATTGACAACATAGGTCGAACTCAACTATGAGAGACAAAATGAGAAAACATATCTAAAAAATTACATTGTCTGATTTTTTAAAGAACTTTTTTGCAAATTATGGTGGAAAATAAGTTTTTGGTCACCTACAAATAAGCAAGATTTCTGGCTCTCACAGACCTGTAACTTCTTCTTTAAGAGCCTCCCCTGTCCTCCACTCATTACCTGTAGTAATGGCACCTGTTTGAAATTGTTATCAGTATAAAAGATACTTGTTCACAACCTCAAACAGTCACACTCCAAACTCCACTATGTTGAAGACCAAAGAGCTGTGGAAGGACACCAGAAACAAAATTGTAGACCTGCACCAGGCTGGGAAGACTGAATCTGCAATAGGCAAGCAGCTTGGTGTGACGAAATCAACTGTGGGAGCAATAATTAGAAAATGGAAGACATACAAGACCACTCATAATCTCCCTTGATCAGGGGCTCCATGCAAGATCTCACTCCGTGGGGTCAAAATGATCACAAGAATGGTGAGCAAAAATACCAGAACCAAACGGGGGGACATAGTGAATGACCTGCAGAAAGCTGGGACTAACGTAACAAAGGCTACCGTCAGTAACACACTACGCCGTCAGGGACTCAGATCCTGCAGTGCCAGACGTGTCCCCCTGCTTAAACTAGTACATATCCGGGCCCATCTGAAGTTTGCTAGAGAGCATTTGGATGTTCCAGAAGAGTATTGGGAGAATGTCATATGGTCAGATAAAACCAAAGTAGAACAGTTTGGTAGAAACACAACTCGTCGTGTTTGGAGGAGAGTGCTGAGTTGCATCCCAAGAACACCATACCTACTGTGAAGCATGGGGGTGGCTACATCATGCTTTGGGGCTGTTACTCTGCAAAGGGACCAGGATGACTGATCCGTGTACATGAAAGAATGAATAGGGCTATGTATCGTGAGATTTTGAGTGCAAACCTCCTTCCATCAGCAAGGGCATTGAAGATGAAACGTGGCTGGGTCTTTTAGCATGACAATGATCCCAAGCACACCGCCAGGGCAATGAAGGAGTGGCTTGGTATGAAGCATTTCAAGGTCCTGGAGTGTCCTAGCCAGTCTCAGGATCTCAACCCCATAGAAAACCTTTGGAGGGAGTTGAAAGTCCATGTTGCCCAGCGACAGCCCCAAAACATCACTGCTCTAGAGGAGATCTGCATGGAGGAATGGGCCAACATACCAGCAACAGTGTGTGCCAACCTTGTGAAGACTTACAGATAACGTTTGACCTTTGTCATTGCCGACAAAGGATATATAACAAAGTATTGAGATTAACTTTTGTTATTGACCAAATACTTATTTTCCACCATAATTTGCAAATAAATTCTTTAACAATCAGACAATGTGATTTTCTGGATTTGTTTTCTCATTTTGTCTCTCATAGTTGAGGTCTACCTATGATGACAATTACAGGCTTCTCTCATCTTTTTAAGTGCAAGAACTTGCACAATTGGTGGCTGACTAAATACTTTTTTTCCCCACTGTATAGTAATTATTTTCTCATTGTCCAAGACTGCTCAATATCCATTACAATGGAAACAGTTATTAATGGGTAGGTGAAAATGAAATAAAATATATTCTTACTTGGGTCAATTCTAAAAGGTACTGAGTTGCCTATACGGTAAGTTCTACCAGTTCCCATAGCTCTAGCAATTTCTTGATTTTCAGTTTTGCCTTCAGGTAATCGTAATGGAGATTCTTTATCGAATGTCAATGCAATTACTTGAGAAATCCCTGCAAATGTGAACACTATAAAATTTCACTATAACCTAATTACATAAAAATATATGAGATGAAACAAAAAACTGATTGCAATGAAATGAGGTTATGGAATACAATGCTGAAATATTTTGTGCAAATATTAAAAAAGGTTGGAATGAATGTTCACACTTTAAGTTCAAATCCAGTTCTATTTCCTTCCCTGTCCAAATATCTTAGAAGAATTAATTATTTCCATCCAAGTTATGCTGGTACTTTCAACACTTAGCTTACTATGATATTTACACACAAACAAAAGTGTGGAAATATTCAATAAATTTAAATAAAGTCTACAATCTAAATGCCTGTTTATCTTTGTTTCAAGTAAACCTGCTGAATTTCCCCACAAAAATGTAAATATAGAAATGATCAAAGTGTCCGAGTTAGAGCATAAAACTTCTAGCTGTCAATAAAGGGTACATAAACTACACACAACACCTAGAAATCAAGTATGGTTGGACATAATTTCATTGTCAGGGGATGTAGAGATAGCAGTCATATCTGGGCCCTGGTGTCTGAGGGTGCCAAAAAGCTCTTTTACCGCATAGTACAGTGATATTGTAAATGACACATGTCCAAGGAGTTCCGGGTTATACCTCTGGCTACTGTCCCTAATGTCATAGGAAGCCTGAGGTGTGGGAAATTGCTTGGCATAAGCATCATACTAGGAAGCTGGTGGTCATCGATAGTCACCAGTGAATTTTCTATTCCAAATAACATAGATTAAATAGTAAGAAAATAAAATCTATCCAAAGATTTTTTGGACAACCAAAGATTGCTAGAAGCATGCCAATGTTGGGAACCTATAAAATCTATATGATCAATACACTTAAAACACATTTTGACAGATTCTTACTTACCTGCAAATAGGAAAAGAGCTGTTGTAATTTCTTTTGAAACCATCATTTAAAGTAGAGAAGGACTGGCATATACAATAAATATGAACCAAAGTCTTAATGGGAATCGCTGTTTCTTCCTCACTCTTTGTGTAACACACTGCTGCTCTTTTCACATTGATCTAAAGTAAACATATAAGTGTGCAATGCACATGATTATTAAAAGAGCCCAATAAGAAAATGTTTACACTTGGCTCATACTTGTTTACTCTGACGTTGCTATGTTTCTCTAGGTGAGGTGTTCTCTTCATGGTAAGAAGCATGAAGTTAGCAGTAAAGTAGTATAAAGAAAAGGCTGAAAAAAACTACAGTAATTGATGTATAGTAAATGAAAGTTTATAAAGTATTAATAATTTTAAATGATAACAGAAAGGTTGGTGCCCTAAAGTACAAAGTGAAAACTTATGCATGGATTGTCAACAGCAGGTTATAGAATACTACATGTGGATTGAGTTTAATATGTTAAGGACATGGCCTAAAAACACCTTAGGGTGGGTTCACACTTGCGCCAGCACTCCGTCCGCCGTGAATCCGACCTAAATGTCGGAAAAAAAGGATTGGGACTGGATAGGGAAAGGTTTAAGACGGTTTGCTTAAAAAGCCATTCACTTGAATGGGTTTTTAAAGCAATGTGCCGGTGTGCGCTTACACCCTCTACGCTGCAAAGCCGTTTTTTTTTTTGTCGGAAATAAAGTTGGACATGCAGAACATTTAAAATACTCTTCAGGGGCTCCATGTGGCGGAAACGCTGCAAAAAAAAACAAAACAAAAAAAAAAATGGCGTTTTACAGTCACTGCAAATCTTAGCAAATTCCATCCACACATTGCGGAAAAATACACACAGCTTGTGTCAGAGATGAACACACCATTGCTGTTGTACACATAACCCGCTTAACAGATTTTGTAGTGTTTCTCTGCTGACATAAGCTGGGTGCAAAATATTGGACACTGAAATATTGGACATGGTGTAAACGTTTTACAGTCACTGCAAAGTGGATGGGATTCTAGCGAACCCACACAGTGAAAACGTTACGATTCCTGCAATTTCCATTGCAGTTTTGGATATCGCAGCATGTCATTTATACCTACAGAATCGCTGGCAGTTTCCCTATAGGTATAATAGAAGCAGAAAGTCCACAAAAGATACCTCTGTGGACTTTCTGTGAAAACGGTGTGGGAAAAACTACAATGCATTGCCACCGCGGTTTTTCCTGCAGCACACTTTTGCTGCGGGCCGCTACATGGAGCTTTAGCCTAAAGGGGTTATACCACAAAATTATTCATCCTCTATCCACAGGATATGGGACAAATCATTGATTGATGGTTGTCCAACTGCTGAGACCCCCACCAATCCCAAAAACAGGGGTGTTTTATCCATTTCAATGGGAGTGCTGGAAATATTTGAAATACAGAATGGCATCCATTGACATGAAGGGAGTGAGTACACTCTTTCTGTGTTCACCACTACTTTCTGAATGGGATTAAAGTACCCCCATTTTTGGGATTATTGGAGGTCTCTGTGTTTGGCCCCCCGTGATCAACAATTCATCTCTTATTCAGATAGGAGATTAATAATTTATGTGGTATAACCCCTTTAAGCACAATATGAGAGCTGGAATTCCTAGAAAGTAGAGACAAGAAACCACCTTTAATGAAAACATCAGATTTTTTATTCTTTTTACTGTGTTCTCTGGGTAGGATTAATAATATGTTAACTTTCTTTTTTTTTAATTCAGTTTATTGAACAAGAAAGCACATACAGTGGGGAAAAAAAAGTATTTAGTCAGCCACCAATTGTGCAAGTTCTCCCACTTAAAAAGATGAGGCCGGCCTATAATTGACATCATAGGTAGACCTCAACTATGAGAGACAAAATGAGAAAACAAATCCAGAAAATCACATTGTCTGATTTTTAAAGAATTTATTTGCAAATTATGGTGGAAAATAAGTATTTGGTCAATAACAAAAGTTCATCTCAATACTTTGTTATATATCCTTTGTTGGCAATGACAGAGGTCAAACGTTTTCTATAAGTCTTCACAAGGTTGGCACACACTGTTGCTGGTATGTTGGCCCATTCCTCCATGCAGATCTCCTCTAGAGCAGTGATGTTTTGGGGCTGTCACTGGGCAACACAGACTTTCAACTCCCTCCATAGGTTTTCTATGGGGTTGAGATGGCGGTGTGCTTGGAATCATTGTCATGCAGAAAGACCCAGCCACGTTTCGTCTTCAATGCCCTTGCTGATGGAAGATGGTTTACACTCAAAATCTCACGATACATGGCTCCATTCATTCTTTCATGTACACGGATCAGTCGTCCTGGTCCCTTTGCAGAGAAACAGCCCCAAAGCATGATGTTGCCACCCCCATGCTTCACAGTAGGTATGGTGTTCTTTGGATGCAACTCAGCATTCACTCTCCTCCAAACACGACGAGTTATGTTTCTACCAAACAGATCTACTTTGGTTTCATCTGACCATATGACATTCTCCCAATACTTTTCTGGAACATCCAAATGCTCTCTAGCAAACTTCAGACAGGCCCGGATATGTACTGCCTTAAGCAGGGGGACACGTCTGGCACTGTAGGATCTGAGTCCCTGGCGGCGTAGTGTGTTACTGACGGTAGCCTCTTTTACGTTAGTCCCAGCTTTCTGCAGGTCATTCACTAGGTCCCCCTGTGTGGTTCTGATATTTTTGCTCACCGTTCTTGTGATCTTTTTGACCCCACGGGGTGAGATCTTGCGTGGAACCCCTGATCGAGGGAGATTATCATTGGTCTTTTATGTCTTCCATTTTCTAATTATTGCTCCCACAATATTGATTTCTTCACACCAACCTGCTTGTCTATTGCAGATTCAGTCTTCCCAGCCTGGTGCAGGTCTACAATTTTGTTTCTGGTGTCCTTCCACAGCTCTTTGGTCTTCACCATAGTAGAGTTTGGTGTGTGACTGTTTGAGGTTGTGGACAGGTGTCTTTTATACTGATAACAATTTCAAACAGGTGCCATTACTACAGTTAATGAGTGGAGGACAGAGGAGCCTCTTAAAAGAGAAGAGAAGGAAAGGGGGGTAAGAAGGTTAAGTCAGTACTGGGAAGAAGGAGGGGAGGAGGATACAAGAAAAAGATAAGGAAGAAGCAGAGAGATAAACGAGAGATAGTGAGAGAAAGAGTTCTCCAATTATCCATATGAAATAAATTAAACTATGAGTCAGGAGTCAAGTAGTTCCCAATTATTCCAAAAAACGACAGGTACTGAAGTCCTTATCTTGAGCTGAGCCAGGGGTCCCAGGTTTTAAGATAGCGGGTGTGTACCTGGTTTATCCAGCTGGTGAGCTCTTCGAATCTAGCAATTTGGTTAACTTTATTTTTCCATTGGTCTAGAGATGGTGCAGTTTTTGGTAACCAAAGTGGTGGCATCAGCGACTTCGCAGCAGCAAGTAATTGGTAGATGTTGCGAGTTTTTGGGTAAAGAGGGGAGAGGTCTTACAAATGCTAATAAATCTGGAGAGAAACAGAAAGAGGGAAAGCCAATTCTCCGTATTTCCGCTTCCACTGCTTTCCAGAAGACAGAGACAATTGGGCAGGTTCACCATATATGAAAAATAGAACCAATAATATGTTAACTTTCTATTACAGGTCATTTCAGACGTGACAATATCAATTATGTGTACCAGCTATGTGTATCAGCTGGGCTCCTGTGTTGATCCTGCAGAGAGTAAGGATGTAGTGATTTTGCGCCTAGAAATGCGACTTCAGTATAAGGGGCAATTGTTGAATTTCATTAATTTCAATTAGTCAGACACGACCACTCTTTTAGAGATATTGGAAATAATACTAGACAGTGGAGATCTAGAAAACCGTGAGGAATTGGTACAGAAAGTACATTGGAAAATTATATATATTTTTATTATACAAACAATAACACTTGTCTCTCAATATTTGTCTGAAAGTGGCCAACCCCTTTCAGTAAAAGGATGATGAATATAACTAATATTTATTACAGATGAAATAAGACAAAAATTCTATTGTCTTTTTTTCACAAACCATGTGATGAATCTCCTCCATGGTGTGATAGATTAATATTAATTCTTGGATACTTTTGCACCTAATGAAGTTGCGAAGAAAGCAGAAAACTATTTTATATCAATGTGTTTACAAGGATTATTTAGTGATGTTTGGAAATATTCTGACTAAGACTCATACATTTTTGAGTTTACAGATTGACGTTTCATTATATCCAAAGTTTGGTTGCTAAGATGCCTAGTGGGTTATGAATGCTGAAAAAGATTACTGGTATTTACATTGCTTTACAATGAAATGATGATCATGAGTAATATTGCTGGTTGTAAAGACATTGCTTGATGTAATATCACTTAGCATGTTTGATACTGTATTGTTGTGTCTTCTCAATCATTGGTTGGCTTTTAATTTATTTGCCACAATCCCTGCGCATATCTCTACAATGTGATTCATGTCACAGTTTGTTGCACTTGCATCACCAGTACTTCTCAGGTCAATTCACTGCACTATTTCTAAACTCCAAGCTTTTTATATTTTATGTTGCTACTTTATGAAACTCAAAAAATATGTAGTACATAAACTTACTTGTGTCCCTGTGTTCCTATTGTTTTACCCTCTTGCCTGGGGCTGTAGATAAGGGTGGATTAGGAACTGGAAAAAATGTACAAGTGGCCCCATGTTATAGGTGGGTTAAATTGGCGTAAAACATAGTCAACACAAGTTGAGGGTGTGGTTTGGGTAAAATGTCTTCAACTATGAGCCGATGGGCTAGTTTTGTAAGACTAACCATCACTCTGCTTTCATGCACTGAGAGACTGGAACCTTGTATAGTAACCATTAAACTTTGCACCTCCTGTTGAAGCAAATTTTAAGCAAATATGATCTTGCAAGTGTGACTTCACTATATGTTATTTGTCATGTACAGTAGGCATTATAATTATTATTATAATAGTTGTCTATAGGGACATACTGTAAGTCCAGAGCAGTAAAATCTTAGTGTGGTCTTGGTGTGGTGACCATAATGTACATGCTTAAACGCATAATTATTAGGGTGCATTCACATTATGTTTTTATAGCTGTTTTATTTATAAAAAATCTGTCAGTGGACATATAGACTCTATTGTTAAAAAAAAAACTACTGCTTTTGACTCCATTTGGAGGGAATGAGAACTGTATACTACCACGCTTTTCTTTCCTCCAAAAAAACATCTGCAACAAATGTTTTTTTTTTTTTCAACATTAGAGTCAATGTATAACAAAAGCAACACATATGTTTGTATAGTAAGTGGAGGTCCAGGGAAGTTGAGTAAAAATAACAAACAGTTATAATCACCTGTGACTTGACAGCCTCCCACAAAATTTACTTACCAAGATTTTGTCTGATGCTCTGCAAAATAAAGTGAATGATAAAAAGGAGTTTGCCTTTATGTCATTCTGCAATCCTCAGATCGCAATAATCTATTTTACTTAAAAGGTATAACACCATGTCTGAAAAAGAGAGCTAGTACTCTCGAAAGCTTACCATCAAATATACTCACTTAGCCTCTAAAAGGTATCGTCTGATTTCTTCACTCTTCCACTACTTTCTATGGCTAACACAGTACAACATTATACTATTACCTAAAATCCATAAGGGCACTACTCTGGCATTAGCAGCTTAACTCAGAACACTAGCCAGTATGTAGATCTTATCCTGAAGCCTTACCATGGATGTCTTAAATGCTTGGACAGGGTGTATTATGTGCATTGACATTGGTTGGCAAGTCTTGATGTAGAGGTGCTCTAAAGCTCAATTCAAAACAACCTAGGCTTTCAAAAAGTGGTACCCATTGTCAGCTACACAAGCAATCTGTGGTCAAGCTGCTGCACTGCATCCTGGAGCTCAATTATTTTACCTTTGATTGCAAGTACTTCTACCAGCTCCACATATGCTAATATCTTCCTAGGCTGGTGGGAGGAAAAGATGTTTTCAGTGAGGAGTTGGAAGAGTGTACATTATTGATAGCCATTTGGTTAAGGTTTATTGATAATGTGTTCTGAATAAGCACTAATTGGGTCTATTGTTACATCTGAAATCCAAGAAAGATCCACCAGAAAGATCCACCTATCCATCTCTGTCTTGGAATGTGGCATTTTACAAATAAATATATTCAGAAAGCTGACAGCAAAAAAAGCCCTGTTGATTTTCAAATTACGACAGGTGAACTGTGGGATCACTTTGAGAGGAGCATTTATTAGCAGTTGATAGGGTAGACCTCCTTAATCCTAGACATCAGCCAAATGAGAGGCCACTGGTCCAGACTTAAGTATAAGCATACAGTATGAATATATATGAGAGGTGTTGAATAACCATTGGGGTATCCTACAGACAGATCTTGATAGTGGACCTCTTGTGGGGAGGGTACCATTGATCATCTACCATAGGGAACAAAACATTCGGGATAAGATAGTACATAGTCACTTGCACCCCTGAATGATTCAAGAACCTGGTCTCTAACAAACCCATGGGTACTTACCGTTGTGGTTCCTGTAAGACCTGTATGTGGGTTCATCAGAGCAAATCCTTTAAAAATTAATCTACCGAGCACGTTTTCCTAATGAGTCACTTTGTTAACTGTTGTACTACCGGTATGATCTATTTGATCACATGAAAATGGGGACTCAAATACATGGCTAAGACTATACGGGAGTTCCGCAGAAGCATAACAGATCACATCTGTCAGGGACGCAACTTTGGAAAGATCCATTTTCGGTGAATTGAGGTGGTGAAACCCAACATAAGAGGGGGTCATTTTGACTGAAAGGTCCTGCAGTGTGAAGCAAGATGGATCTTTATGTTGAATACAGGGCATCTGCTAGAACTGAATGAACAAATTTCATATGAGAGTTTTATTTAGCCCTGTTACTATGGGTTCTATAGCAACAGTAAGGTATTTGTGGTATCTTGTATATATGATGACAGTGAAAGTTTTTATATTTTTGAGTGTATTCATTGCTGCATCCTTCTCATTGAATATGGCTGTATCAGGGTTTATTATTTCCATTAGAGTAGCCCTGAACTACTCTGTTAAATCTCTTCTTATGATCTAAGTGCCTCCTTTTAGTGTCCCCTATTAACCCTTTAAGGACATGTCCTCAAACACCTTAAAAACCAGGCCCCATTTACAGAAACATCTTGTCACTTTATGCAGTAATAACTTTGGGACGCTTTAACTTACCCAAGTGATTTTGAGAATGGTTTGCCGTGACACATTGTAATTCATATTAGTGGTAAACTTTGGTCAATATTTCTTGCATGTATTTATCAAATAGGAAATTTGGAAAAATGCTCTGTTTTTCAGACCTAATTACATGTAGTCATACCACTCAAATGCATTAATAAATATTGTCTACCATATCCCTGCTTTATGTTGGCATCATCTTTTAATTGTCCTAGAAGTTATTTAGGATGTTAGAAGGCTTACAAGTCTAACAGCCTTTTAACAAATTTACAAGAAAATCCATCCAAATCCATTTTTTAGGGACCACTTCATTTATAAACGGGATTTTTAAGGCCTATATATTTTATTAACATTGGGTTGTGAAAAAGAGAAGCCCTTGGACAATGAGGGAAATGGCCTGCATGACATTGAAGAAGGTGGGAGAAGAAGGGTTAAGGCCAGGGAGAGTATAAGAGGGAAAAGAGATTGGAGGGGCCTTGGAAGAAGAAATAAAAGGGAAGGCAGGACAGAAAAGTCCCCAATCAATGTCCCAGAGGCAAGGGAACAGCGTCTCACCTGCCCTGTAAGAGGCTTCAGAGGTGCTTGCAGCGCTTTTCTCTCCGCATTTTTCATGCGGAGAGGGGAACAGAATCCCCATACGGAGAACAAGCGCAGATGTGAACCGAGCCTAACACCATACTGCAACCTTATGCACTTTGAGGCTTTTTTTCTTATGTAACACACATTGAAATTCAATGAGTTATTATGAAAACATTCTGGGAGGACAAATATACACACATGTGAATGTATTCTCTTGTACTATAATTACTATGTAATTAAGGTTTGGTTACAATGGCACAGTACTTTATGTTGAATAAGTTGAAGCCTAGCCAAGTTCCCTGTAAGTTAAAGCACTGGGCATCTCAGTTCTGAGAATAAACCATTGATTACCACAGAATTCTGTAATAAAAAGTGAGTAGCATTCAAGTGCATTCAGTCATTTAAAGTACAATAGTAGTATAGAAAAAGAGCAAACACACCCTTATAATAAGCTTACCTTATTAGTAAACTTTCTGCTCTATGGCTGGCTGCACTTGTAACAACACATATTGTATAACTATGACAACTTTGCAACATTTTTAAGTGGTTGGGCACTTCTTGTATTAGCTAACCCAATGATGATCTTCATGAGAAAATAAAAACTAATGTTAAAAACATAACAAAAGATGCAAACTTGAGAACATGAAGCATGTGTGATGGCAACTAGTCCTAAAATGTGACTATAAGGCTGGTGTCACACAGAGCGTACTCACAGCAGGTTAGCTTCCATATACTCCTGGTGCCTAACTTTTTGCAATGTACAAGAGCATCACAGTGAAAAAACTGGCAGCAAAAAAAAAAAACTGTAGGGCAAAGCAGCACTAGGCACACATATATTTCTGTAGGTGCATGAAACAAAAAAAAAGTAATTTTGGGTGTTTTTTGGCAATCACTCTTAGTCTTGATGTCCCCTGCACCAGCAGGGGGAACTCTTATTTAAATATGAAGCTGCGCCCTTGTGCCATCATTTACACCACTTTTGTGCTGTAATTGAATATGAATATGGTGTGGGTAGTAGCCCCGCTCCAGCCCTGTCCACTTTTGGAAAAGTGCCAAGACCAGCGCAAAAACATTGGCAGACTAGCAAAATGGGCTAATCTCACCGAAGTGGGTCTTCAGTAGTGCAGGAGAAAATTGCGCTTACTCCAGTGTATAGTACCTGAACCATAATGTGTTCAATGGAGTTAGAAATACTGCATAACAACTGACCATTGTAAAACAAACCAAAGTCAGTGTATAAGATGCCACAATCTTTAACCCTTTCCTGTATTTGGGCATACTATTATACCCTAATTGCAGTGTTCTTATTTATACAGAAGTGTCCACACATACCTTAACTAAAATTTGATAAAGGACTCTAAATACTCATAACAATATTCAATACAAACATTTAAACATACTAGTAAAACTCTTGACAGATTGCAGTATGCACCACAACAACTAAGTGACTACAAATGAAGAAATATAGAATAGATATCTTGTGAAATGATGCTTTGGTCTTCTCACATCAAATGAAAATGTAATGAAGAACGCATCTGTAATATTAGTCATTGGATGACCCAGTATGCTACATAAGTAGAAACCTGGTTGTGTGACTGCTTAGATGCCTTTATCAACAGCAACTGTGAAATCGAAGTTCTAACACAGAAGGATTCTTGATGTGATAGCAGAGACTTGGTGGGTTACCTTGGCAGCCGAGAGCCTAAATAAGCTAGACCTGTCATGGCCATATGCCATTTAGGGCTTGCGCAAGAGTTTATTATTGACCAGTAATCATGCATTGGAATATTCCAAACCATTATAGGAGCAATTGGTAGAGTGTATCTTATACTTCAGCCTAAGAGTAATAAGCCAAGCTGTGAGTGGTTGCAAGGAGTAACCATTATGGTAATACTGCTAGAGATTTTGATAAATTAAGCTCAATGTCTGCAAAGGAAAAAATAAACCAAAAAAACATTTTTCCATAAAAAGTGATTTTAATTTAAAAGTGTGAAAGAAGGAATGTCTAAATTTTTAGCATCACTGCAACTGTAATGACTTTGTAATAAAATGAAAACATTATTACTAAGACATTATCAGCCATGCTACCAAAACACATAAAACAAATTGATTTTTTTTTCCTGAAGGTAAATCAAAAAGATATCTATTTCTCTGTGCAATCTTTTGTTTGGACACTAGGTGGTAGGCAAAGTCACAGAATATCTTAATATCTCGATTCTTGATTCAACTATGCTTAACAAACAAAAAAATTACATTTAAAAAACATTGCTGATTTAAAGGCTATACTTAGTGAAACAACCTCGGCCAAGTTAAATAGAGTACTTGGTGTCAAAGGCATTTTTTGAAGCAGTACACAAATTAAACAGAAATATTATTTCAAGAGTCGTGTTGGAAGGTACTATTCCACTATTCATGCTCCTGGTGGTGGCAGACTGGGGTGTCTTGAATAAATAAATAAATGTTAAGTTCTTTCTGTTTCCTCTGGGTACTCTAGCATGTCTGAGATAGGAAGTTAGGGTGTCTGAATGATGATAAACCCTGTACAGTGCTGCAGAACATGTTAGTGTTAGCGTTTTATAGTCACTGCAAAGCTAATGGGATTCTAGGAATCCCATCCACACATTGTGGAAAAATACATGCAGCGGACACACTGCGATTTCCAAAACCTTTGCGGTTTTGGAAATCGCAGCATGTCAATTATAGCTATGGAACGCTGGTGGTTTCCCTATAGGTATAATGGAAGCAGACTTTCTGCTGTCTTTCTGTGAAAAGTGCTGCGGGAAAAAACGTTGATGTATTGCCTCTGTGGTTTTTCTCGCAGCACTTTTTTGCTGTGGCCCATTATGTGTGGCCTTAGCCTAATGGTGTTTATTACTCATACTACATTATCTGAGATTATCTTTCACCATTGTAACTGATCATGTGTGTCTGTCTTAAATTGTGCGGCTATATGAATCTGAACCACAATTCATATAGGTTGTGCAAGCTTATAAGGCTGATATGAAATCTAGAAGTTTTATCCTCCAATAAGAGTACATAGTCCTCCTTATATAATGGGGCAATAGAAATTATCAGAAAACATTTCAATGATAGATACCCAGAAGCTGGAGCTGATAGGACAGGTTCACCACATGTGTAGATGCATGTCTCTTTAAATTCTAAAAATATGTGCTGCTATCAGATATATTCCATGTAGTATTTTCAAATATGTCTCAGATCAACTATCATGCTCCCAAGGAGCATGGGGCATAGGAAAACAATCTACATGTTTAGTAAATGAGTTAAGATCTCCAGAGTGGTAAAGGGTATAAGCTTGCATCTAAATACATGAAGGAAACTGGCTTCCAAGAGATTTTACAGGGGAGAATAAATTAATTTACTGTATGTAGTGATGTAGGGTCTTCTGGTAATTTGATACTCAGGTATGGGATGTAATGTTGAGGATATTAAAATAGGAAATTAAGGTAGATAAATCCTTTAATGGAGATCAGGGTATTGCCGTAAAGTGCTTCCAACTTGTTGAAATTCATTTTAAACCAAGAGACCAAGAGACCTTGCTGAATTTCTGCAGAAGTTCCAAAAGGTTAAAAATGCTGTAAGAGATCTGGTCAAATGACGTTGTAGATCATTGGCAAACAGGTTTGGCTTGTAATTGCAAGGACCAATTCTGAGACCTGTTATCAGCAGGGATACAGATAAAAATGGAGAAGGGTTCAATTGTTGGTCGTAAAAAGGCTGGAAAAAGGAGGAACCCTGTCATGTTCCCATTTTGTTATGTATAATGTTCAGTTTGGTAAGCAGGAATTTTCAGTGTAACTGCCTTCCCACCACTAATCACTAAGGCCAGGGGCATAACTAGCAAAGACTGGGCCCCATAGCAAACTTTTGACTTGGGCCACCCACCCACACATGGCATAGGGCCCCCTTTCCTAGCGCCGCTTTTAATGACCCCACATGGTATAACACCCCATTTACACACAGTGTAATGTCCCACAGTGATCCCTTCACCAAGTATAATGTCCCACAGTGGCCCCTTCACACAGTATAATATCCCATAGTAGCCTCCATACAATATAATGTTCCACAGTGGCCCCTTCATACTGTATATTGTCCTATAGTGGCCCCTCCTCACAGTATGATGTCCCAAAGTGGCCTACATACAGTATAATGTCCCATACAATATAATGTCCCACAGTGGCCCCTCCACAAAGTATAATGTCCCATAGTGGCCCTTACAGCATTTGCTACAAATATTGCAAAAATTACGGGTCGTGTAATTTTTGAGGTTCACCACTCACAAACCATTATTATACACTGGGGACTATTGAGACCTCAGATTATCATGAGCAGAGGCCCAGAGGTGGTGATCAAACAAAAAAAAAAAAAAACAGTGTTACTCACCTCCCCTGGGATCCAGTGCCAGTCTTTGGGCCTGTTCAATGATTTCACAGACCGCTGAGGCTCCATTACATTTGTGGTAATGCTCTCCTGGAGAGCAGAAGGGGAAGCAGAGGCAGCAGTGGACAAGAGCAGGGATCAGTAAGTAAATAGGGGCGGTTACTTGCTTGTGTGCGCCAAAGGTTGTAGGCCCCACCACTGACTGAGGCCCAATCGTAGGCCTTAGCAGACCTCGGCAGAGTCCAGGAAAGGTAAGTTTTTTGGGGGTTTTTGTATTTTTTTTTTTTACACATTTACTAGATTTTGTTGTGTTCATTACAAACCAGCTCAAAGCACTAGTAGGAGCATAAACAGACATTTGTGGCCACAAACTTATAAAGCAATGCAGAAATAATAAGTATTTGGATTTGCAAATCGACCTCCAAGGACATCGGGGCGGAACAGAATTCGCAGATTTACCTACAGACAGTCAAGTGCTCTGGCTCTCCTCTATATTTGCTTTCCAACAACACCCCTTTAACCATGATTGACTTTCTATACTTCTGCCTGTATCAAGCCCTGCCCCAGGCTGATTTGCATAATTTTCAAAAACTAAATAATATACTTCCACATGCACACAGAATGTCTATGTTCCATAACATTGTAATTATATATACAAATATACGTATTTATACACTATATATACAGTATATTTAGTTTATTTCTGCATTATGAGTGAAATAATAATGCAGTGATCATGAAGTGATTGAACGAAAGAAAAAGCCAAATCAAATCAATATTTTGTGTGACAACCCTTTGGAGGAGGAGTTCTGTTAGTAATGATATGGCCCCCACAGAGTCCTGATCTCAACATTGTCTGTCTTGGATTACATGAAAAGACAGAAGGGTTTGAGCAAGCCTACATACACAGAAGATCTGTGGTTATTTCCAAAGTTTTGTGCAACCTGCCTCCCGAATTCCTTCAATAACTGTTTGAGAGTGTACCTAGAAGAATTGATGCTGTTTTGAAAGGAAAGGGGGGTCACACCAAATATTGATTTGATTTAGATTTCTCAGTGTGTCTATACAATATATGTGTGTGTTTGTTTTCTATGGATTTACATGGGGTTTGTGAAAATCTATGCACAAAAAAACACATTTCTAAGGTGTTTACATTCTGCTAACTGAAGAACATTAGCTACATTTACCTTTTTTTTTTTCCTTGAAAGGTAATTGGACATCTGGAACTTTTTGAGCAACTTTAGAATTCCTTGGAGCAGTAAATCTTTCAAACAACTATTTTCACTGAATCACATGTTACGACAAAGCCCATGTTTCATGAGAAAAGTTCAGGTCTGGTACACTAGTCTGTAATATTAACTGGATGCAGATTGAGATTATTTTTTGATCATTTGCATTAACACTTGCAGTGAAGATATGAGTTTCTGAACTGGCTCCATGACAGTGTATAAATAGTACGTTTTCTATGACATTATATAGATTTACTCTTACATGGTGATCAAACATCTTCTTGAATGACTGGATTTGCTTAGCTATGTGCATGTCCTCTACTCCCATTTTCTTCATGTTTATCTCTTTATTGGAAGATTACTTAGTGAGATTCAAAAATTCATATTAATATTGCAAAAGCATGTGTGGGTCATACTGTATGCACAAACTCTGAGGCTGGGCCCCCACTTAGCGGAAACGCCACAGTTTGGCCGCAGCGGAAATTCCATGGAAAAAAAAACGCTGCGTTTCATAGTCACTGCAAAGTGGATGGGATAGTGAATCCCATCCACACAATGCAGAAAAATACGCACAGCGGAAATGCTGCGATTTCCAAACACGTTCCATTTTTTGGAAATCGCAGTAGTACAATTACACCTACAGAAACGCCAGCAGTTTCACTATAGGTATAACTGAAGCAAAAAATCCGCAGAGGTTTCTGTGAAAAGCACTGCACTCTTTCGCTGCGATCCACTATGTGGGGTCTTAGCCTGAAGCTGGTTTTCTAATGCTAGTGCAGAGAATTGCAAGATTGTGAGTTTGTGTATTTATTTTCAAAAATGGCTATGCATACCTATTGTTTACCATTTCTGCATTATGCAGCATGACCTTGGGATATTAGGGAAAATAAGGTTCTATACTTTGTTTGGTGCACTTAAAATCTGCCAAGAAGCCCATTTGGATCTATTAGTATTGCTGTGACCAATAGGTTGTTAGCCAACATTGCCCCTTAAACATATGGGTAACTCAAAGTAAAGAGAAACAGCTGATCATTGTGTGTGCGCAAGATTCCAGGTCTACTATAGCAAAAAGTGTATGTATGATGCAGCACAATTTTCCCAGTAACGCTAGGTTGACACTAGCGTAGTATCTCGTTGTAGGTAGACTGCTAAAATAGTAAATTAATCCAAAAGGAATCTCAGGTCTCATAATCATAAATATAAATCAAATATTGTAGAGAATACCAGAGCCAAACTCAGAACAAAGAACCAACAAAAATTTCTCCACTACAATAAGTCATATACAATCAAAAAATGAATCTTTATTAACAAAAAATATACATATAACCAATTCATTATGTTGCAAAGATTAAAAACAATTAAAAACAAGTAAAAAAAAAAAAGCATGGTCCAATGTGGTGCACAGAAATGGCAGACATATAATTTCATAGATGACATAAATTATGCAGTACAATTCACAAATAAATAAATAAATACCCGAATATATATAATCAAAAAATAATAAGTATCACACCAAGTAATAAATTAATCAAAGTGCATCAGTGCCAAGTGCAAATATGCACAACCAAGGAATTGTAACTAACTCCCAAATTCATGAACAATACCAACCAGCCATTATGCCATCTGCGACCACATAGACCAGCAACCCCAACGCACGTTTTGCGATAGCTTCCTCAGGGGGTGCTGGTTCAGTGTGCTGTGGAGGTTTATATAGGTAGCAGAAGCGCTGGTAAGCTAAATTAAATCAAAATAGAGCTCACCTGTGTTATGTTACAGGGCGCATGAGCTAGATCTAGATCCCCATAGCAACGCGAATAGTGCTCCGTGCCGTGGAACGCATATGCGTTCCACTGACACACAAAGGGGCATCGTCACGAAATGACCGAACCAAGCATCCGGCGCATGCGCACAACACAGGCAACTAGCGGTGGCCATCTTGAAATCAAGAAAACCCACATAAATGCTAAAATAGTCCAAAATAATTATGTGACACCCCTAAAAAGCTAAAATAGACTGCTAAAATAGCAGTAACACACGTATCCTACAGACCCCTTTGACTTTAATGGTGTCTGTCTTTTTAAAACTGAAAGCGGAGGAGGAAAAAGTCCTTTGTGCAGGACCTTTTCCTCCACTGATTTTCAAGTGGACACTGCGACACTGAGGACAGGTACAGAGGTGAACATAGCCTCAGAAAGTAATTTATTTATTAAAGCAGTTGGCTTCTTTCAGATCGTTATTGAGAGACAAATGTTAAAGAAGGGGCCAGACTGATGGGTGCAACCTAAGGGGAGGCCCACATGACGGGGGCTCGTCTGGACTGCAGCCATTGGTCCAGAGAAGAAATGAGGGTGGTATAGGAGGCAAGTTGGGTTGCGAAGGCAGGCTTTATATAGAAAAGCCTGGGAAATGTAACGGCAGTCGCCGTGAGGAAAGGAAGAAGGGAATCTCCTTCCCGCCCCCCTCTATATTGTAGGGATCCTCAGGGGGTTGTGGTGTTTAACTCTTTTTGTGTTCCAGGGACAGAAGTGATAATAGACTTCAAGCTGAAGGCAGGGTTCTCGTGGAAATGTTGACTTGTCATGGCAGTTGGCGGGGGGTCCTCGGAGTTGGGAAGGATCTATGTGGTGGTATGGTTGGGGGGGAGCCATAAGGCTCTGGACTCCACAAGCAACGGCATCGCTAGAACTGGAATTGGGCTGGCCTGAGAACGGGGGATCTGTCAGATGATTCCTTGGTCACCTGGGACTGGTGAGTTGGTGCCTCCGAGCCGGGCGCACGGCTGGAGGTAAATACACTAAAATTGGGCTATTTAGGCCAGAATGTTGGCTCCGAGGACCTCCTTAGTTTAGTATGTTTACAATGCTCAGGAATTTATACATGATTATTTATGTTATTGTTTGTTAATAAAAATGGCTGCTGTGGCCAATTTATTCCATCCATTGGTCTCGAGTCTTTCTTGATATAGGTAAGTAGTGCAAGTCAAATAGAGGAGGGACTAGACGGTGCCACGTCATGTTTGTATAATAAAAAGTTGTACAATTTTCCAGTATACTTTCTGTATCAATTCATCACAATTTTCTAGATCTCAACGTGCTATCATTCATTCTGCTTACTTCTAGTGGATACAATTCTGACCATGGTCATGTGATTTACAGTCCACAGTCATGTGATGTACACACAAGTGCACAGCTCTTTATAGTCACAGCACAGTAATCAGACATCTGCCTGGTAATGAGCGGTACCTGTGTGTCCATCACATGACCATGGACCGTAAATCACATGACCATAGTCAGAATTTTATCCACTAGAAGTAACAGAATGATTGACAGCAAACAGAGATCTAGAAAACTAAGAGGAACTGATACAGAAAGTATACTGGAAAGTTGCACAACTTTTTATTACATAAACAAATACATTTGTCTCTCAATATATGTCTGAAAGTGGACAGCCCCTTTAAGATTCAAGCTTGAGATTTAAAAAATGATCCAAGCAGCAGAATATGAATATACAAATCAGAGCACGTACACAGAGGTTATACTCCTGGTCAAAGCATATCAGATAGTACTAGCCCTTTTTAATTTGTGCTGAATAAGAATAAATTATTGCATTTATCCTGTGAGAACTTGGATTCCTTAATGAATTGTGTGGAAACTTGTAACATGTAATTATCAGTATTTGTAAATAGTATTCTGCTGCCAGATTAGGACAAGAGAGGCAAAAAATTGAGGCTATTGCCACTTGGTGATTTTAACACATTAGCGGGCCTAGTTCAGAGATTTTATAAGTGGGCCCCCATAATTTATTGTCCTCTCAAGTAGCCACCATGTAATGTCCCCCACCACCCTCAGTGACTGTCCAATTAATCTATTACATACAAATTAAAAAGTCTATATTTGACAATAATGGTATCTGTTATTTTTGCCATTATTTCACCAGACAAAATTTATTATTAACAGGGTCGATTTAACACATTAGTGGGCCCAGTTCAGAGCTTTTATAAGTGGGCACCCCACATAATTTAATGTCCACTCAAGTAACCCCCCTGTAATTTCCACAGCCCCCCCCCCCTCAGTCAGGGCCATTTTAACACATTGATGGGCCCTGTGCAAAGGTTTCATAAGTGGGCCCTCCATCACCACCACCTAGAAATACCTGATCTGCACAAATTATAATTCTCCCTTTGATGGCCCCCAAATAGTATAATGCCCCTTAGTGGCTCTCACACAGTATAATGCCTCCTTAGTGGCCCCATACAATATAATGACCCTCATATAATGTCCCCTTCCAGGTCGCTCCCACACTGTCATGTCCCCCTCAGGTTGCTCCCACAGTTATCATGTTCCCCCTCCACCCAGGTTGCCCCCACACTGTCATATGCCCCTCAGGTTGCCCCTGTAGTGTCATGACCCCCCAGATTGCCCCCACAGTTTTCTGTCCCTCTCTCTATATAATCAAAGAAAAAAACAAACCTTATTATTCACCTTTCCCTGTTTTCCCATTCACTCATCTCTCTGGTCCCGAAGTCTTCAAGGAGCAACAGGCACGATGTAAGTGATGTCACTACATCGCGCCTCCTGCTACCAGGACACCGGGAGCAAACACAGCAGCTGGGTGGTGAAGCAGGGAGCAGACGGCTGCCTACTTCATCACTGTCTGCAACTGTCTGGATGCGGATGAGTTGGAGCAGTGCAGACCCACTGCCCAGGACAGCAGGACAGCAAATGCAGGGCTGTCCCGCTGTCCAAAGGGGGCCCCCATAACTATAGGGCCCAGTGCAAGTGCACTGTTTCCCCAATGTTTAAAGCGGCCCTGCCCTCAGTAACTGTTCAATTAATACAGATTAAAAAAATATGTCTTTGACAATAATGGTATCTGATATTTTTGCCATTATTTCGCTGAGCAAAATGTATTACTTATTGATTTTGCTTACTTGTATAGTGCCAACATATTTCGCAGTGCTTTTACAGACATTGTTAGTCACTGTCCCATATAGGGCTCACAATCTACATTCGCTATCAGTATGTCTTTGGAGTGTGGGAGGGAACCAGAGTACCTGGAGGAAACCCACACAAACAAGGGGAGACATGCAAACTCCTTGCAGATATTTTCCTCAGTTGGACTTGAACCTGGAACTCCTGAGCTGCAAAGCTACAGTGCTAGACTCAGAACAGGGCTTCTGATGAAGATGCAAATGTAGGCAATTTGGACTGCACCCAAAGGTTACCTCCACATAGACTTCTCCTTATGCCCTGCTCCTTATTCCTTAAGGGGTTGTCCAAGGAGTTTAATTTACCTCACTTAGGTGATTTTATTGAGTTGGAACTGGGGGTTCTGATCCCAGGTAACATGATCAGAACCAGAACCTGGCCCCCAAGCTGCTCCATCTCTTCCCTCCTCTCCTGTTTTCCCAGGTAGTTACCTGTGCTATAGGGGTTGGCATACTATAGTAAAGTCAGTCCCCCATAATGCAAATATCTACTTGTAAAAAAATGGAGAGGAGGGAGGAGGCAGAGTGACCTGGGGCTGGGTGTTGGTTCCAATTACAGAACCAGACAGACTGATGATCGTCTGGATAGGATGCATGGCAGTGGGGAAGAGGACTCTGAAGATGGCTGCAGCAGGTAGTATGTAAGGGAAGAGGACGATCATTGTTCTTCTCCCTCTTCTGCAAGATGAGAACTCTGTTCTGAAAGGTGCAAGGACCTGCAAGTGTAAAGCATCATCCTCAAACTTGCCGATCCGAGCACATGAACATTGACTGTAACTATATATAAACATCTGTATTGGTATTTCAGCACTTTACCATGTTAGGGTGCAATCACACTACCGTTATTTAGTGTCCGTAGCTCTTATCTGTCACAAGCGAAGCCCCCTCCAAAAGCTGTCCACTGCATTCACCACTAAGTAAAAAAAAAATTATGGAAGCTTTTTTTTCTGTCATGTTTTCACATTTCTGATAGAAGATACATGCGTGACAGAAGACAGCGTACTTTGTTACTGTTAATGTAATTAATAATGTTTGAGTAAATGTAGTCTTACTATGAAAATTAACCAGAATTATATTACAGACTGATATTAGTGTGTTAACCAAGCCATTTATAGAAACTAATTCGGAGAAAAACCAGAGTGTTTCACATAGCAACCAATCTTGTATTACTGTATATGTTTTTTGTTGATTATATGTATATTGTCATATATTAGATTAAATTCAATATATATATTTGACTTATTTTCCATGCATGGATTATACTCTTAATGTGAATGTAAGTTCAGCTACTAGACAACATGATCATGTTGTTTTAATTAACTGCTACATTATTTTCAATAAAAGCATTTTTGCTTCAATTTTTTTCAGATGCATTAAGCAGGTGAATGCACTTTTATTAATTGAAAGAATTTCTGCTCTTTGCCGAGGTTTTAGATTGGGTTTTTGATGTGGTGGCAGCAGGGCTGTAGTGTTCTTTCTAGCAAACAAGCTTGCAACAAAGAAATATGTGGTCTTTCGTGAATTACAGTCAACTACAGGTGGCTATGTGGCACCCTACCACCTCAAGGCTGCCATGTGAAAACCCAACCTTCAAATACTTCAATAAACAAAGACAAGTAGAGTTATTACATAATAAAGATAAGTGATATGTCATAAATTATTATTAAAGGAGAACTCCCACTTTCCTATGATGACTGTACTTGTGGGTTTCCACTTTTTTCTGGTCCATAGATGTGTCACGTGACCATCAATCAGACTCCAACTGACACAGCTAGTCATGTGAGGACGGAAGTCTGTTTCTCCACTCACTCCTATGAGACTGACATTGGCAATACATGGAGAAACAGTCTTCCTGTCCACTCATGAGAAGCTTTCTCAGGTGGAGAGTCTGATTGTTGGTCACATGACACAGCTGTGGACCCGAAAAAAATGGAAAACTGACAAATACAGGAACAATGTTAGCACCACATATTCCCCTGAACACTGGCAGAAGTTAGGTAGTTCTGGTTCTACTGTGGTTACAGGCATGGTGTCAATGTAGACACTTTCTACAGTCAGGCACTTGTCAGAAACCCAGGCATGACTTCCTTAATGTAGCCGAGTTATGAATTGCAAAGGTATGCATTTATTTGAGGCATCTTCTGTTGAGTATCAAAGGTGCACTAGTTTACTGAAGTATTTGAAGTGTTTAGCATATCTATCACATGTGTAATATGTGCATCTGGTGAAGACCACAGGCTTTTACAGTTTGATCATTTTGCCTGTACTGCATCTATTACATGCAGTATCAGATGCCTACCCGAAACTTAAAAAAACTGTTAACAGCACCTTAAACAGAAATAAGGGCTTATCAAAATACGTACAACTAAAAAAAAAATAGAAAAGCACAAAGAGCACTTATCAGCCACAGTCATCTCTCAACAGTCATAAGTAAACTAGCACATAAATGGATAAACAAATATATAAATACACCACTATTTGGTTTTTTTTTTTTTTTTTAATATTAAATTATAAATTAAAATTTTATATTGTGGAAAAGGGAAAAAAGGAAAAAGGAAAAAAAAAAAAATTATTATTTAAAAAAAAAAAAAGGGGGCTCCTACAATTTTTATTTTGGTTGTTTTTTTTAAAAAAAATATGTTTTTTTTATGATGTTTATTTTTTTATTAATATTATTTATAATAAAAAAGAAGAAAAGAAAATAATTATTTTTTTTTCTTTCCACCACTTTTTTTTTTTTTTGCCCAAAAAACCATTATTAAAAAAAATTTTTTTTTTTTTTTTTTTTAGGTTTGGGGGCCCCGACAAAAATATTTTTTTTGGGGAGGCAAAAAAAAAAAAATATTTTAACCCTTTCTCTTTGGGAAAAAAAAAAAAAAAACATATAAGGGGTGGGGCGGTGTTGCCGGGACGGGCCCCACACAAACACAGCCACGTTGGCTGGGGGTGGGCAAAGTTAGGAAAAATATATATTTGTTCTGCTAAAAATATATAAGAAATATAGAGCATTAGGAGAATGCATAGTTAAATCCAATGTAATTCACAATGCCATTGTATAGCATGTAATGCTAGAATGATATATATATATATATATATATATATATATATATATATATAGGTATAGGAAAAAGTTTGGACCCCCCTATTAATTTACAGTCATATGAAAAAGTTTGGACACCCCTATTAATCTTAATCATTTTTAGTTCTAAATATTTGGGTGTTTGCAACAGTCATTTCAATTTGATATATCTAATAACTGATGGACACAGTAATATTTCAGGATTGAAATGAGGTTTATTGTACTAACAGAAAATGTGCAATATGCATTAAACCAAAATTTGACCGGTGCAAAAGTATGGGCACCTCAACAGAAAAGTGACATTAATATTTAGTAGATCCTCCTTTTGCAAAAATAACAGCCTCTAGTCGCTTCCTGTAGCTTTTAATCAGTTCCTGGATCCTGGATTACGGTATTTTTGACCATTCCTCTTTACAAAACAATTCCAGTTCAGTTAAGTTTGATGGTCACCGAGCATGGACAGCCCGCTTCAAATTATCCCACAGATGTTCAATGATATTCAGGTCTGGGGACTGGGATGGCCATTCCAGAACATTGTAATTGTTCCTCTGCATGAATGCCTGAGTAGATTTGGAGCTGTGTTTTGGATCATTGTCTTGCTGAAATATCCATCCCCGGCGTAACTTCAAATTCGTCACTGATTCTTGTACATTATTCTCAAGAATCTGCTGATACTGAGTTGAATCCATGCGACCCTCAACTTTATCAAGATTCCCGATGCCGGCATTGGCCACACAGCCCCAAAGCATGATGGAACCTCCACCAAATTTTACAGTGGGTAGCAAGTGTTTTTCTTGGAATGCTGTGTTTTTTGACGCCATGCATAACGCCTTTTTGTATGACCAAACAACTCAATCTTTGTTTCATCAGTCCACAGGACCTTCTTCCAAAATGAAGCTGGCTTGTCCAAATGTGCTTTTGCATACCTCAGGCGACTCTGTTTGTGGCGTGCTTTCACAAACGGCTTCTTTCGCATGACTCTCCCATACAGCTTCTCCTTGTGCAAAGTGTGCTGTATTGTTGACCGATGCACAGTGACACTATCTGCAGCAAGATGATGCTGCAGCTCTTTGGAGGTGGTCTGTTAGATTGTCCTTGACTGTTCTCACCATTCTTCTTCTCTGCCTTTCTGATATTTTTCTTGGCCTGCCACTTCTGGGCTTAACAAGAACTGTCCCTGTGGTCTTCCATTTCCTTACTATGTTCCTCACAGTGGAAACTGACAGGTTAAATCTCTGAGACAACTTTTTGTATCCTTCCCCTGAACAACTATGTTGAACAATCTTTGTTTTCAGATCATTTGAGAGTTGTTTTGAGGAGCCCATGATGCCACTCTTCAGAGGAGATTCAAATAGGATAACAACTTGCAATTGGCCACCTTAAATACCTTTTCTCATGATTGGATACACCTGGCTATGAAGTTCAAAGCTCAGTGAGGTTACAAAACCAATTTTGTGCTTCAGGAAGTCAGTAAAAAGTAGTTAGGAGTATTCAAATCAATAAAATGATAAGGGTACCCAAATTTTTGTACCGGTCAAATTTTGGTTTAATGCATATTGCACATTTTCTGTTAGTACAATAAACCTCATTTCAATCCTGAAATATTACTGTGTCCATCAGTTATTAGATATATCAAATTGAAATGGCTGTTGCAAACACCCAAATATTTAGAACTAAAAATGATTAAGATTAATAGGGGTGCCCAAACTTTTTCATATGACTGTATATATATATATATATATATATAAAATGTATATGCCATAATGCTAATATTCTTACAATTCTTGAAAGAGGAAGTAATGATGGGGAATTTAACTTAGGAGGCCTGTATTATCTAACCCCCAAAAAATCAATAATATACATGGTACAACATGATGGAGGTTTCAGATTCACAACAGCTAGTGAGCTACAGTTTATGGAGTACTAACCCAAAGACCATGCTGTTGTGGGTAAAGAAGATAGATAAAAGAACAATCAGCTGAAGCCACCAATTTTGGCACTTCTGGCTGACTATTTATATATATGAGGTTCGCCCAATTCTCCCTCAACAGACTGATATTGGGTATAAAAAGATGAGGTGTGTTGAATTTAAATCGTCCAATCCTTTATTTGTCTGGGCATACACACGTGGACAAAATTGTTGGTACCCCTCATTTAATGAAAATAAAACCCACAATGGTCACAGAAATAACTTGAATCTGACAAAAGTAATTTGCCAAACTACATGTTGACAAGCCACAAAGCTTCTGGGAGAATGTCCTATGGACAGATGAGACAAAAATTTAAATTTTTGGCAAGGCACATCAGCTCTATGTTCACAGATGGAAAAATGAAGCATATCTTGAAAAGAACACTGTCCCTATTGTGAAACATGGAGGAGGCTCTGTTATGTTCTGGGGCTGCTTTGCTGCATCTGGCACAGGGTGTCTTGAATCTGTGCAGGGTACAATGAAATCTCAAGATTATCAAGGGATTCTAGAGAGAAATGTGCTGCCTAGGGTCAGAAAGCTTGGTCTCAGTCGCAGGTCATGGGTCTTGCAACAGGATAGTGACCCAAAACACACAGCTAAAAACACCCAAGAATGGCTAAGAGGAAAACATTGGACTATTCTGAAGTGGCCTTCTATGAGCCCTGACCTAAATCCTATTGAGCATCTTTGGAAGGAGCTGAAACATGCCGTCTGGGAAAGGCACACTTCAAACCCAAGACAACTGGAGCAGTTTGCTCATGAGGAGTGGGCCAAAATACCTGTTGAGAGGTGCAAAAGTCTCATTGACAGTTACAGCAATCGTTTGATTGCAGTGATTGCCTCAAAAGGTTGTGCAACAAAATATTAAGTTAAGGGTACCATCATTTCTGTCCAGGCCTGTTTCATGAGTTTTCTTTTTTTTTTAAAATTCTGTTGAAGCATGGTTGAAAAGCAATGTCTGACTTTCATTTGTTCATTTTCATAGAATTTTTATCTATTATTACTTTTGTCAGATTCAAGTTATTTCTGTGACCATTGCGGGTTTTTCTTTTATTAAACAAGGGGTACCAACAAGTTTGTCCATGTGTGTATATGGCTCTGTGAGAGGTATCTAGCAAAAACTTACTCCCTTCTCCTCATTAAACTAAGCATAGTTGTCTATGGAGGAATGTCCTCTTAGGGCCTCTTACTGCCTGTAGGAGATGTCAGGAGTGTGATTGGGCCTCAGAGGTCATGTGGGGCGTGCTGGCATCATGACAATAAGCTGCCCTAAGTGGCCACTAAGGCCCAAACACAGGCCTCAATGCTGACCCTGGGGCATGTGACATCAGGCCGGAAGAAGCCCGAAGAGGACGCTGGAGACTGTTGGGTGCAACAAAGATGCCCAGGAGAGGTGAGGCAAGGTGAGTATAACAGTGTGTTATTTTTCCTCACCTCCCTTGGCTCTCCAGTTATTATATTCAGACCCCAGAGTACAATAATCTCATTAAAAAGAAACTGGAGGGCTGAACCTCACAAATATTCATTGATTCAAATTTAGTGGGATTTGTCTGGAGCAGCTGGAGCTTCCAAAACATGGTATACTCTGGGGGAGCGCACCCTTGGGAGCATTTTATACTGTGTGGGGCCACTGTGGGGGGTATATTATATTGTGTGGGGCCACTGTGGAGCATTATACAGTGCGGTGGGGGCTCTGGAGAGCATATTATACTGTATAGGGCCCCTTCACTGCTTACATTGTACACCATTTGTTTTATATCAGCCATGCAATGTTATTACAGGTTGTAATGGTCACCTATAAAACAGATACTGTGCAAAGTAAATAGTGAAGCAGTCATGGCGCTCACAAAATCACCGTGGTCCCTTCAAACAGCTGATCAGCAGGGATACCGGGTGTTGGATCTTCAATGATCTCTCAGATCTCTTAAACCCAGTGGCGTAACTAGGAATGGCTGGGCCCCAAGGCGAACATTTGACATGGGGCCCCCCCCCGAACCGCTGCCCCCAGCCACCCCCCCGGCCCGCCCCCTACAACCCCCCTCCCGGAACCGCTGCCCCCAACGGCCCCCCCAGGACTGCCCCCCCAAAAAACGCATTCCTGCGCACACTATTATGCGCCATAGTGGCCCTTGCACACAGTATCATGCCCCATAGTGGCCCCTGCACACAGTATCATGCCCCATAGTGGCCCCTGCACACAGTATCATGCCCGATAGTGGCCCCTGCACACAGTATTATGCCCCATAGTGGCCCCTGGACACACTATTATATGTCCCATTGTGGACCACCCATGAACAATTATTATACTCTGGGGTCTTTTCAGACCCCAGAGTATAATGATCGGAGACCCAGGAGAGGATACAAACATAAAAAAACAACATTGCTTACCTGTTCCTCGCTCCGGTGCATGCCCATGCGCTACTTCGGCCTTCTTTAATGTTGGACCAGGCCGGCGTCACGTGATCCGGCCGGCGTCGCGACGCAAAATGACGTCGGCTGACGTCTGGGACGTCACCAAACAGGCCCGAAGCCTGGAGAAGCGCAGGAGAGGTAAGTACATTGTTTTTATGTTCCCTCACCTCCCCTGGGCCTCCGATCATTATACTCCGGGGTCTGAAAAGACCCCGGAGTATAATTATAGCAGTGATTTTGGGGTTTGGCCCGCGGCCTCACATACCGATCCCCACTCCTGCTCACAGCAACCTCCGCAGAATCAGAAGCGCAGGCGGCCGTGAGCGGGACCCCGGGGAACGGTAAGTATATAGGGCCCGTTACCTGCTGGGGTTACTCTAGCAGGTAGCGGTCTATTAAAAAAAAAAAAAAAAAAAATTAAGCATCGTGGGCCCGCGGGGCCCCCATAACGTCCCGGGCCCTGTGGCAGCTGCTACCGCTGCTACCCCGGTAGTTACGCCCCTGCTTAAACCATTAGGACCTCTGCTGATCAGCTATTTCCCAGAGCACTCAGCTCCCAGCATTGTTTACAAGCTGAGCGCTGTGCTGCTCACTCACTGCTCCGGGGCCCACAAGATTTTAGTTACACCAATGCTAATGTGTGCTGCTTTCTGTGCTAAAACGCTATAGAGAAAATTTATATATTTGCTGTGCTTCCTACATTAGTAATTATAAAGGCTTCCAATAGTGTCATCCTATGCAACCAGCTGAGAGAAACCAACAAAATAAGTTGGTTTTGCTTAAACTGGACAGACCCTGTAACCTTTCATGTATTTTTTTTTTCACTGTAAACAGAGACCAAAATAAAAAGTTCACAAATTGTTAATGATATTCAAAATACACCTTTTCTATTAAAATATTTTATTGGAAATAGAAAAGATAAAGATTACAAAAATACAAATATTATTATTACAAATATTCTGAGATTGTACATTTTTACACCATTTACATGTTAAAAATCTTACCACAGAAATATCAATGAATTAAAAAAACTTTATTTCATTCAATGGTCTAATAAGATGTCTTAACTGTTCATGATATGAAAAAATAAAATAATTATCAAAATGTTCACACTGCAAAATATCAGTACCATTGGTACAAATATATAACATCCACAGGAATATAATGATAAGTTTAGTCATTATTGTTTCATCCATTAATTCCTTAGACCTACTGTACAAACAATATGTGACACATAAGGCAGTTTGAACAAAGTATTTGTTTTTTTAAAGGGAATCATGCATGAAGATTAGTTATCCAGTAAACACATAGTACTGATGGGCAGTTCACACAAATCAGAATGGTACCTTTTTATTTTGATGTGCTGTTCCATCTCTGAGAAATCCAGTTTTTTATAAATATGCAAAAGAGTCCCAAGTGCTGCTTGAGGCATTCTATCAGAGTCAAGTGCCCAGGGTATGATGGAACAGGGGCATATTTAGAGAGTCTGAGCCCTGTAGCAAAATTTTGACTGGGTGTGCCCTCCCCCCCCCCCCCCTCCACCCCAAACCTGTAGCAAATAGAAATTACACATCACTCCTCAATTACCGAACAGCAATCAGAAGTTATGCATCACCCCCCATTCCCCTGTAGCAACCCCTCTGACATTAGACACCACTACCCCCTCCCTAGACATCAGGTGTTACAGTTGTTATGCATGCCACATTCTTCCTCCTACCCTGTGGCAATTAGAAGATATCCATGTAATATATAATACCACTCTCCCCTACAACCCTTCCCCTACCCCAGAAATCAGATGTTGCATTTACCATATAGCCATCCTGAGGCAGTCAGAACTTTCACATATAATACCAAAATCCCCCAAAATCCCCTGTTTTCCCCTGGGTCAGAAATCAGATATTACACATACCACATTATTGTCCTGCCCATCTGTCAAAAAATAATACCACTCTTCCTCCCAAGAAATCAGTCATTGCATACACCACATTCTCCACACACACTCCCCATGGCAGTCAGAGGTCAATATCACTGTCCACCAACTCCCATGGAGATCAAACATTGCAAATCACACACTCTCCAACCCATATAATACCAAAGTTTCCATCCAGGTAAAGTTGCACTGACTCCTGCTGCTGCTGTATGTGACTCCGCCTTTAAAAAAAAAAATGTACCATTGAAATCTGTGTGAACTGCCCTGCAGTACTATATGTTTAGTTTCCAGCTGATGTTCATGCTGACAGACTCCCTTTAAAAAGAATCCCAACATCCATGTAGTTATGTAAATGAAATATCAGTTATGTCCAGGTTTATTAATTGGACCTGACACTCTCTGTTGAGTTTTCATGGAATTGCCATGGATTCTTTGAAAGTGATTAGTATCATATATTTAAACTTTTCAGGTGGTGGCAACAAAACATAATGTACAATTGCCCACTAAATGTAACTGCAACTGTCCTTTTGGTGTAATGGCTTTAGAAGAATTACCTCACAATATTTTTGCACTGTTTTTTATAGAGCTAAAACTTTTTTTTTTTACATTTTTTAAGAAAGAGTATATACATTTTTTACATAAAACAATATTATCACAACATAGACACCATATCTACCAACAACTGACACTCTCTTGCATAGCAGGAGAAGTCACACTAAATATTCAGCTATTTTGGCTATATACATAATACTGCCAAGAAGTTAATTACTGAACTAAACTTAGTTTTAATATAAAATAGACTGACAATATTCTGCATATGTTATAAGTAACATTGTCTTGTTATAGTTTAATATTGCTACTATGTATGCTATATGCTGTTAAATAAATGTTGACACATTAAGCACATACATATACAGTCATATGAAAAAGTTTGGGCACCCCTATTAATCTTAATCATTTTTAGTTCTAAATATTTGGGTGTTTGCAACAGCCATTTCAATTTGATATATCTAATAACTGATGGACACAGTAATATTTCAGGATTGAAATGAGGTTTATTGTACTAACAGAAAATGTGCAATATGCATTAAACCAAAATTTGACCGGTGCAAAAATTTGGGTACCCTTATCATTTTATTGATTTGAATACTCCTAACTACTTTTTACTGACTTCCTGAAGCACAAAATTGGTTTTGTAACCTCACTGAGCTTTGAACTTCATAGCCAGGTGTATCCAATCATGAGAAAAGGTATTTAAGGTGGCCAATTGCAAGTTGTTCTCCTATTTGAATCTCCTCTGAAGAGTGGCATCATGGGCTCCTCAAAACAACTCTCAAATGATCTGAAAACAAAGATTGTTCAACATAGTTGTTCAGGGGAAGGATACAAAAAGTTGTCTCAGAGATTTAACCTGTCAGTTTCCACTGTGAGGAACATAGTAAGGAAATGGAAGACCACAGGGACAGTTCTTGTTAAGCCCAGAAGTGGCAGGCCAAGAAAAATATCAGAAAGGCAGAGAAGAAGAATGGTGAGAACAGTCAAGGACAATCTAACAGACCACCTCCAAAGAGCTGCAGCATCATCTTGCTGCAGATGGTGTCACTGTGCATCGGTCAACAATACAGCACACTTTGCACAAGGAGAAGCTGTATGGGAGAGTGATGCGAAAGAAGCCGTTTGTGAAAGCACGCCACAAACAGAGTCGCCTGAGGTATGCAAAAGCACATTTGGACAAGCCAGCTTCATTTTGGAAGAAGGTCCTGTGGACTGATGAAACAAAGATTGAGTTGTTTGGTCATACAAAAAGGCGTTATGCATGGCGTCAAAAAAACACAGCATTCCAAGAAAAACACTTGCTACCCACTGTAAAATTTGGTGGAGGTTCCATCATGCTTTGGGGCTGTGTGGCCAATGCCGGCACCGGGAATCTTGTTAAAGTTGAGGGTCGCATGGATTCAACTCAGTATCAGCAGATTCTTGAGAATAATGTACAAGAATCAGTGACGAATTTGAAGTTACGCCGGGGATGGATATTTCAGCAAGACAATGATCCAAAACACAGCTCCAAATCTACTCAGGCATTCATGCAGAGGAACAATTACAATGTTCTGGAATGGCCATCCCAGTCCCCAGACCTGAATATCATTGAACATCTGTGGGATAATTTGAAGCGGGCTGTCCATGCTCGGCGACCATCAAACTTAACTGAACTGGAATTGTTTTGTAAAGAGGAATGGTCAAAAATACCTTCATCCAGGATCCAGGAACTGATTAAAAGCTACAGGAAGCGACTAGAGGCTGTTATTTTTGCAAAAGGAGGATCTACTAAATATTAATGTCACTTTTCTGTTGAGGTGCCCATACTTTTGCACCGGTCAAATTTTGGTTTAATGCATATTGCACATTTTCTGTTAGTACAATAAACCTCATTTCAATCCTGAAATATTACTGTGTCCATCAGTTATTAGATATATCAAATTGAAATGGCTGTTGCAAACACCCAAATATTTAGAACTAAAAATGATTAAGATTAATAGGGGTGCCCAAACTTTTTCATATGACTGTATTTGTATATTAAATTCCAATGACCTTAGTAATATGCTTTTGGGTTTACTTGGAATTACAATGGTTTTATGTCTTGTTTTATAAATATTTTTTTTGAGACTTAATACAGTGTACAGTGCATACTTTAATAAAAGTATACTTTCTTTGATAAACATTATATACAATATTGGTATCGTGCAGCAGGATTCCATGCAACCATAACTATGTTATACAGGATTTGTTGTTAAAGGGTTTCCATGACTTACAGTACTTTGAAGACTAACTTTATAGAGTCAGAGCTCTGAATTTTTGATACAGAGCTCCAAATCTCTCTACATAGACACAACTTTAAAATATAATGTTCTGGTTGCTTGAACAACCAGAAGAAAAAGATAGTGAAATTACAACAACCTGAAAAAGCATATGAAGCTTTAAAATGTTTTTTTTTGTGTTTTTTTTTTTTTTTATTTTACACTTTATTATTGAGTTGAATATACTGCATATAGCATACAGACAGCTCCTCCAGGGGTGTCTGCAGGCAGCCAGAATTATGTTGTATATCTATGTCTTTGCAGATATTTTGCATTTGCTCTATACTGTACACTACAAAGATGAATTAGAAATAATGAATTTACACCATATCTTGAACCTTTTTAGACAATGAAATCAATGAATAGCACAATAGCATTCAACATTAGACATTTGCTTCAAAGCTGAATAACACAATTGCTTTAACAGTTTTTTTACTTATTCAATTCAAGGGTGTTTCAAAAAGATGAACCCAGTATGAAATCACTATATCTCTGCAACCATGAGCCTCCCACAAACAAAAATTCTTACCAATTGAAAGGGTGGGGAATAGAGTTCAAATAACCGCTAGATGCCTCTTTGGCTGAGGCCCCACATTGCGGAAACGCAGCTTTTTATTTTTTTTTCAGGTTTTGCTGCATTTTTTTGAGCCAAAGCCCAGAATGGATACAAAAGGAATGGGAAATATATAGGAAGTACTTGTACTTCTGCATTCTGCTCAATCCACTCCTGACTTTGGCTCAAAAAAACACAGCAAAATCTGCAAAAAAAAAAAAGCTGCGTTTCCGTAACGTGGGGCCTCAGCCTTCCAGTGCACAAATAACTCCTGGCCTTAGTCATTAGCAGGATGGCAACCTTGCAATACAAGTCATTTCGCATTCTGCACTTCAGCAAGACTGAATCTGTAAATGTACTTCAAAGGAAACTGAGAAGAATTCAAGAGTTTTCTGTCTAGTCCATGCAAGTCCACTCATTTTGCCTGCTGAGAACTTGCAATCTCTCACAACTGTCTGACGTGTTAAGGTGATGTTTAATCATGACTACAACTGGTACAGGCACTTTGTGTGGGTAACAAAGAAATGCATGTAGAATTTTGTGATATGATATTACAGAACATAGAGGACAACAGCTTCTTACCGCATTTAGTTATAAAACAACATTTCACCCTAGAGGTAAAGGTAACTGTCACAATATGGGGATTAGAGAACCTACATGAAACTGTAGATCACGAGTGTAATTCCGATGGGGGAGCGGGGTTGTATGTTGGGAAATATTGATATGCCTACAAAATAGTACTATAACATACTTACCTTAGTGGCTCTGATGAAGGTGTCGTTGTTGGTGTATATTCCAACACAGGAAACGCGTTAGATGTGTCAGTAGGATATCACAGTTAAAGCTAATCACTGTGATATAGTTATGTCGGAGAAGGTGTGTTAGCAGTATATTACAGCATATGTTAATCGCCTAATATAGGATACTACAGTGAACGCTAATCGCTGTGACAAGTTGTTTTTAGAAGTAGCACAGAAGTGTTGGTTAATAGAACACTGTGGACGCTAGGCAGTGCTTTTTAAGCTTAGGGAACTATATGCCTTAGCAGTCTAATATGTGCTCTTGAAATGCATGGGGTAGAAGGGGTTATTCAGACAGGTGCATTTTGTCTAAATCTACACTGGATAGTAGTGGGACATTGTGCGTTCCTATATGTGAAACTAAAATATAGCTCTTTAACATTCTGGTTTAGCTCCACAGTGGTATTAATTGCCATTCCATCCAAGAATTCATGATTATTTATGTTGTAGTTTTCTCCAGTTAAGAATTTTTTAATAATATTTAATAAAGTTATTATTTTAATGCGTCCAGATATTAGTGGGTGACTCTCCTAATTTAAGATAATTCTTTAAAGTGAACATGTTTTGTGTTTTTACATAGAGAACGTTTTATGGCAATTTCTTTTGCTAGGGAAACACAATTATAGATTGAAATGCTACAGAACTCTTTCCACAACCTAATGAAGATTCTGACAAATTCATTTTTCAGTAAAATGGAACACTGCCTCATTGTCACCCACAGATTTGACTTTTTTTAAAAATGATAAACTGCTTCAATGTTCGATAGGTAGTACAGGACTCCAGACTTAACGCTACACTCTTTGCCCCCAGTATGTCCAGATTTTACAACTACAACTTTGTTTATGTGCCAATATTAGCAACTTATTTGGATGACCTCAAACACAGAATCATAGCAGCGGTGATCTAAAGACTTGATGTAGTACCTTTGACTGACACATCTAATTAAGATGTTGTAAAATTGTTGCATGGGATCCAACCATTGTGGCCTCTGCTAATTGTAAGAACAAAGACACCTATGTCCTCATCATGGGTAGGGTGTGAGTTAAATTTCCTTAATGAAATGTAAAAAGACAAGAAAATGGTGCGAGTCTGACCACTGGGACTTCCCCAATCCCACTTTATATCAGTAAACTGAAAAATGCCTGTTATTTCATATATTATCTAGCATTGCTAGGAGAACAGAAAATGTAAAAGGAACTACTGAGCACAGGCACTAAAGCAATGTCTTCCTCAAATCCGACAGCTATTAGATAAGATCTTAAACATGTAGAAACCCTTTAATCTTTCGGAAAGGCAAATTGGTATACATTTGAATTCTGACTGTGGATTTCATAGACAATTTAAGAATTTGAGTGAGATGACAGTCATGTAGAAACATAAGTTTTTGTGACAAATTTGTTTTTCATTTAGCGTGTCACTTGTTCCATTCATTTTTAACTGTTTTGTACTGAAATACATTTTCTTTAGTGAATTGTTGAACTTTAAGAGCGAAGTTCTAAAATAGTTTGTAGTGCTCACTATTGCATGACGAATGTCCTAACAACTGTATAGTTTTAATACTTCAAAAACTTTTATCCAATTTATATTCCATTATAATCCTGTGGCTTCACCCTGTACTTATCATTTAATGATCAGACAGCACAGATGGGGAACATAGCTCTGTACATATAGCACCTCACAAGGTTTATTGTTAAAAGGGTTTTTCCCAGACTTTACAATCGATAACCTAAGCTTATATTAGGCCATCATGATCAGATTGGTTAGAGTCGGACTTATGCTACATGCCTAAACATTGTTACACTAAAAGTACACCCATCATTTCAACGAATTTGAAGAACATGTCAAAGCTTTCAAGATGTTGACCTGGCATCAAAATGGAGCATCTGTGAAATATGCTTAAAAAGCAAATCTGATCAAGTCAGGCAGCACTTGGCAACTTACAGGCCTTAAAGGATATGCTGGTAATTGAGTCTGTCAGGTTAAAAATGCCGCCTAAAGCAATAGTCCTTGTAATTTAACAAGAGTAGAAACACAACTTTGTGGCAACAAACTGATAAAGCAATACATAGTTTTATGGATATGCAGATGAGTCTGCAAGAGTACATGGGATGGGCCCAACATTGCCATATTTAACTACAGACAGCTACAAGTGTTTCAACTCTCTTTTGGAATATCAGTCCAACAACACCCTGTAGGTGTGGATTACATTTTCAGCCTCTGCCTGAGCAGGAACAGTTTTGGTAGCACAATGGTGGCCTTCCCTTGATATTATATGGGTGATTTGGCAGCTTTAGGCAGGTGTAGAAAAATGTGTAAACGAAAAATGCCTTTAAAAATACAAGTGTTAGTAATTTATTTTCATCAAGTAACAAAATTAAGTGAATAAACAAAAGGGAAACGTAAATCAAATCAATATTTGGTGTGAGCACACTTTGGGGGTGGAGACCTGGAAGTGATGATAAGTCCCCCACAGAGCCCTGATCTCAACATCATTGTGTCTGCCTGGAAATACAGTGCTGGCCAAAAGTATTGGCACCCCTGTCAGATAATACTCAATTTCTTCCAGAAAATGATTGCAATCACAAATGCTTTGGTAATAATATCTTCATTTATTTTGCTTGCAATGAAAAAACACAAAAGAGAATGAAAAAAAAAGTCAAATCATTGATCATTTTACACAAAACTCCAAAAATGGGCCGGACAAAAGTATTGGCACCCTCAGCCTAATACTTGGTTAGCACAACCTTTAGACAAAATAACTGCGAACAACCGCTTCCGGTAACCATCAATGAGTTTCTTACAATGCTCTGCTGGAATTTTAGACCATTCTTCTTTGGCAAATTTCTCCAGGTCCCTGAGTTTTGAAGGGTGCCTTCTCCAAACTGCCATTTTGAGATCTCTCCACAGGTGTTCTATGGGATTCAGGTCTGGACTCATTGCTGGCCACTTTAGAAGTCTCCAGTGCTTTCTCTCAAACCATTTTCTAGTGCTTTTTGAAGTGTGTTTTGGGTCATTGTCCTGCTGGAAGACCCATGACCTCTGAGGGAGACCCAGCTTTCTCACACTGGGCCCTACATTATGCTGCAAAATTTGTTGGTAGTCTTCAGACTTCATAATGCCATGCACACGGTCAAGCAGTCCAGTGCCAGAGGCAGCAAAGCAACCCCAAAACATCAGGGAACCTCCGCCATGTTTGACTGTAGGGACCGTGTTCTTTTCTTTGAAGGCCTCTTTTTTTTTCCTGTAAACTCTATGTTGATGCTTTTTCCCAAAAAGCTCTACTTTTGTCTCATCTGACCAGAGAATATTCTTCCAAAAAGTTTTTGGCTTTCTCAGGTAAGTTTTGGCAAACTCCAGCCTGACTTTTTTATGTCTCTGGGTCAGAAGTGGGGTCTTCCTGGGTATCCTACCATAGAGTCCCTTTTCATTCAGACGCCGACAGATAGTTGTACCCTCGGACTGCAGGGCAGCTAGAACTTGTTTGGATGTTAGTCGAGGTTCTTTAGCCACCATCCGCACAATCTTTCGTTGAAATCTCTCGTCAATTTTTCTTTTCCGTCCACATCTAGGGAGGTTAGCCACAGTGCCATGGGCTTTAAACTTCTTGATGACACTGCGCACAGTAGACACAGAAACATTCAGGTCTTTGGAGATGGACTTGTAGCCTTGAGATTGCTCATGCTTCCTCACAATTTTGCTTCTCAAGTCCTCAGACAGTTCTTTGGTCTTCTTTCTTTTCTCCATGCTCAATGTGGTACACACAAGGACACAGGACAGAGGTTGAGTCAACTTTAATCCATTTCAACTGGCTGCAAGTGTGATTTAGTTATTGTCACCACCTGTTATGTGCCACAGGTAAGTAACAGGTGCTGTTAATAACACAAATTAGAGAAGCATCACATGATTTTTCAAAGGGTGCCAATACTTTTGTCCACCCCCTTTTTTATGTTTGGTGTGCAATTATATCCAATTTGGCTTTTTGACAATTCTTTTTGTGGTTTTTGATTGAAGACAAATTAAATGAAGATATTATTACCAAAGCATTTGTGATTGCAATCATTTTCTGGAAGAAATTGAGTATTATCTGACAGAATTGCAGGGGTGCCTATACTTTTGGCCAGCACTGTACATGGAGAGACAGAAGGATTTGAGCAAGACTACATCCACAGAAGATCTGTGGTTAGTCCTCCAAAATGTTTAAAACAACTTCTCTGCCAAGTTCCTTCTAAAACTATGTGCAAGTGTATGTAGAAGAATTGATGCTGTTTTGAATGCAAAGGGTGGTCAGAACAAATATGGATTTGATTTAGACAAGGGGGAAGCTGTGTAAATAGTGTTCTTGGACTTTACCTAGGCATTTTTCACTGTCTCTCATAGACATCTATTGAAATAGAGTTTGTAACCTGAGGTCAATGACTGCTACTAGACAAGTGCTCATTTAGAAGTAGTATATTCCAAGGTTTGGTGCTGTGTCCTGTGTTATTTAACTTACTTATTAATGATATAGAAGATGGGATTAATAGTGCTGCTTCTATTTTTGTATATGATACTAAGCTACATAGTATAGTGCAGTCTATAGAAGGTGTGCATAGCTTGCAAGCCAATTTGGGCAGGCTGAGTGCTTGGGCATCCACATGCCAATGAGTTTCAATGTGGATAGATGTAAAGTTATGCAGCTAGGTGAAAATAATCTTCATGCAACATATTTCCCAGGGGTAATAAAGGTGGGAGAGTCACTGGTGGAGAAGGACCTGGGAATATTTGTAGATCATGGAATAAATAACAGCCTGCAATGTCAATCAGCTACTTCTAAAGCCAGTAGGATATTTCATATATTAAAAGTGCTATGGACTTGAAGGATAGGGGTCTAATATTACCACTTTACAAAATATTGGTGCAGTGCCATGCAGAATACGCAGATCAGTTATGGATACCAGTTCATAGTAAAGATGTCCTAGAGCTAGAAACTGATAAGGGGCCTTGGAGGATCTTCATTATGAGAAAAGGTTAAAACAGTTTTTGAAATGAGGCATCTAAGGAGTGACATAATTAGCTGTATAAATATATAAGTGACCCAATCATAAAATATGTCCCTCAAAGGACAATGGGACACTCCCTTAGTTTGGAAAAAAAAAGGTTAATCTCTACAAGAGGCAAGGCAAGGCATCTTCACCATAATATGGTAAAATGGTGAAATACCATAGAAAATGGTCACCACTTCAAAAAAGGCTTAGATGATTTTTCACAGCAAAATAGCATTGATGCTCAGAAAAAATAGGGAACAAGCTATATACCAAAGATTCCAAGTAGATGATGGGGATCTCAGAACTGCACCATGCAAGTTACTATAACATTGACAGCTGATAGAGTGCCTTGTGTTTTACTTTGTGTATATGACTACTTACAAATATATGTGTCTGTTACTTGTTCAAAAATAAATAGTAGAAAGACATCTAGTGTTACATATGCAATTATTAAATAAACCTATCCAGCAGAGCAGCATAATAGTCTATGTAACCACATTTCTTCCTAGTTTCCATATAAAAGTTGTTCAAGTATACTCAGGAAATGTGTCACCACGTCAACCAAACATCTCAGCAATAAGAGAAAATTACAATAAATTAATTATATAAAACAGCAAGTACAACTTGATTATCAAGTAAAATGTTTAAACGATCATAATTACAGTTATCATAGTGATAATAATATTGTCTATGGAGATTTGTACGTTAGGATAATTTTATGTATCCACTTTGCATAAAAAGCCACTCTAACAAAAATGACCGGTCTGTTTTGGGCAGCACAGCCACGTCCTGGTATGATTACACCTTGTACAAAATCAGTCCTGTTCTCCGAACAGACAAGAGGACCTCCATAATCACGCTAAAGAAAGAGAAGACATAAAAAAGATATATATAAATATAACAAGCTTTTTATTGATAAAATGCATTTTATATAACATTATCTTTTCTTTTATATATTTACTGTCTTACTGCTTATATAAAGCATCATATAATAGATTATTATTCATTCTTCACTTACAGGATAAAATATTTAGTGCCAAAAAGCACTGCGGGTAAAATCATGGTGGAAATGCATCACGGTTTTTCCTGCAGCACTTTTCACAGAGAAGAAAACTTTGTTGACTTTCTGCTTCCATTATACCTATACAGAAACCGCCAGCGTTTACGTAGGTATTAATGGCGTGCTGCGACATGCATCTCTTCCTCTGCAGAATATTTTCTGCAATGTGTGGATTAGCCAGAATCCCATCCACTTTGCAGGAACTTTAAAACGCTACGATTTTTTCCCGAGGTGGCCTCAATCTTTTATTATAATTCTCCCCATATGTCAATGGTCCCTCTCCAGCAACTTCTGAAGCCGCTCAGTGGTCTTAGCTGTCACATGGCGCTGAGGGCTTCCAGGGACGAAGGCACAGAACATGTCGGAATGGACTGCGGCAGACCCCATAATGTTGGGACATGTGACTATGTTTTTTTTTTGTTTTGTTTTTTTAATCTCCCCTTAGGAGATTGTCTAATTCCTGCACAACCCCTATATGTGGTATGTGGTGAGTGTGGGGCCCCACTGTTCTATGGGTCCCCATGCAATAGATTGGGTTGCTTGGTGGGTAACACCAGCCCTGGGAGGAATATTGATATAAGGAGAACATTAATGATGGGGAAACTGGACACTCTGGGAGACTGGTACACTTCATTTCACCAAAAGGGGGTGTAGCTTTGTTTTAAAGGAGGCATAGCCACTATGAAAATTTTTACTACAAGCTTTGTGTACTGATTGGTCTAGCTCCTGCCCCACCCTTCCACAGCACATGCTGTTAAAAACTTGAATCCCACCCCAGCATTGATAAAAGCTAAGCCTTTAATAGGAGCCTTTTCATATCTAATATTCTTTCAAAAAGGTTTCAGCTAAAATGTACATTTAAATGTGCAACTGTTCCCTAAATGTTACCTCCGTGGTGAGGGGGGCTAAACAATGAGCTAGTATCAGCAGACCTCACTAAATCAAATAGGTTCTTCAATCAGATCTACATGTCACTGCTGCATTTTCTAATTTCAGATATTCTCTCAATGATTTCTTTCAAGGTTCCTGGAAACTTAATTTTGCTGATCCTAAATGATCTTCCTGGAAATCTGTGAAAAGTGAAGGTCAATAAAGTCATGTCCCTAGCCATGCTGCTATATTTGGTTTTCCACTATTCTACTTTAATTTGTTTGTAGGAAAATGTTCTTTTTATCTTAAAACTGATAGCATAAAATTGAAAAATAGAAAAGTAAAGAAAGCACTCAAAATAATAAAAATACAAAAGGAATTTTATTGAAATACAAAAACAGTATAAAAATACAAAACAGAAACAACGGTACAAATACCTATGTCAGCATATGTGAAACGAGAGAGGCAGAGGCTGAGTAGTATAAATAAATATAAGGGAGATAACATACAACCATGCATAATGTATATAGCAGTATATAAATACAAGGGATACTAATGGTTAATAAAAAGCAAGTACATATATAAAACCCCTATATAAATACCCAATGTATCACACTATACATATATTTTGCAAAGTAGGTTACATGGTATAAGATCCAAACATACCCATGACATCCCCAGAGGAAGGCTGTGTGTGCCGAAACGTGCGTTGGGTTTTGTCAGCAGGCAGTGGCATTTGTGTCATGGGTATGTTTGGATCTTATACCATGTAACCTACTTTGCAAAATATATGTATAGTGTGATACACTGGGTATTTATATAGGGGTTTTATATATGCACTTGTTTTTTATTAATCATTAGTACCCTCTGTATTTATATACTGCCATATACTCTATGCATGGGTGTATGTTATCTCCTTCATATTTATTTTTATCACTTAGCCCCTGCCTCTATCATGTTGGTTAGTAGGCAGCGGCATTTGTGTCATGGGTATGTTTAGGTCTTGTACCATGTAATTTACTTTACAAAAATACATGCATAGTGTATTATATATGTATAGGGGTTTTATATATGCACTTGCTTTTTATTAACCATTAGTATCCTTTGCATTTATATACTGCTATATACTTTATGCATGGTTGTATGTTATCTCCCTTATATTAATTTATACTACTCAGCCTCTGCCTCTCTCGTTTCACATATGCTAACATAGGTATTTGTACCATTGTTTCTGTTTTGTATTTTTATACTGTTTTTGTATTTCAATAAAATTCCTTTTGTATTTTTATTATTTTGAATGCTTTCTTACTTTTCTTTTTTGGATTATTGCTATTTGTTGGTAGTAAGAGCATGATTTGAAGAGGGTTTCATTATGATAGTTTTGGAGACAACACTTGTTGTTATTTATAATATTTTCTCCAAGTTTCTGTCTTTATGTTTTGTGCTATGAAGTTTGTTTAGAATAAAATTGTCATACTATTATACTGGTAATTTTAGAACTGGTTTTACTGTCTAACATTTGCTGTGAGAATCATCTAACCTTGTTTGCATTCATTATTCCACTCTAATAGCATTTTTTTCATCCTTGGAGAAGATATGGAGTTATTCTATATCTTCAAAGCTTAGATTTTTTTTTATTTTATCTCACAAATTCTTGAAGTTTTTGATTATAGACATTTAGCTTTTATTATGATTATACGGTTAAAATGTTAATATCAAACAAAAATGAAAACACCTGCGTGTGCTGAAACATCAGGGATGATCAAATTCTAAATGAATATTGCTCATTGCCTTACCTCACATGGTGCAATGTTGGCAGTTTCATTAATAGCACAAATTTCAGATTCATTGACTGTAATCCTCCCCTTGTGATATTCATTGCATTTTTCATTTCCTACAATAACCATATTCCCATAATGAAGCTGGCCGTCATAATTGTTTGCTAGAAAATAACAACTTTGTTAATAATAATCTAAATATGCAATATGTACAAATTATTTCTGCCATTTTTCATTTTATAGTTTACTCTAGGTTCACACTAGCATTCCGCATGGGGACCCAAAAGACAGAGAGCCTGTCCGCTAAAAAAGCGGTTATCCATGGATCCCATAGACTATAAAGGGCTCCGCTGGGAGTCAGTTGGGGTTCCACCGTTTTATACTGAAACCAGCAGAGAGAAAAGTCCTCCATGCTGGACTTTTCTCTCCGCCGATTTTAGATGGAATCCTACGGAAACGCAGATGTGAACCTTGCCTTAGACATCTGATAAAGGCTGAGACCACACAAGCAGAAAAGCTGCTTTTTTGTTGCAAATTTTGCTGTGTATTTTTAAGCCAACAGTGGCTTCAAAAGGAATGGAAAATATAAAGAAAGCATTTATACTTCTACATTCTACAGAATCTATTCCTGGCTTTTGCTCAAAAATCACAGCAAAATTTGCATTAAAAAACGCAACTTTTCTCACAATGTGTGACCTTAGCTAAAGGTAAGAAAAACTTTTAGCTTTTGTGCAAGTTCTCAGTAAGGCTGAGACCACACATTCCAGAAAAGCTGTGTTTTGGCTGTGGATTTTTGATATAGAGCCAAAAGTGACTTCAAAAGCAATGGGAAATATGAAGGTAGCACTTCTATTTCTCCCTTCTGCTAAATCCACCCCTGGCTTTAGATTAAAAAAAAATCCAGGTAAATCTGCAACAAAAAATGTCATACCCCGCTTTCGCACAGTTGAGTTTCAGCTGTGAAACTTGGTCCATGTGTTGGCTGGAGTCCATGTGTTAACTGGAGTCCCTGCCTCCTAGCTGGAAAGCAGGGATTCATAGCAGCATAGATAACTGTATTGCTAGGAGTCCTTCTCCCGGAATACTAATCAGGGGCAGTTAAACAGTCTGGACTAGTGTAACTTAAAGTTTAAAATGAAAATATATTTCAAAAGTCACTAAAACAGTCTAGACTATTACATTATAGAAATTACATGTTGTTAAAAGAGTTCCTTGACTATAAGGTAATCATATGGAGTAACACTGATAGGATTCCCAGCAATTAGCAGTAAACTGGCAGATCCTATTGAATATAACACATTGTCTGATTTAATCACAAAATCAATATTTCCACTCTAGTTAGACAGAGTTTATGAAGCAGTCTTCTGTGGCTAATAGATAGGAACTGTCATTTATAGTCTCACAATTCCATGAGAGAATACACTCATTGTAAAAAAAAAAAAAAAAAAAAAACACTACAAGGTGAGATACTGTTGGCCATGGAGTGGCATACAGATTTCATATGGTATCCTGTGGAACAGTTTCTCATAGATATTGCAGCTGGGCTTTTAGATCACACACACCCATATCTGTCTGAAGTTGGTGTCCCAGCTGGTCTATAAATGCTTGATTGGTGATAAATATGGCAAGCGGACAGGTCTAGGAAGTGTTTCACTCTGGTGGAGACATTCCTTGGAAACTCATGCAGTGTGTAGGTGAGCATCAACCTGATGAAAAATGCCAAATGGAAGCCCTTCCATGAGAGGCAACACATGTGGCTGCAGGATGCGCTGCACATATCAATAAGCTGTCGGTGTCCCTTGTATCAATAGTAGGGGTGACTGACTGTCATATGCAATTTCTCCCCAGATCATCACACCAGTAATAATGCAGTGCCACTCAAAGCCTGTCAACTAGACAAATTGTCTTTCAGTGTGTTGTAGAGGAATGTCTAGCAGGCAATGAACTCTCACCAAAGAGGTATACTACCTATATTATAATTTTTTTCTACTTCTTTTAGAATTAAGAATCATATTTGAATGTGTGTGGGGAGGGGGGTTAGAGGAATAGCTGTTTAACAAGTGTTTGACCAACAGCTATCTAATATGTATGTCCAGCATTAAAGTTTTTGCCTTTCATGAAACAGGTCTTGTCTTTGAGACCCAGAAAAGACCTGGTAAAAGCTTAGGTTTAATAAAAGTTAGGGGCAGTTCACATAAAGTTTTCATAATCAGTTTAATTGATCAGTTTTGCAGATTAAAAAACACTGATGCAAAAAACAGATGGAAGCGGATGGTAACTGATGACCCTCTGTTTACATAGATTCATGTTAAATAAAATGGATTCTGTAATTTTTTTTTTTTTTTTTTTTTGGGGGACACAAAAGTGTGGTACGTCATACCTTTCGGTCCTACACCAACTGATCCATTTTTATTTAACATAGACTCTGTAAAATGATGGCCATCAGTTTCCATGTGCTTTCATACATTTTTCACATTAGTTTTTTTTGTATCTGCAAAACTGATCAGTTAAACTGATAATCAAAACGTAAAGGGGTTGTCCAGGACCTGAAGGTAATTGATAGTGGTAACCCAATAGGTTGTCAGTATCAGATCAGTCAAGGTCTGACACATGGAACCCATCTTGATCAGGTGTTTCGGCCGCCAAAATCCATATACTAGGTATACGAACATAAGCAGTTCTGCCCTTATTCAAGTGAATGGGAATGTTCCTGAAGTTCCAGAGGCCACCACTGTAGTGTATGAAGCTCCATACACTGTATACAGCTTCCGGTCTGCACAGTGTAGCGGCCGTGCCAAAAACTGAAGCCCCACTCCCATTCACTTGAGTAGGAGCAGGGCTGCTTCTGCCCATATACCTGATATATGGCTTCTGCTGGCAAAAACACCTGATCGGTACAGGTCATAGGTGTCGGACCCGAATGATCTAATGCTAATGACCTATGCTATGGTTAGATCATCAGAATCAATTATCTTCAGGTTCTGGACACCCCTTCAAATATATTGAGGCATCACGTCCCCCCTGCACTGTGTAAGAGAAATTCCACAGGAGGCAGATGATAAATACTGACACTGGTCATTAGATTATTATGCTTTCTCAGCTCGTAATTTTCAAGAAAAGATAATGAGCAACATTGCTAAAAGTACGACATAAAATAATGAATTTTATAATAATATTAGAAAAATTGCTCAATATACAAAAATATCTTACTTCCTGTATGTCCCCATCCATACACAGCACATACTGTTTTCTCTGGAATTGTACATCCATAATTTGGCAATTTGATTAAAGCGACATACGCATTAAGTACTGCTGATCTGTTGAAATAATAAAAAATTCAGTTTGAAACATATAACTAGATTTACAAACTATATAAATACCAAGGTATGACCAAGGTATGTCTATGCATAAATTACCAGTTTAGTCTACCCACAAACGCTCTAAACTATCAATCTATAAGTAAAATTAAAACAGTCCAAATAAAACTTTAAAAAATATAAACAATTTCACTCTAAAACAAAAAAAGGGTTTATGTCAGCAATAATTTAGTGTTATTTTTTGCCTGCTTTGTTGCCATTTGATGTATTGAATTTGTATTTACACAGTTACATACCATATGTTCTATTTTAAACAAATCTACTTTCCAGACATTTAAACATTTGCTTTGCCTTGAAAAGCCCATTACAGGTGGATTCACACAAAGCCTTTATTTCAGAATTAAGTGCAAATTTTTGGTAATTTTTGTATGAGAATATGACCCTTGTGGTGTGGCTCCCCCCAAAAGCACCATGCTCTGCTTTTGTTGATGTGATATAATGCAGTATGTGAATATGTGTGTACAGTCATGGCCAAAAGTTTTGAGAATGATACAAATATTAATTTTTACAAAGTCTACTGCTTCAGTTTTTCTAATGGCAATTTGCATATACTCCAGAATGTTATAAAGAGTGATCAGCTTAACAGCAATTACTTGCAAAGTCAATATTTGCCTAGAAAATGAACTTTATCCCCCAAAACACATTTCAACATCATTGCAGCCCTGCCTTAAAAGGACCACCTAACATCGTTTCAGTGATTGCTCCATTAACACAGGTGTGGGTGTTGATGAGGACAGGGCTGGAGATCAATCTGTCATGATTAAGTAAGAATGACACCACTGGACACTTTAAAAGGAGGCTGGTGCTTGCCATCATTGTTTCTCTTCTGTTAACCATGGTTATCTCTAAAGAAACACATGCAGTCATCATTGCACTGCACAAAAATGGCCTAACTGGGAAGAGTATTGCAGCTAGAAAGATTGCACCTCAGTCAACAATCTATCGCATCATCAAGAACTTCAAGGAGAGAGCTTCCATTGGTGCCAAAAAGGCTCCAGGGCGCCCAAGAAAGACCAGCAAGCGGCAGGACCATCTCTTAAAAGTGTTTCAGCTGCGGGATCGGGCTACCAGCAGTGCAGAGCTTGCTGAGGAATGGCAGCAGGCAGGTGTGAGTGCATCTGCACGCACTGTGAGGCGGAGACTCTTGGAGCAAGGCCTGGTCTTAAGGAGGGCAGCAAAGAAGCCACTTCTCTCCAGAAAAAACAACAGGGACAGACTGATATTCTGCAAAAGGTACAGGGAGTGGACTGCTGAGGACTGGGGTAAAGTCATTTTCTCTGATGAATCCCCTTTTCGATTGTTTGGAACATCTGGAAAACAGCTTATTCGGAGAAGAAGAGGTGAGCGCTACCACCAGTCTTGTCTCATGCCAACTGTAAAGCATCCTGAAACCATTCATGTGTGGGGTTGCTTCTCAGCCAAGGGAATCGGCTCTCTCACAGTCTTGCCTAAAAACACAGCCATGAATAAAGAATGGTACCAGAATGTCCTCCAAGAGCAACTTCTCCCAACCGTGCAAGAGCAGTTTGGTGCTCAACAATGCCTTTTCCAGCATGATGGAGCACCTTGCCATAAAGCAAAGGTGATAACTAAATGGCTCAGGGAACAAAACATAGAGATTTTGGGTCCATGGCCTGGAAACTCCCCAGATCTTAATCCCATTGAGAACTTGTGGTCAATCATCAAGAGACGGGTGGACAAACAAAAACCAACAAATTCAGGCAAAATTAACGCATTGATTCTGCAAGAATGGACTGCTATCAGTCAGGATTTGGTCCAGAAGTTGATTGAGAGCATGCCAGGGAGAATTGCAGAGGTCCTGAAGAAGAAGGGTCAACACTGCAAATATTGACTTGCTGCATTAACTCATTCTAACTGTCAATATAAGCTTCTGTTACTCATAATATGAATGCAATTATATTTCTGTATGTGATAAAAACATCTGACAAACACACATAAAAACCAGAGGGCAGCAGATCATGTGAAAAATATAATATTTGTGTCATTCTCAAAACTTTTGGCCATGACTGTATGTATAATAAGAGCAAGGAATTTTTTTCTACCACCTTTGTCAAAATTGGTCCCTTCTGTGTGTCATTGCCAAACATTCCATCTGACTGAATAATACATTTTCTATGGCTAAGTCACATCCTTTGCAGATGAAGTGGTTATATACAGTACATTACAAATCAATGCCATTAGGGTATGAGGTGAGTCACTATACATTTAAGAACCTACAGCTTGCTGGGACCTGTTATGAAAAACACATGTTCCCTACATGTAGACATAATATAGTTATGTTTTGTGTCTCTTCGCTGGAACATTGGAAGAACTATGCTACAGGAGACATCAAATGAAAAAAGCACACACAGATCCCATGGCAACTTTATGAACCTTGGAAAGCTAAGAGTGGAAATTGCAATACAGAAACTCCAACTAACCTACCGAGAAAGTTTTAAAAGCACAAGATTTGATCCCTTTGGCCCATGCACCAGCTGTGAAATATTAAAAACTTGTTTATTTCTCTGTGTCCTGCTGTAGATATTGTGGACGCCAAGCCATGCTTCATAGTCTTTTAGATCGACATCTCTATTTAAAATAATCAAAAATACATCTGTAAGCATGAGCTATTATGAATTATTATGTACATTTTCAGCAGTCATCTCCTCACAGAGAGGATCCAACTATCACAGCTATTATCACAACTATTATCTACCCCCACTCCCTGCACTATACCGTCTGCACTGATCACAGAGTATGCCTAGGAAACTCACAGACTTCATAGGATTGCTATAAAGCAAAACATTTATGGGATATCTGTAAAGAATATCTCTGAAAGTGGTTTTCTGGTCTAAAAATATTGATGACCTATCCTAAAGATAGATCACTAATATTTTATCTGTGAAGGTCTGACACCTACCACCCCCATCGATTAGCTGTTCTCAACAACTGAAAGACGGAGAATAGAGCAGGAAGCAGACTGATCTAATGTTGATGAACTACCTTTAGGATAGTTCATTAATATTTTTAGCCCAAAAAACCCTTTAGGCTAAGGACCCACGTTGCGTGCTGCAGCCAAAAAGCGATGCAGGAAAAACCACGGCGGAAATGCATCCCAGTTTTTCATGCAGCTCTTTTCACAGAAAGTCCACAGAGTTTTCTGCTGCAGACTTTCTGTTTCAATTAAACCTATATGGAAAACACCAGTGTTTCCGTAGGTATAATTAACATGCTTCAATTTACAAAAACACAACATTTTTGAAATCGCAGCATGCCCGCTGCAGAATCCCATCCACTTTGCAGGTACTGTAACATGCAGCAGTTTTTGCCGCAGCGTTTGCACTACGTGGGGCCCTGGCCTTAATGTTGTTTACAGCAGCTCAGGCAGCTACTTAAAGTAATTGAGTAGTTGTGAATTGTGAGTTATATATGTAATATTTGCATGGAATACTTTCTTTGAATTTGTATCAATTGAAAAACTTTGCATATTTACCCTGAGAGAAAACATTGGCTTGCTGTAAGAACCCATTTCTCATTTACAAGAGACCCTCCACATTTATATCCGTTCCTGTAAAATACAATAAAGGACCAATGTAAAATGTGAACTATGAGTCTACAAAGGAGATGTGTGCTTATTTTTCAGGGTATATTTGACATTTAAAATATGGGAGTGTTGGGGAGGTTATCATTTATGTGACATGTCATGGATACGATCCAAGAATGTAAATGCTATGTGATCACCAAAGCATTTTGCTTGAATTCACCTCTGGCTAACACGAGATTTGTTACTCTTACTCCAGTACTACAATCCAAAAGGGCAGCAATTAAAGGCAAGAGGTTAGCTTTACACAGTTAATCCAAATCACACAGATGTCTAAAACTTCAGAGAGCCGGACTGGATAAATCCCAGACTAATTTACGGCTGATCTTTATTGCAAGGGAAAGACAGCAGGATAATATAAATGCTTGTTTGTTTTTTCTTGTTTCTTTGCCTTTTTTTGTTTCCTGTAGGTCTGTTTTTTTTAACAGAGGGATGAAACATCTGGTTGAACTAAGCAAATCTGATTCACTTATGCCCTGTTCTAATCTTTAATGGCTCAAAGCAAAGTATGTATTAGTCAGTGAACTCACTTGCCAATATTCTACAAATGTAGCCGCTGCCTACACATATAGCCAACATTAATACAATCGCTGGTGTATTTATTTTATATGCTCAGAGGAGGGTGAAGGCTATAAAATCAGGAGTTTCAAAAAGGGGGAGGCAAGCCTACTATTTTACATGTCAGGACATGCCATGAGTTATAATAACGTTGGTTTATTCTGTTAAGTACATTGCATACTTGTATTACAAAAGGCAGCTACAAAGGATGTGCCTTATGTGAACAAAGAGGCTTCATGCTGAGCACAATTATGTACATAGTATAGTAGACATTTAGAAATTGTGATAAGAATGGAATAAGGCACCCTAATGTTTGCACAAATACAAAGCCTTTTCTACTTTATAAAGGCACATTTTATATTGTGTTCATATATATTTCTATTATGCTTGTATGAAAATTATTACCTTCTGCAATGTAGTAAGAAAGTAAGAAAAAAAAATGTATACGCCTTTTAATTTTAGATATGTGTCATACACACATTCTCAAGTTCTTACTTAGTTGCAGCAAGATAAAGATCCCTATAACAGGGATAATGCACACATTGATAATGTACACAGTACTGGGATAAAGCACACCGATTTACTATTGTAGTTCTGAATAAACTCTGATGCAAATGTAAGGTACAATTTCACCAACTTTCTAGATGTGTGGTCGTAGCTTTGAGACAAGGTTTAAGGCTAAGTCCCCACATAGCGAGACACAGCAAAAAAAAAAACACTGCAGGAAAAAAATGGGGTTGGGAACGCATCATGTTTTATCTGCAGCGTTTTTCATTGCATTTTGCTCTGCGGACCTTCTGCCTCTATTATGCCTATACTACATTTGAAAAAGATTATAATGCATCAGTATGAACAAGAAGCTCCTATAAAAAAAAAAAAAACTAATAGACAGCACTCTCCTAAGGGTGTGATAAGGTGTACGTTTAAGATGAGGCCGACTATTTACCGCAAGTTATACAATCCAAGTAGAAAGGAGTAGAACAGCACACCAATTGTGGGTTTGCTTCTTTATTTATTTGTTAGTATCTCATCAAACACCGCATGGATATAAAGTTTAGCTTTGCACATTGTCAGTGCTTAGTGGACATATTCAATGCCAATGCAACATTTCTGGTAGACGCCCTGCATCAGGCATAGGTTACAGTTCTATAGTGGGGATTGGTACTGGAGCAGTGCTGGGGTGTTGTCCCATAGTTAATGGTGCACATGCCTGGGGAAACTGGAAAGTAATGGTGGTAGTGCCACCCTTCAGTTCCTCCAGACTTATGCACTAGAGATGAGCAAATTTTTCAAAAATTTGAGTCAACTGATTCTCCAAAGTTTCCAAAACGATTTGATTCCATCCAAATTAATTTGCTGAAAATCTCATTAAAAAACAGCTATTTCCTGGCTGCAGAGAGCCTGTATAGTGGTGTAGAACACTGTGCCTTGCAGTAACATGCATAGGGAGTCTGCTGTGGTAGTGAAACAATACTGTGAGTCAGTATGACACACACATGACAGGGGTCGCTCTTAGAACCACTGCACACTTCAATTATTTGGCCAGTTACGGGGCCAAAACTGACCAACTAACTCAAGTGTGAACTCAGCCTTACAGGTCAATGTTAGTGCCACGTATAAAGAACTGTGCAGAGGCCCAAGATCCTACTGTAGCGTGAAAGAGTGTACTCCTTTTACACCGTTGTCTGTCAATTCCACATAGATGTCTACAGAGGAAAGGTGACATAATGTGGAGGTAGCAGCAGCATGAGGAGGCCACAGAGTGGCAAAGCGACATAATGTGGAGTTGGCAGCAGCATGAGGAGGCCATAGAGTGACCCGGTGGCAGCAACATGAGGAGGCCAAAGAGTGACCCGGTGGCAGCAGCATGAGTAGGCCACAGAGTGGAAAGGCAACATAATGTGGAGGTGGCAGCAGCATGAGGAGGCCATAGAGTGACCCAGTGGCAGCAGCATGAGGAGGCCATAGAGTGACTTGGGGCCAGCAGCATGAAGAGGCCACAAAGTGCAAGGTGGTAGCAGCATGAGTAGGTCTCAGAGTGGCAAGGCGACATAATGTGGAGATGGCAGCAGAATGAGGAGGCCATAGAGTGACCTGATGGCAGCAGCATGAGGAGGCCACAGAGTGGCAAGGTGACATAATGTGGAGGTAGCAGTAGCATGAGTAGGCCACAGAGTAGCAAGGTGACATAATGTGGAAGTGGCAGTAGCATGAGGAGGCCATAGAGTGACCCAGTGGCATAGAGTGACCCAGTGGAAGAGTGGGGAGGTGGGTAGCACAAACAGTACCCACTGGCAATGGTGGCTGTAAGAAGGAGCACTTAGCATCAGATGTGTGGCATCAGGAAGGTGGCAGCATCAGAATAGTAGCTGAGGCAGGTGCCAGAAGAAAGTGGTCTCTGATGCCACACTACTGGCTGAGCAGGACAGCTTTTCCAGGGCAAACTTGGCCAGTTGCAGCCACAAATCCAGTTTTGCTGCCCAGTAGTCCAGCAGATCTTCAATGATGGGTGGCAGGGTACACTCCAAGTATGCCACCCCCTGCTGGTTCAGGTTTTGCTCTATGTCTAGCTGCTGGTGAGTAGTTTCTTCACTATGTGGCTGAAGAAAGCTGCTCATCAGCGACTCAAGGCTCAGGCTGCTGCTGATGGAGCTGGTACTGCTCCTGCCCCCTCCCCCTCCCCCTACAGCAGCCATGGCAGTGCAAGTTGAGCACCCAGGACCCCCCCGGTCAGACCTGCGAGAGGATGGACGATGGCGCAGATGATAGTTTTCAGCTCGTACGATACTGCGACCACATTTCTTGGCACCAGCCAACTGACTACATAGGATGTCTCTATAGTAGTTCAGTTTGTCCTTCTCCTCAGCGTGTGTAAAAAAGGCCCCCAATTTTGACCTGTAGCAAGGATCTAACATGGTGGAGAGCCAGTAGTCATCCCTCTGCCGAATATTGACAATTCAGCTGTCACTATGCAAGCAAGTGAGCATGCATCGGGCCATTTGTGCAAGTGACTCAGAGGGACTCCCTGCATCCATCTCCACTGCATACTGCCACGGTGTGTCTGGGTCATCTGCCTCATCCTCCTCATCTCCCTCTGGCTGTTCTGGTTGCTCCTGCTCCTCCTCTCCACCCATTCGACTACACATTGTTTGTGCTCCAATGTCCTCCTCATCCTCCTCCTCCTCCAGTTCAGCCCCCACAGGGCTCATGTAGCCGTGAGATGTAGGCGCCATGTCTCCAGTCCTGTGACCAGCCAGATTTACCAGCATCTTTTCCAGGATATGAATCAGTGGAATAACGTTGTTCATCCCATAGTCCTGGCGACTGACAAATAAAGTGGCCTCCTCAAAGGGCACAAACAAATGGCAGGTGTCACGTATGAGCTGCCACTGGCTAATATCGAAGTTACATAGGGGATTACCTCTGTCCACATGGATCATCAAGAAATTGTTTATGGACTTTCTCTGTTCATACAGTTGGTCCAGCATATGGAGGGTGTAATTCCAATGGGTGGAAACATTGCATATCAGCCTATGTTGGGGGATGCTGTTCTGCCGATGTAGCTTAGAAGCGTGCAAGTGGCTGAAGTGCATGCAAAGTTTCCTGGCCATTTTTAGGATGTCTTGCAGATGGGTGGAAGACTTAAGGAAACGCTTGACAACACATGCGCCATGCCATGGCTGGGTGATGGAGCATTGACTACCTGAAATGGGGTGCACGCAACTGGGTGCTGCAGCAGGCTGGACCACCACATTGGAGCCACGGTCCACCAGGCCACTTTACGGTGACGCTGCGTATGTTGACGCAGGGCTGTGGTGCCAACATTGACACCCTGGCCATGCTTCACCTTCTGCCAACAGATTCGACATATAAATGCCTTGAAAAGGCTTTATAACAGATAACTGCGGAGATTAATGGATAAGAATCCTTTTTTTTGCCACTAATGCATGGAAAAAGGCCTGTAATTTTCTAACTTCATGACACAACGGCAAATAAGCCCCTTATTTTTTTCCCACTAATAAACGCCTTGAAAAGGCGTTATAACAGATAACTGTGGAGATTTATAACAGATAACTGCAGAGTCAGTGTAGCAAGGTATAGTAGGATTGTTCCTATTACCCAGGCTGTAAACACCCCAAATGAACCCTGTTCTGCTTCAATACTTTTGTATAAATTCCTCTCTATCCTTTCCCTACACTTCTAATGCTCTTTACCTGAACTTCGACTGAGTTTTCAAGTGTTTTCTACCACTTTCCATAGCTCCTGCTGACATCTCTCCCTGCACTAAGTACACTGTAAAATGACTGAATCTAAAATGGCAGAGGGTATTTATAGGGCTGTGACATCACAGGGCTGGCTGCTGATTGGCTGCATGCATGGCATTGTGGTTGATCCCACATTCCCAGAGTTCCTTGCCCCATGTCCTAACATGTGCAGCAGCCATTTCAGGAAAAAATGCGATTTGATACCACGAAATGTGAGGAAATTCGGATTCGATGCAAATCGAAGATTTCCTGAAATACGGATAGAATTCCACTTCGTCAGCTTCGATTCGCTCATCTCTAATATGCATCATTGACTATGTGGAACCTCCCCTAAAACTGCTCCAGTACCAATCGCCCACTATGGAACTATAATTTATGCCTGATGAAGGGTGTCTACCTGACACAAACAACTAATGCATTGACATTAAACATAAACAGTGAACACTGAATATGTACACTAGCACTAATGAGATAATAGTAAATAAATCAAACCCACTGTTCTACTGTTTTCTATTTGGATTGAAGAAAAGGTTTATTCTCTCCTAAACAAAGCAATTCATTTTATTCAGATTTAGATGCTGGACGTTTTTCCTATTTTCTACTACACCTAATTTGGGCCCAATGGGTGCTGCTGTACCTGCTAACCTAGTAGTTGTCATTATGCAATGGGTACTGAAGCTTCACATTGTATCTTTGGTTCACCAGGATCATAATTCACAGTGTATTAGAATAATGCTCTTTTTAAAGATTTGACATTCTGTAGACATGATATGTTGCTTAACCAGGTTTAAGTTTCCCAGAGAAGAACATACTGTAGTATGTTCAGAGCAGAAGAGAGAATTTTTCTTCCCACCTCTGACAGACGTCAGGAAGATACTTTCCAGCTTCACAGAATTAATATTCTCCTTAGCACGCCAAAATACAGTTTCCTCTCTTGCAAGTTTTCTGTATGACTTATATGATTTTTTTTTTTTTTTTAATGAATCCACATCACTAACTTGATAAATCAGTATCCAGGTCTTTTAAATTGAGTAATCTTTTACAGGGGGATAACACTAATAGCTGCACTGAAAGATAATTCCATATGCATACGCATTTTTCTAATATAGCTATACAGTATATAGCACAGCCGAGAGGTTTAAAACTCAAATTACATATCACAAAATATATATATCTTAGAATTGCTGTATCATATTACTGTGACATTCCTGCATGCTATTTTACATTCTTTAAATGATATCTGATATTTATTTTAACATTCTTTATGAAGATGTTTTCTACTATGTAGTTCACCTTTTACAATTATCTAGATTTCTTCTGGGTGGAATAGCTATAATTTTCAGACAGGCTAACTGACATACTGTAGGTACATTGATAACAACACCATTTTATGTGGGATTGTCAAGGAGCAAGTCTCTAGCAATCTACCTTTCTAACATTATATAGGAATAAGGATGAAAATTTACCTATGTCTAAGACTGACCATCCACCCATTCTTGTCTTGCGCTGGACTTCCATTTACAACTCTTACTTGCTTTGTTGATGCGCATGAACCTGGATCTAAAACCAGAATTGAAATATACCGTCAACACCGTCAATTCATTTTTTTCATTCATCTAATTGTCAAAAACACATTTTAGAACTTTAAATTCATGTTACATAGTACAAGAGTTTGTAAAGTTTGAAAAATATATATCATTCAGTTTAGCATATTATCCCGCATTATTGATTCAGAGGAATGCAAAAAAGTTTCAGATGAAAATTTCCTTTTCAACTAAAATTCTGGTAATCAGAATAAAACCCTTGATTATAGTCCCAACTAGAGATGAGCGAATCGAAGCTAACGAAGTGGAATTCGATCCGAATTTCAGGAAATCTTCGATTCGCATACGGATTTCCACATACTTTGTGGTATCGAATCGCATTTTAAACTAAGGACATGTCAGAATAGCCTTTAGAAAAGGCTATTCTACTCCTACCTTTGCCGTTGCATTACGCCCCCTGCGATGTCCTGGTCCTCCTCGCTCGTGTAGTAAAATAATCAAAATGGGCGCCAGACATGCGCAGAGCCGCACGGAATAGAATCAAGATGGCCACTGGACATGCGCAGAGTTGATCGAAATAGAATCAAGATGGCCACCGGACATACGCAGACCTGCTCATGGTGGTCATCTTTATCTTATTCCTGCACGAGCGGCTCTGCGCTTGTTCAGCGGCCATCTTGATTCTATTCAGAGCGGTTCTGTGCATGTCCGGCAGCCATCCTGATTATATCCCATACAAAACTGTTTCTGCGCATGTCCGGCGGCCATCTTGATTCTATTCCGAGTGGCTCTGCGCTTGTCTGGCAGTCATCTTGATTATATCCTATACAAGACCGTTTCTGCGCATGTCCGACAGCCATCTTGATTCTATTACGAGCAACTCTGCGCATGTCCAGCGGCCATCTTGATTATATCCCATACAAGACCGTTTCTGCGCATGTCCAGCAGCCATCTTGATTCTCTTCCAAACGGCTCTGCGCAAGGCCCGGCGGACCACGACATCACAGGCGGCAATGACAAAGGTAGGAGTAGAATACCCTTTCTAAACGGTATTCCGATGAGTCCTTAGTTTAAAATGCATATCCCCATATCCCCAGGCTCTCTGCAACCAAGAAAATAGCTGTTTTTAACATGATTCGCTGTGAAGTATTTTGGATCGAAGCGAATTGTTTTGGGAAATTCGGCAAAGCTGCTAAATCGAATTTTTGAGAAATTCGCTCATCTCTAGTCCCAACACCAAAAATTCTAATAATAACTATAATGCATAGTGTTAAAGATCTATACTCTCAAGAAAGGTATCCAGACCCTTGTTCAATTCTTTTAGTGAATTACCCGTGACAACTTCCTCTGGCAGAGCGTTCCATAGTCTCCATAGTCTGATTGCTCTGACAGTAAAATCTGCCACTGCCACTTCTCTGCCCAAGCTCAGTCATTTCAATTAATAATCATTGTTACATGTACTATTTGCATCTGTATCTAATTTATTTTTCTCAGTTAAAAATATAAATATTTTCTGTTCTAAAAAGTTAGTTATATCAATAAATTGCAAAAATATTACCTAGTTATATTTTCTCCACCATATTAATGCTTGAAAATCTTTTTACTGATAATATAAGAAATGCTAACAGTAGTTGACTCATACTTACTGTCTATATTTGCCAATATACTGGTTGTGTCTCCATCACCTGGAAAAGAAATGCATCTAATTATTGTTGTTACCAGACACTAGAAGTCCAGTGCCTAGGGAGGGGGATTGCAGAGATGGGTGCCAGCCATCTGCAACTTCAGCTGCATTGCTGAGAGTATGCAGTGCGGCAGTGGTAGTGTACTTGTGTCCCTCATTAGGCAGGTACCATTTCTGTTGTGACTTTTATGACAACACCAGACCTGACAGAATTCAGAAGTGAATTTTGTATATTTTACAAATTTTCATAGCTCAAAATGCAGATGTGTCCATCCTTTAACTCAAACCAGTGAAACCAGTTAAGCAACATTATAACTAAACACTGGAAAGGCTGAATATCACAACGCAACCACTGCGTGGCAGCACATGGATACATATAAAGTATCAGACTGTGATACAATATTGTGAGACAGTAGTGTCTTGAAAAGGTAATTATCTTGTGATACACATATCAGGACATGCCCAGTCAGCAGATAATGTAAGAAAGGGCACATCTGTAGAAGTAAGATGTTAAATAATTGTTTACAACTGTGCAATATTCACTACATTTCTTTTTTAGTCTTTCTTTAATACTCTAGGTTTCTACCAGTATTAACTCATTGTAACACATTTAAAAAAATGCTACAAAAATGTTAATTGTCCTGTAATTTGGTATCTGACTAAAACATAATTTTGTTATAAATTTGGCTATACAATGAACCCTATCATGAAACTGAATCCTTTTTCTTACTATAAAAGGACTTTACCCATAAGTTGTCACAAAATTGTGCATTATCTCAGCAATTTAAATTCCATAAGGGGAATAAGCAAGCTCTGTTCACCATTGACAAACACTGTACACAGTGTGTGATACTGGAATTTAACAGTAATATTATATTGGACTAGTCTAAAAGATTAGATAAAATGTTTTTATTACATAGCAGCATGGAAAGCGTTGATAAGTTATTTCTAAGATACAGTACTATAACTCAGTTACACAAAAGTGAGGACTATTCTGTGAAGTGTGGAGCAGTGTGGATCTTTCTAGAAGAAGAGAGATTACCAAAATCTTGACTAAGACTAATGTGAAAAATGATTTAGACTTTAGACACTAAGGGTTTTAATGAGAAAAACCCAATGATCAAAATTGTAATTGTATAGGAACCTAACATTTTTGTTTGTGCACCATTATTTTTTGGTATAGGCAGTTTGGGTGGCCATGGACCACCATATTTTATGTAGCCCTGTGCATTGCAGAGGAGGGACCTTAAGTCCTTTAGGCCTTCTTATATCTGTGTCAGCTACCGACACAGCACAGCAACCTAAGAGGAGACAAAACTTTCTATGTTTATTTCACAGAATTCAGATCTAAAAATCTGCGCATTGTCCTCCTCACACCCTATTTCTGGAATTAATTATCACATTCCATCAAACTCTGCCCCAACATTAAATATGTCAAGAAGATCTAAAAGTTGGCCTGTAATATCTACCAAGCCCTTACTGCTATAAATCCAACCATATTGGAATTATTGTTTTCACTTCGCTACACACAAGTTTACATCTTAAAGTGCAAGAGTGACTGAGGCCAGTTCAGCTCTCTTGAGTTCTCCAAGTGATTATGTAGATATCTACAGGCTTCACCTGTATTCAGACTATAAAGACATTTTTCAGTGAGTGCTGATTTAAACAGGGAATCCTAACCAAATATATTAATGTCATAAAGAAATTGAGAACACTGTATAAAATATACTAAATTTAATGAAGGTACAATATATTGGAATTTTTTAAAAAGCTGATGTATGAAGGTCATCTATACCATTCCTGGAGGTATTTGGACCACTATACACGGACTGCGCAGATCCAAAGGGTATTAGCAAAAAATGATTTATTTCCTAAGGTATGGTACAATAAGCACACACAATGCGTTTCGGAACTAGCAAGTCCCTTTTTCAAGTGTATCACACTCCCTCCAAGAGGAGTTTTAGATCTCACCAGAACTGTTCAAGTTCTATACCATTCCTTACTTTCTTTGTCTAAGGTTTTATTCACACTTCTTTTACATCAGGTTTACTATGATTGTGAACCTGGCCAGAATCATATAGTATGCTGTTCTATTCATTGCAATAAAACATAAATAAAAATACCGAAATCTCATGGACTCATTTTAACAAAATGGGATCTTATTCATCTTATTCTATATATACAGTTGTTGCCTGCTTTGGACAATGTTTTACTTGTTAGATGATCCACTAAAGATAAAGCCTCTTGGGCTAACCCTCTGCTGAGGCTTCCAGCACTCACAGCAGTCTTTTGTGGGGAAGTCAGCAAGCTGCAAATGTTCAATTACCTTGAACCGTCTCTTTACAATATTCTGCATACACCCCCTTTATATTTTTATTATAGCCACAGCATAACCTAAAAAGTTCACCAATGAACAAGGTATTTACAAAAGGAAAATTAATATTGATGTCTTAAGATTGTAATATTAGAATAGTGTTTCCCAACAGATAATGTTGCATGAAGGCATGTAGTCATCTTCCTAACTAGAGTTTTGCAGCCCCCTGGTGAGTTTCCATGGAACTCCTGTTGGGAACTCAATGCCCTAAATATTCTGAAAAGCCAAATGTGCAGATCTAACTGGATAAAAATTGAGAATCCTCATATTTGTTTTGCTTACTTATATAGCACCATCATATTCTGCATCACTTTAGAGTTGTTCTCAATTGCTGTCCCATATAGGGCTCACGTTCCCTATCAGTATGTCTTTGGAGCATGGGAGGAAACCCATGCCAACACAGGCAGAGCATACAGATGTCTTTTGGCCGAATTTGAACCTAGGACTCCAGCGTTGCAAGACTGCAGTGCTAGCCACTGAGCCACTGTACTCCCTCCACATAACCGCTGAGTCCTCCTGAAGAGACCACAGGATGTCACAGGTCACGTGCAGCAGGGACTTCCGCCAGAAGACAGCAAAGGACTGGGAGGACCTCGATCGTGCTGCAAGGCACCGGAGCAGCAGGGAAATGTATGATTTTTATTTTATTTTTTTCACTGTCCCCAGACGATTTAAAAAATATTTTTTTGTCCATTTTTGCCTGGACAACCCCTTTAACATAATATATGGGGTGTCACATATATAAACAGAAAAGGCTTGATTAAGGCTCTATTGCTGAGCTTTATGGGTGCGTTAAATACATTTTTTTTCTTTAACCCTTGCAGCGTTGCCTATTTCTTTGGAAATACCTACATTGAATTCATCTTTTAAGTTCTGAGGACATATACAGAAAAGGATGTATGACTAGCCTGGTTAAAAAGAAAAGTATGTAAATAGTTTGTGCAGTTCATAGATAAGTATTGTGAAAGTTTTATTGTACTCTGTTTGAGATCTCATCCATAGTTTTGTGATGCCCTCACAAGATCTGAAAGCATGTAGAATGATTGGCAATACATAAGACACATTCATGACAATCTCTTCACTGGCTACCCAATGTCTGAGCGAATAGAGTTTGAAATGTGAAATCTGAGATACAAGGACATCCAAAAAATATCCCCTCCATACATCTCTTACCTAATCTTTCACTACCTTCCCACATGTAATCTCTGACCCTCTCAAGACCTCCTTCTTCGATTTGCTCTTAACCACTGTTCACGCAACCACCTCCAAGACATTTCCTGCACATCTACTACAGTCATGGCCAAAAGTTTTGAGAATGACACAAATATTATATTTTCACATGATCTGCTGCCCTCTGGTTTTTATGTGTGTTTGTCAGATGTTTTTATCACATACAGAAATATAATTGCATTCATATTATGAGTAACAGAAGCTTATATTGACAGTTAGAATGAGTTAATGCAGCAAGTCAATATTTGCAGTGTTGACCCTTCTTCTTCAGGACCTCTGCAATTCTCCCTGGCATGCTCTCAATCAACTTCTGGACCAAATCCTGACTGATAGCCCTTTTTTCACAATTAAAACTTTTTTTTTTTTTTGATTTTTTTTTTTTTTTTTTGTCCACCCGTCTCTTGTTGTTTGACCACAAGTTCTCAATGGGATTAACACTAGAAGTCCCAGAAATTTCGAGCTCCCCCTTCAAGTCCTGAAAGAGGGTCAAATGACCCTTAGTCCAAACTGACAACTCTGATGGCTCCAATTAGCATTTCCTTTCATTTGTAAATGTGGCCATTGTCTGAGGAATCTGCAGGGGGGAATTGTGTTGATCCACCTCAGGTCTTGTAAGAGAGTGTAAAGAAAAGAATGTAAGCTGCTCCTGAGTGTCTGCCCACCTCCCAGCTGCATTGTTGTGCTGGGAATATTTGCTAACACCTTAGCAAATTTGCATGCAGCCTTTTGTGCTGTGGGGGATGTGACTGCTTCTCAAAGTAGTCTGCGACTTGAAATCAAAGTACATCTGTAATGTCCTCCCATATCTTGGCAAGGACCCCAGTCGTCCCAGCGGGGAGAGACTGTCCGAAACTGTAGTGATGAGGCTGATGGAATCATTCATGGACAAGGGCAGAACTGTAACCACGAACAATTTCTTTACATCATTGTCACTTGCACAATGACTGCTTAGCCGGAAAACCACTATCCTCGGCACAGTCAACAAGAGTCGCCGGGAAATTCCTCAATCCGCTAGACAGATGGACCGCACTGAATTCACCACTCAGGTGTTTTCAACCACTGATGCCACACTGACAGTGTATGCACCCAAACGAAAGAAGGCCGTCTACATTCTCAGCAGCATGCACAGCGTGGTTGAGACTAAGGATACCAACAAAAGGAAGCCAAACACGGTCACACAATACAACCACACAAAGTGCGGTGTGGATGTAATGGACCAAATGGTGCGGGAGTACAGCCTGCATGCAGGAACACGGAGATGGCCATTCGCCGTGTTCTACAACATGATTGACATGGCAGCACTGAATGCTCATGTTCTTTATCAGGCATGCACTGGGGTGCAGGAGAGACGGGTGGACTTCCTGGTTGAGCTTGCAAAAGAGTTAGGTGGCTCTCATGTGACTGAAAAGAAGGCACGCAAGGAGAAACTCCTTCGGCAACAACCTTCCACACCCAGCCCTGGCAAAAGGGCGAAGTGTCAGGTCAACCATCGATGCACGAACAATTGTGCAACTGAGAGATGTGTTTACTGCTACAAATACACGTGTGGCAAATGTACCAGGGACATACCCAGGCAGTGCCAGGTATGTTCCGACAGTGCAGACAGACTGCTGAGTGAGTGCTGAAATGCTAGTCACACAAGAAGGACATGCCACTCACACACACACACGCAGCCCCCCACAGCAGCCTATTGTAAATATGTGTGGAATTGTTTTATTCCTTGTATTTTTTTTATTATTTTCATAACAAAAATAAAAAGCATAGAAACAAATAACAGTTGTTCTTTTGTATATTTACATTTTTGTATATTTAGATTCAAGTCAATGGGTGCAGAAAAAAAAAAAAATCCACAAAAAAATCACAGCTACTTGCGATATTTTTGTGATCTGTCCCATTGGTCATATAGATCACTCCTCTGGGATTTTTTCGCACGAAAAAAAACGCACAAAAAAAAAAAAATCGCAGGAAAATCGCACCTATGAAAAAAATCGCACGAAAAAAAATCGCAGGTGTGCTTGGTGCCATTGAAATACATTGGCAAATCGCAGAAAAAAATTGCATCGCATTGCGATGCGATTTTCGCGCAATTTTTTTTCGCTAGTGTGCTTGAGGCCTTAGACCAGGGGTCGGCAACCTATGGCACGCGTGCCACTCTTGGCACGCGAGGCTTATTCCCCTGGCACGGCAGCGGACTCCTCACCCAGCAGTTTCGATCGGACCAAACACGGCCGAAACGAAACTGCTATTATTATACTGTGGGGTCTCTTCAGACCCCCCGAGTATAATAAGCGGAGCCCCCGGGGAGATGATCAAACATAAAAAACAATGTACTCACTATTCCACGCTCCACAGCCGCTCTGTATTCTTCGGGCGCTTCTGCCTGCAGGGGCCACTATAGAGCATAATACCGTGTGCAGGGACCACTATGGGACATATACCGTGTGCAGGGGCCACTATGGGACATATACCGTGTGCAGGGGCCACTATGGGACATATACCGTGTGCAGGGGCCACTATGGGACATATACCGTGTGCAGGGGCCACTATGGGACATATACCATGTGCAGGGGCCACTATGGGACATATACCGTGTGCAGGGGACACTATGGAGCATAATACCGTGTGCAGGGGCCACTATAGAGCATAATACCGTGTGCAGGGACCACTATGGGACATATACCGTGTGCAGGGGCCACTATGGAGCATAATACCGTGTGCAGGGGCCACTATGGGACATAATACCGTGTGCAGGGACAGCTATGGGACATATACCGTGTGCAGGGGCCACTATGGGCTCCGTGTGCGGGGCCTGGGGGGGTGGGACATATACCGTGTGCAGGGGCCACTATGAAGCACAATACCGTGTGCAGGGGCCACTATAGAGCATAATACCGTGTGCAGGGACCACTATGGGACATATACCGTGTGCAGGGGCCACTATGGAGCATAATACCGTGTGCAGGGGCCACTATGGAGCATAATACCGTGTGCAGGGGCCACTATGGAGCATAATACCGTGTGCAGGGGCCACTATGGAGCATAATACCGTGTGCAGGGACCGCTATGGGACATATACCGTGTGCAGGGGCCACTATGGAGCATAATACCATGTGCAGGGGCCACTATGGAGCATAATACCATGTGCAGGGGCCGCTATGGGACATATACCGTGTGCAGGGGCCGCTATGGGACAAATACTGTGTGCAGGGGCAGCTATGGGACAAATACCGTGTGTAGGGGCCGCTATGGGACATAATACCGTGTGCAGGGGCCGCTATGGGACAAATACCGTGTGCAGAGGACGCTATGGGACATAATACCGTGTGCAGGGGCCACTATGGAGCATAATACCGTGTGCAGGGGCCGCTATGGGACAAATACTGTGTGCAGGGGCAGCTATGGGACAAATACTGTGTGTAGGGGCCGCTATGGGACATAATACCGTGTGCAGGGGCCGCTATGGGACAAATACCGTGTGCAGAGGCTGCTATGGGACATAATACCGTGTGCAGGGGCCACTATAGAGCATAATACCGTGTGCAGGGGCCGCTATGGGACATATACCGTGTGCAGGGTCTGCTATGGGACATATACGGTGTGTAGGGGCCGTTATGGGACATATTGCTGTGTGCAGGGGCCGCTATGGGACAAATACTGTGTGCAGGGACTGCTATGGGACAAATACTGTGTGCAGAGGCAGCTATGGGACAAATGCCGTGTGCAGAGGCAGCTATGGGACATATACCATGTTGAAGGGGCCGCTATGGGACATAATACCGTGTGCAGGGACCACTATGGGACATTATTCTGTATAATGGTGTGTTTTCTATATTAAGGATGTGTTTTTGCACAGAAAACTCCGGCTTTGTTTTTTTTTGTGCAAAAATGCACCAGTTTTACATTGAATGAAAAAGTTCCAAATATAGCTGCATCCAGATACATAGTGTGTATTCACCATAAGGATGCCGCCATACGGGGCTCCTGGACACAATAAATTTACCACTAATTGGGGGCTGCACATGGACTTTCATTGCTTCTAATCAGAAAGTACAGGAGTGTCCCAGGAAATAGCAGTAAACGCATGTTTCCTAAAGCATCTGGTGGCAGCACTTCTGTGTTATGGTTTGTGGTATATGACTTTAGTTTAGGGGTCGTCAGACTTACAATTATTGACCGGCACTCTGAGTACCTCATCTTTGATTTTTTTTATTAAAATCGGCACGCCGAACAAAAAAGGTTGCCTACCCCTGCCTTAGACAAATGCTTCTGGTCATTACTCACAGCTGTACCTTGCTCTAAAATTTCTAATTCTATTTAAAATATATAAAAAATGATTAATTGTTTCAGTGCTTTTTTGCTCAAATAAAACTAAACTTAATACAATATGTATAGTCTTTATATTATCAAATACAATAAACTGAATAGAACTAACTAGACACTAAATGGCTAAACTCAATGGAAAACAACAACCTCCTGTGGTGTGACAGTAATGGCCTTAATTACAGAACAAAAGACGGTGATTATATGATGTTAGATAAAATCCTTCAGGTCATTCGACCCGTCTCTGGGTTCCAAAGGTAGAAATGTTAAATGACCCCTCTCTGGGACTTCTAGGGTTTTTTTATTTTGTGGCTTTGGACCCGAGCCCACAACCCAACGCTTGTTTTTTCTTTCCCTTTTTTTTTTTCTCTTTTCTTTTTGATAAGGGGCCGCTCCAACAAGGGAAAGGGATGGTTGTGGGGCAAACCGCTTTTGGTCGGTGGGGGGGGGTTGCTCTTGGGCGAGGGGCTCGTACCACTCTTTTTTTTTCGGGGTTTTTTTTTTGAGGAAGATGGGGGGGGCGGTCCCCTTGGCGGGGGGGCACCCCCACACAGGAAGGGTTTCGGGAGGCTTTACAGTTGGGAGGGGACAAAACTGGTGGTGGCGCCCCCCTCTTCTTCCTCCGAATAAGCTGTTTTCCAGATGTTCCAAACAATCGAAAAGGGGTTCATCAGAAATTATTACTTTTCCCCCGTCCCCCGCCGGCCCCTCCCTGTACCTTTTGCAGAATATCAGTCTGTCCCTGATGTTTTTTCTGGAGAGAAGTGGCTTCTTTGCTGCCCTCCTTGAGACCATGCCTTGCTCCAAGAGTCTCCGCCTCACAGTGCGTGCAGATGCACTCACACCTGCCTGCTGCCATTCCTCAGCAAGCTCTGCACTGCTGGTAGCCCGATCCCGCAGCTGAAACACTTTTAAGAGACAGTCCTGCCGCTTGCTGGTCTTTCTTGGGCGCCCTGGAGCCTTTTTGGCACCAATGGAACCTCTCTCCTTGAAGTTCTTGATGATGCGATAGATTGTTGACTGAGGTGCAATCTTTCTAGCTGCAATACTCTTCCCAGTTAGGCCATTTTTGTGCAGTGCAATGATGACTGCAAATGTTTCTTTAGAGATAACCATGGTTAACAGAAGAGAAACAATGATGGCAAGCACCAGCCTCCTTTTAAAGTGTCCAGTGGTGTCATTCTTACTTAATCATGAAAGATTGATCTCCAGCCCTGTCCTCATCAACACCCACACCTGTGTTAATGGAGCAATCACTGAAACGATGTTAGGTGGTCCTTTTAAGGCAGGGCTGCAATGATGTTGAAATGTGTTTTGGGGGATAAAGTTCATTTTCTAGGCAAATATTGACTTTGCAAGTAATTGCTGTTAAGCTGATCACTCTTTATAACATTCTGGAGTATATGCAAATTGCCATTAGAAAAACTGAAGCAGTAGACTTTGTAAAAATTAATATTTGTATCATTCTCAAAACTTTTGGCCATGACTGTATACTCTGGAACCTGCTACCATGAGACGCAAGACTGAACCCCACATTCACAACCTTCAAGAGAACCCCAAAGACTCATCTTTTCAGGAAAACTTGCAACCTTCATTAACCTTGCTGTCACCACATCACTATCTGAACAGCTTATACCCTCAACTACTGCTTTTTCAAATGCATAGTACCAAGGAATCAATAGAGCTCTAAAAATAAATAATAATAATAATAATAACAATAATAAACTAATTAATCCCTGTTTTTCTTGTTTAAAAAGCTGTCATGAACTTGTACTTACAAAGACTCCAGTCACTTTGAACATTTGAAATTATTTTAATACCAATACTTTCATGTCTTTGATATAGTGGCCAGGGCTACCAAAATGCTTTGCCACAGATACAGTTGATCTGTTCTTTATTCTTTTATTACATGCCCATGCAAATTCATTATCATTCTAAGCTTAGGCACTGTTTTAACAACAAATCCCCAGTACAGTGGCGGAACTACTGACATAGCAGCTGTAGCAGCTACTATGGGTCTTGCAACCTTAGGGGGCCCTATGGGCCTCTGCTGCTTTTTTTAAATAGGCCTTTACCTGCTGGAGTTACTCCAGAAGGTAGCAGTTCCTATTTACTTACTGATCCCCCCCTCTTGCCCACAACCACCTCAACTTCCCCTTAGACCCTCAAGGGGGCCATGCTTTCCATATCACGTCGCTGAAGCTGAACAGGAAGGACATCGCTAACAATGATATGATGCTGCTGATGGTGAAAATGGCAAAGTATAATGATCGGAGGCCCAGGGAGGGTGATTAAACATAACAGTGTTACTCACCACTCCTGGGCTCCGCTACAGGTCTTCAGGCCTCTTTAATGATATCAAAGACCACTGACACCCAATTACAGAGTCTCAGTGGTCTCTGACAAAATTGAGAAGGCCCAAAGACCATGCCAGAGCCCAGGAGAGATGAGTAACCCTGTTTTTTATGTTTGATCACCTGCTCTGGGCCTCCGATTATTATACTCTGGGGTCTAAGTGATGCTTTAGCCCCAAAATATTAATTTTCACAAGGGATGAAAGGAGAACATGCATGCACAGTTCATTAAACAATTTCTTCTGAACATGATAATACTAAATATGCAGTCCTAAACATTTGTATGGGTACATGGCAGGGCTGGGACCAGAAAGAGCGCTATTTGGCTTTTGAAGGGCAGATTTTACTGGAATAGTTTTTGGGTGCCATGTCATATTTACAGACCCCCTATGGTACCAGTACAATGGAAACCCCCCAAAAAGTGACCTCATTTTGGAAACTACACCCCTCATAGAATTTATAAAGGGGTATAAACCAAAGCGGTTATCCCAGGCACAACAGCTTTTGGAGAATTCATCTCTGATACAAACTGGGCACAACATATTGCACACAGAAATGATGTATTCCTGAAGAAATTGCCATTTTCACCATCAGCAGCGCATTTATTTCTGGAAAATAAATTAATGCAACAGTTGAGGGTTAAAAATGTTTGCTATGACCAGCTGCAATAGTAACATACCAAAAGTCCCATAGACTGCAGTACAGTTTATATTGCAGTCTATATGAACTTGCAATCAAACTATTGCAGGTTCAAGCTCTCTAGGGAATCTAATAAAATAGTCATAAAAAATTTTTTTTTAAAAGTTTAAAAAAAACCTAAAAACTAAAAAAATCCTGCATGTCCGACTTTGTTTCCGAACAAAAAAAACGGCTTCGCGGCGAAGAAGCTGCAATCAGACACTTGCGCATTGCTTTAAAAACCCATTGAAGTGAATGGGTTTTTAAACAAACCGTTTCAAACCTTTACCAAAACTTTTTTCTGATATTTAGGTCGGATTCACGGCGGACGGACTCCGGGCGCAAGGGTGAACCAACCCTAATAAAATGTCATTTTCTGAAAATGAATAATTTTCCTGGGGTCACCGTATTCTGACACCTATAACTTTTTTACTGCTTTATTGATGGAAATATGTAAGGGCTCTTTATTTGCAGGCAAGTTCTTAGAAAATTCAGTGTCACAGGAATATTTCCCTGGAATCATAAAACTTTAAATCCTGTCCATACATTATGACCACAGATAGGATTTTAGCTATCTGCAGTGCACCAAACATGGTCTACTTAGTAATACTGTATGTGCTAGGGGTCTCTGGTGAACAGGGCAGAATTTTTATTTTTTTTTTAGAAAAGGCAGATTTACCTGTGGAAAAGCATTTTTGTAAATCTACTCAAAGCATCACAAACATGATAATATAATAATGTTAATATTAAAAGGTTACTTCAAATCTCACGCAGACAGGAGGGTCTGGGAGTACAAATACATGATAACCTTTTACACCCTCGCAGCAGAAATGAATGTGCAACATGGATTTATGTCATTTTTTATCACTAAAGATATATGCCCCTCAGACCTGGTGGGGGGGGGGGGATCACAACCATGGACTAGATCAGAGGACAAAAATACTTTCACACTCCTTATCTATGAAGTACTCCAACTATTTACAGCTACAACCACTACTCCCTCCTCTTATCGATAGTCCTTTTGTATATCACTTGTCTTATTTACCATACTATTCCGTTTATGTATAAATGGGTGTCACTTCAGAAATCGTGCTATACCATGGCTGACAAAGAGAACTAAGTAGTCTCAAAAGCTCAGTATTTCTCAATACCTTTCATTTAACCATAAAGGTATCAATGACTGACAATTTTCAATCTGTATATGTTCTGTCTTATGGCTTACATAGTGCAAAGATATTATTGTTATTTTAAGAGGACCTTTCACGTCAGCTTTCCAGCGATACATAAAACCACCAATGCCAGAGGATGTGAAAGGTACGCTTTAACTGATCTATAGTAGCTGCAATAGATTTCTCCTCAATACTTTCCCTTTTTTCAGAATTTTTATCTTGTTAAAATATGAATCCTAATTATAGGTTTCTATGTATTCTAATGGTTAAAACAGACAATATATATTCCATGTGCTACAATACTCCTGCATCCTGTACACAAGCACTACAATTAAATATAACAATGCTCCATAAAAGTAAGTTTACAATAATTCTGAAATAATCATTTACTTATCTCTTGCTGTGAAAAGTGAGTACAATACTTACATCTAGAAATCTGACAATAGTCCCAGGGTATTAGAGGATTATCAGTATAACACCAGGGTCCATGAGCATCATTGTCAGGATTTCTGCAGTAATTTTTTTCAAGTATGGAAACATCTGGCTCTCGGAATGTATGTCTACAATATAGCAAAAAGTACCCTTTTAGTGAAAAATATTTTTTAATAATGAATGAAAAAAAAAAAAACATTTGCATACCTTCGCACATCAACCATATTTTTCTCCCACATGGTACACGTAAGCCTGAATCGAGTTCTAGATATAGTCCCTCTGTAGGTGATGCCATTGCCATAGTAACATTCTGAAAATACCAAATATATATTAAAGCTAAGAAAATCAGGAAAAACAAAAGCAGACACCAAAATCCCACCCAAAGGCAAACAGCAAAGTCTCTGAGTAGCAGCTGCTCCAGTGGTTTTTACTTTACACAAATGAAAAGAATAGAAGCTTTACAACTCAAACCAAACAAGTCTTTGATTGAAAACGAAGACCAAAAGGCTGAATAAATACACAAATGGATTAAAGTCCTTTTTATTAAAATGAAAAAAAAAAGCCATCTGGAAAAGAAAAATCTTGTTCTGTACTGATTTGTTTACAACACGTTTGATATGTGAATACAGGAAGAAGAAGCTTTAGGAAAATCTTGTAGGAGTTCTGTCAAGTGTTGAAAAGTAATATTGAAAGTACTTAGAATTTGCTGTGTACTGTAGAGTAATATCACTGCCACTTCTTTATACAATAATTTATTAATAAAATGTGATTTTTTTTTTTGCTGTATGTGCATAGATCTTTGCAAGCCCCTTTCAGGTGAAGGGACCATAAATATCTGCAACAAACCTACTACATGTGAACATAACCATATGTGGGCATCATAAAATATGGGGGTATTGGTAACTAGCAACTCCCCACTATGTCCTAGGGAGCTACAAACAGTACAATACATCTCATCATCAACCTGGTCCATGTATTGTATGTTTTTAAAAAAGAAATAAATAACTAAATTCCAGCATACTGATCATGTGAAAGTGAACACTCCAATTTTATTAGCAATACAGGAACAGGTAACATTTCGGTCTTTTAGACCTTCATTGGAGATCGGATCGTGGGAGTACTGGAGGAAAATACCATACAGAAGAGCGCAAAGCGCCACAATAGAAGGAGGTGCTCCCTCTTTGCATCTTTTTACCTGAGTGATGTAACATTATTATCTACATGTTAATTATTATACTCTATATTGAATAGCTGACCCGTCATCCATTTATGATGATTCCCTGCTCTCAGTCTATATTGTTCCTGCTTGCAAAAGCAAATAAATATAAATGTAAAACTGCATATTATGTTACTACCAATACCCTATTTAGGGCAACAGCAAAACCACAGAATAACGGAAGTGACACCCCACTAATATAAAAAAGTGAAGTATTTAATCACCCATAGTTCACAAACACAATAATTCAACTCCACAGTGGAGTCTTTTAGAGTCATGCAACTCTAACGAAATCCAACTTTTAACTATTTTTTAATTCAATGGATAATTCTGATATTGTTTATTTAGGTAATGTAAGATGTAGAATACTAGCACACTTTTATGTGTCTATTTAGCTGTCAGTAAAACAAGTAATCAATAGCTCATCCTGTCTAACCATCAAACTTAACTAATTTGCTTGTGATAAAAGTATCACTATGTCCCATTGATCAACTTTTCCTCACCTCTTTTTCCCTCTGATACATTTCCACTGTCCTTTGTTGTCAGTGTTGACACATATCTCTCATCATAGACATACTCACATTCACTTAAAAAATGCTACCTCTCCTTAACAAAATATCCCAGGAGTTGAATACTTCTATCCAGATCATTCTAGTCTTCAAGTTATTTTTACAAAATAAATGGTAAATCAAATCTGACTTTTGCATTACACCATTATGCCGATTATTACTGTCATCTAAATAAACAAAAACATATATAAAATACATAAAAACAATACATATAGATAAACTAAATCTATAATTATACTGTAGGTTTGCTATAGTAGATGACACTTATATAAAAGTCTCAAATATATAGCCTTTTTTAGCACAATTTTTATATAGCCGCAAAAGTCTGCCTATATTTATATATATGCGAGGTTTGACAAGTTGAAGGCTAAGTTTATCATTGTGGATAATAGCATTATTTCTGCATTACCTTGATTTAGAAAGTAGTTACAGTTAACAAAAGCAACTGCTTAAAAGTAGATTTGCCGCATGTATAATGATGACACATAGCGCAAAATTCTCCATATACAGTATAAGAGCATGTTCACACAGCTGATTTTCCACTTACACTTCCGCATAGAATATGCAGCAAAAAACATGTTTATTCTGCCTCCCATTTAGGTACAGAGCCAGGGGGCATTTTTTGACTTTGGGGGAGTGTAAACAAATGCACTGCCTGCAAATAGAATGAACTCTGATCGTGGGCATTAGCTCCAGGTCTCCACTGTACAATGCATTGGATACCCAGTAGCTAAGGAGGCTGCTCTGCTTTAGAGCAGCTGCCATCTTTAAACACTTCACATCACCTGCAAATAGTACAGCAGATGTTAGAAAGGGGTTAAATTCTTGCTGCAATAGTAGTATGTGCAATAAATGATCTTTTCTCCACTACTTTAGGAAACACACATAGTTAGGCTATGCAATGACTTACTGTTCAATGCAGAGCAAATCTCTGGGATCCACATGAATAATTAGACATAGGGGGCTACAATTATACTGAACCACAGCACCCTCTTTTTATTTCTCTGAACAGTTTCAATGGGGACAAATGAGGTTTCCTAAAGATGGCTATCCATTGACCAGTTATAGTATATTATTATTATTATTATTATTTTTATTACCTAGTTCTCTCAGGTCTTACCTTCTGCCAAAGTTCTGCAAAATTGATCAGATAAAAACAAATATATTGCTTCCTTCTATTGTTTTCAGGGTAATAAATCACTTCACATTGTCTAATGCATCACAGTCACACATACAGATCTCATGCTTGCCATATTTACGGTGACACTGACAGAAAACATCTCAGGTTGGGTGGAAAATCTCCTAAAACCCCTTGTCAGGGATACTCCAAGCTATATCCAGGACACCACTGACCTTCTTAACAAACTGAATGCCCTGGGCCCTCTACCTGAGGGTACCATTTTGGCCACCATGGATGTGGAATCCCTGTATACTAACATTCCCCACAAGGATGGAGTTGCAGCATGTCGGGTACACCTGGCAAAACAAAACCTCCCAACAGAACCAGTAACGCAGCTCATACAATTCATCCTTAGCCACAACCATTTTACCTTTGGAGAGGATCTATATCTACAGCGAATGGGAACTTCAATGGGGACCAGATGTGCACCCCAATATGCAAATCTCTTTATGGCAGAAATGGAAGGAACATATTTATCAACATGCGCCACCAAACCTATGATTTACCTTCGTTATATCGATGATATCCTTGTCATCTGGACTGCAGGTGAGGAGGCCCTACTTCAATTCCATAATGACTTCAATGACTTTCACCCGACCATCAACCTTAAACTTAGCTATTCAGGGAGTGAAATTCACTTTCTGGATACCACAATATACATTAAAGACCACCGGCTACTCACATCGATATACCACAAACCCACAGACAGAACGGCCTACCTGAGAAACGACAGCTTCCACCCCAAGCACACAAGACAATCTATAATCTACAGCCAGGCTATACGATACAATCGTATTTGCTCCGACAAAACAGACCTGGACAAGCACCTCCTGGATCTGAGGACGAAATTTCTCAGATTGGGATACAAACCAAAAGTGACAGACAACCAATTAAACAAAGCAGCAGCCATTAACAGAGACAGTCTGCTCACATATAGAGAGACCCAGAAAGAAGCCCGAGTGCCCCTAGTTGTCACCTACAACCCACAACTGGAGATCCTACGAAGGATTGCCAAGGAGCTCCAACCTGTACTACATAGGGACAACAGACTCAAGGACATATTTCCAGTCCCCCCTCTCCTCTCCTTTCGACAACCACCAAACCTGAGGCGCATTATCGTCCGGAGTGCCCTGAAGGCCCCAACTGAAAATGGCACCTCACCTTGCCTACATAAAAGGTGCATGACCTGCAAGCACATCCACACCGCTGACAGTGTACCTATCCCACAGTCACAACAGGTGCACAGATTAGGGGGACATTCTCCTGCAGGTCTTCCAATGTGGTGTACCTCATAATGTGTGTGCAATGTCCCACCACAGGCCTCTATGTGGGGGAAACAGGGCAGAGACTCAGTCAACGAATGAACTCACACAGATCCACCATTAATAACAGCAGAACCGATCTCCCAGTGGCCGCACATTTCTCCGGAGAAAACCACTCTATTGAAGATTTGCGGGTTGTGGTTTTAATGGGACATTTTAAGACACAGGAGAAAAGAAAACAAATGGAGTATAAATTTATGCAAAAATTTCAAACTCTGCAATTTGGACTTAATATTCATGCCAGCTTCATGTCACACTATGTTTGAACCATGAACTGAACTCAATATTCATGCCAGCTTCAAATCACACTATGTGTGACCTGTGAGGGTCACAAATCACCTCCTGATAGCAAACAGATAACAGCAAGAATTACTGATCCCTCCGTCACGCACCACAAGTTTCCAGACTGTTTTTTTTTTTTTTTTTTTTTTTTTTTTTGACCTGTTGTAAATAACTTCTCTACTTAGATTGCAATTTTTTAAGGACTCTAAAATGCTTTGAAAACCATGTGTATAAAAATCTGTTAATTTTCAGTTCTTGTATCACACCATGTCTGATGAAGGGAGCGAGTACTCCTGAAAGCTTACTTATAAATATACTCAGTTAGCCTCTAAAAGGTATCGCCTGATTTCTTCACTCTTCCACTACTTTCAATGGCTAACACGGTACAACATTATACTACTCTCTCACACTCAACAGACTCAAGCCTCCAGCTAGAGGACTAGCTTCTGGGATCTTAGATGTAGCAGAAAAATAACATTTGGTTTTACTGAATTTTAATTTGTTGAACATGCATTTTGAGTGGGTTGGGTGTTTATTTTATATGAAGCAATTCTTAAATTGAAAGCAGGCAAAAACAAAGGTAGTTTATATAAAATATCACAAAGATGTATAAAACAATTCTCACTTACTGTATATTTCGCAGGGAATTGTATTTTATACACACTAGTTCCCTAATATTTTATTTGAAGTACCATAAACCTTTAGTCTAGACCAGGAGTGTCCAAACTTTTTATGTCTCTAAGCCACATTGGAAAAAGAAGAGTTGTCTTGGACCACACATTAAATGCACAAACACTAACTAAAACTGATGAGCACACCTACTGGAAGCCGCACACTGCCATAAATCTGAAGCCATGCATGTGTGTATAAATAGAGAGATTGTACATATATTTATTTTATGTGACACTGCAAAACATAGTCACATAAAAAATCATAGGGTTAGATTCATGAAGACTGGTGTCATTAACGCCATTCTTCATAATCCTCTCCCCTATCACCAGCAGAGGGTGCCCCTGGAGAGAAATTTATACCAGCTCATAGCTGGCATAGATTTCCTTCATCATTTACACATGATTTCTGGTGGAAATGATAATAAGTCTGACTCTGCACATCCTCACCATACCCTTTTTAGGAAACATGGGGAGGATAGTGCAAAAAACAAAAAAGTCACAAAGTTTTTGTGCAAAAATTTGTTGTGACTGTTTATTAAACTGACATACAAGGCATAATAAATCTGCCCCACTATATTTTAGGTAAGTTTACAATTTAGCGTTGGTGCACATACATATCCATCCTGGGCCGCATGGAGCCCTTGGGCTGCGAGTTGGACACCACTGGTCTGCACTAACTTTTTACTCTAACAACATCCATCAATATTGCTCTTTTTGTGAAACATTTTGGTTTTACAAACCTTAAATGAAAATAAAGCTGATACATTTTACATAACACAAAATGATAGTTAAAACGCTAAGTTACCTTGATGATTTGAAGCTTCACATTTTGGTATTTCTGAACAGTGACCAATCCGAACATTTGGATCTGTTGTGAAACACCATGGGTACTCTGATCCATCAGGATTTCGACAGTAATTTTCACTGAGATCCCTAAAAGAGATGTAATACACAGAAATACATTACTTTCCTGAGAAAGGAATATTTATTTTTAATAAATGCATTATTTTAACATAATGGACAGGACATACTTAAAACCAAACATATTTGAAGATAAAAACATCAGAATACATCAGAATTTTACATATTAAATGTTGGCATAAGAATAAACGTCAAGAGATGACATGAATTCATTTTCTACTACTGGGGTGACCGCATGTGGTCACAATATTTTGAGCAAGAAACCAATTCACTGATTGGGCTTATATTTGAATTTTTTATGGGCAGCTACTAAACACTTCTGATGCCTCATGCTGGAGAATCTTCTTACTTGTTAGGATATTCACCCTCATTTTGTAAAAATGCTTCTTTCTCTTTCTTTCAGACTGTTTCTCCTCCTCATCCCTCTGCTAAACTGACTATGCTGGAGTTAAATAGCATGTTTACACTGATGAGCAAAAGGGTAACAATGTTTTAACTTTTGACTTTCAGGCTCCATATCTCACCATCCACTACAGCTTTGAACGTGAGACTTCCATCATTTTATAGACAATCATCTTAACTATCTCATATATAAATTTGACTTGCAACTATTTAGCATTTTATTAGTTATGGAGATTCCTGTCATGTAACTGCATTGTTACAGTTTTGCTCCTGATAGTGGAAAACTCTTTTTCTTCTTGTATACTACAAATTACAAAGAGTTCTCACATTCCCTAATAGCTCAGTGTGTTATTAGGTCGATTCCCATGTGAAAGGTCGCTGGTTCAAATTTGGAAATCTTCTTCATAGGTGATCCTCAAGAAAAGAGAAACATCATCATCCAGCTCATCGATAGCGGTCTCTCAGTCAAGAAAATTGCCAAACTGCATCACGTGAGTACCATGACAATTGGAAGAATATGAAATGAAGTCCGCCCATCCATTCAAAAGCCAAGAGCTGGATGTCCAGGCAATATATTGGAGTCAATAAGTTGACTCATCACAAGGTCTACCAGTTCTGGCAGACAAACATGGCAGTGCTTCATAATAGTGAGATCACAGATGTCCATGTAAGCAATGTGTGACGCACGTTACACAAGTCTGAAATGGTTGCCAGAAAACAGGTGAAGAAACCTCGACTTCAATATCATTGGCTCGCGTTTTTAAAAAAGTACAAAAAGTTGACAGAAGATTGAAAAGGGGTGATTTGGAGCAATGAGATGAAAGTCAATAGACTAAGTGCTGATGAGTGCAAATGGGTCTGGAAGGGAGTCCACCAGTATGCACCAATGTGTAAAAGAGACCTGTGATCAGATTTTGGTCGAGACATGCTTGAATCTGATCGAGAGCATGCCCAAAAGGATTCAGGCAGTTTTGAAAGCCAAAGGTGGATTTGTAAAATAATAAAACTTAAAATGTAGATTTTTAGGAGCACAACTGCAACAATGCAGTTACATGACAAAAATCTGTATAATTAATCATATGTTAAACAGGATAATAGATTATTACAAGGGGATCTAAGGAAGCTGGAAGCATGGGCCGAGACTTGGCAAATGAAGTTTAATATTGACAAATATAAGGTTATGCATTTTGGACGACAAAATAAAATGTATGATTATGTACTTAATAGTAAATTACTGGGTAAGACTGCCAATGAAAAAGACTTGGGGATTGTGGTGGACAGTAAGCTTACCTTTAGTGACCAGTGCCAGGCAGCTGCTGCCAAGGCAAATAAAATTATGGGCTGCATCAAAAGAGGTATAGATTGTCATGACAAGAACATAGTTATGCCTCTATACAAATCACTGGTACGGCCACACTTAGACTATTGTGCACAATTCTGGGCCCCAGTATACAAGAAAGACATAATCGAACTAGAAAGAGTGCAAAGAAGGGCAACCAAAATTATTAGGGGAATGGGTGGATTGGAGTACAACAATAGATTAACAAACTTGGGGTTATTCAGCTTAGAGAAAAGACGTCTACAGGGAGATCTAATAACAATGTACAAATACATGAAGGGGCAGCACAAAGAACTTTCTAATGATCTTTTTACCCCTAGGCCAGTGACAGTGACAAGGGGACATCCTCTACGACTGGAGGAGAGAAAGTTTCACCAGCAACATAGAAGAGGATTCTTTACAGTAAGAACAACAAGGCTATGGAACTCTCTGCCCCAGGAAGTGGTGATGGTGGATTCATTGAACAAGTTCAAAGAGGGCCTGGATGCCTTTCTCAAACAGAACAACATTATGGGTTATGGGTTTTAGATTTTAAGGGCACGTTGATCCAGGGTTTTATACTGATTGCCAGATTGGAGTTGGGAAGGAATTTTTTCCCATGTAATGGGGCAATTGGCATAAGCCTCATGGGGTTTTTTGCCTTCCTCTGGATCAACACTGTAAGGGACTGTAGGGTTATACTTTGGACTTGATGGACTGATGTCTTTATCCAACCTCATCTAATATGTAACTATGTAACTACGTAAGTCAAATTTATGTATGAAATAGCCAAGATGATTGTCTATAAAATGATGGTAGTATCATGTTCGAAGCTATAGTGGATGGTGAGATATGAAGCATGAAAGTCAAAAGTTCCAAACAGTGTTACCCTTTTGCTCCTCAGTGTATATCACAACCAAAGTGCAGTGCTTTATTCAAATCAGTACGGACATGATATAGCAAAGTTTAACTTGACATGATTAAATGCAAAGTTCATATAGACCATGCAGAGGGGAAAACTCCTAACTAATGCAAACTCTGAGTAATATAATGGGTAGAAATAATGCTATTCCCCATATACTCACACATTACTATCCATTTATGCAAAGTTTGTTTAAAGCTTAGGTACACTTTAAATCACTTACAGTACAATACATCAGTCCCTCTCCATAGACAGGCATATCTTTTATAAATATTATTATTTATTTACATTTATTTACTGTACATTTTTTTGTTTTGTTTTTTCTACTTGGGAATCAATTTTTGTCTTAAGTATTTGAAAAAAGATGGACAGCACTTCAAATGTCATCTTTTGAGCTTGCTTATATTTTATTTACAGGGTTTGAGAATTCATGTATAAAACAAAGCCGCATGTAGTATTTCACAATGGTCCGTAAATTTAATATACAGTTGATGAGCAACGTTTCGGGTAATAAGTGTTCTTCATCAGGCATTTTGCAAGTATCAAAAAGGCATGTGTTGAGAAAAATGAAGGGGTCCTTGGAGGGTGACCCAGTGTAGTACTGAGAAGGAAGGAAGGCGCTCTAGCCTTCTATAGGTAAAAGTACTGTTTGTAATATAGTAATTAAATTATACAGGTGTAATTTCATTGTTTTCTTTAGATGGCATATCTCATATTTTATTTGTATGCAATTGTAAAGAACAATTGTATAAAAATTAAATAAAAATAAAGTAACCAACTCAAAATTTAAAAGAAATCAATTTATCTCAAAGAATCAAAGTAATAATGGATGGGTGTTAGAAATAGTGAAACATCGTCTGATGCAAAGCCATAAATATATCATTTTCTACAAAGTAATATGATAAGAGATTTGTTCATTAAAACTTAATTGTGTCTGTATGTCAGAACCTATAAATCACTTTAAGTATTTCTGGCAATTTGCAAGGTGGTAACAAACTAAAAAATAACTAACAGAGCTCTCTAAAGGAAAATAAAAAATACATGCTTACAACCATTAAACAAGGAACAAAAAGGAAAGGATGCAGTGTGATCTCAACATGATCGAGTCTGTCTGGGATTACATGAAGGATTACAGAAGGATATGAGCAAACCTACATCCACAGTAGATCTGTGGTTAGCTCTCCAAGATGTTTTGAACAAACTCCCTGCTGAATGCCTTCAAAAACTGTTTGCAACTATATCTAGAAGAACTGATTCTGTTATAAAGGCTAAGGATGGTCACACCAAATATTGATTTGATTTAGATTTCTCTTTTGTTCATTCACATTGCATTTTGTTATTTACCATAAATAAACTGTTATCACTTTTATTTTTAAAGGATTTTTACTTTTCAGTATTTTTGTACAAACCTGTCCAAAACATTTTCACAGAGATAGGGGGCATGGAGGACTTCAGTTATGAGGAGAGATTAAAGGAGTTAAATTAGTTTAGTCTTGAGAAGAGGTGTTTAACGGGAAACATGATAAACCTGTATAAATATATAGGTAATAATACATCTTATACAGATATCTTTCACAGATCTCTGTCAACAAACATTCACCTCTTTTGGATTCAGAATCACTTAATTATTGAAGAGTTAAGATACAATGCGATGTATTTTATCAGCAAAGCATTTACCCAAGGTTTCCGACGAAAAAAACGGTTCATGGCGCAGAGGGTGTAAGTGCAGAACCGCGCATTGCTTTAAAAATCCATTCAAGTGAATGGGGTTTAAGCAAAGCATCGCAAACCTTTCCTTATCCAGTGACTATCCAGTGTTCCGACATTTAGGTCGGATTCACGGCGGATGGAGCCACAGCAAGTGTCAACCCACCGTAATACAAGAGAAAATACAGTCATATGAAAAAGTTTGGGCACCCCTATTAATCTTAATCATTTTTAGTTCTAAATATTTGGGTGTTTGGAACAGCCATTTCAATTTAATATATCTAATAACTGATGGACACAGTAATATTTCAGGATTGAAATGAGGTTTATTGTACTAACAGAAAATGTGCAATATGCATTAAACCAAAATTTGACCGGTACAAAAATTTGGGTACCCTTATCATTTTATTGATTTGAATACTCCTAACTACTTTTTACTGACTTACTGAAGCACAAAATTGGTTTTGTAACCTCACTGAGCTTTGAACTTCATAGCCAGGTGTATCCAATCATGAGAAAAGGTATTTAAGGTGGCCAATTGCAAGTTGTTCTCCTATTTGAATCTCTTCTGAAGAGTGGCATCATGGGCTCCTCAAAACAACTCTCAAATGATCTGAAAACAAAGATTGTTCAACATAGTTGTTCAGGGGAAGGATACAAAAAGTTGTCTCAGAGATTTAACCTGTCAGTTTCCACTGTGAGGAACATAGTAAGGAAATGGAAGACCACAGGGACAGTTCTTGTTAAGCCCAGAAGTGGCAGGCCAAGAAAAATATCCGAAAGGCAGAGAAGAAGAATGGTGAGAACAGTCAAGGACAATCCACAGACCACCTCCAAAGAGCTGCAGCATCATCTTGCTGCAGATGGTGTCACTGTGCATCGGTCAACAATACAGCACACTTTGCACAAGGAGAAGCTGTATGGGAGAGTGATGCGAAAGAAGTTTCCGTTTCTGAAAGCACGCCACACACAGTGTCGCCTGAGGTATGCAAAAGCACATTTGGACAAGCCAGCTTCATTTTGGAAGAAGGTCCTGTGGACTGATGAAACAAAGATTGAGTTGTTTGGTCATACAAAAAGGTGTTATGCATGGCGTCAAAAAAACACAGCATTCCAAGAAAAACACTTGCTACCCACTGTAAAATTTGGTGGAGGTTCCATCATGCTTTGGGGCTGTGTGGCCAATGCCGGCACCGGGAATCTTGTTAAAGTTGAGGGTCGCATGGATTCAACTCAGTATCAGCAGATTCTTGAGAATAATGTACAAGAATCAGTGACGAATTTGAAGTTACGCCGGGGATGGATATTTCAGCAAGACAATGATCCAAAACACAGCTCCAAATCTACTCAGGCATTCATGCAGAGGAACAATTACAATGTTCTGGAATGGCCATCCCAGTCCCCAGACCTGAATATCATTGAACATCTGTGGGATAATTTGAAGCGGGCTGTCCATGCTCGGCGACCATCAAACTTAACTGAACTGGAATTGTTTTGTAAAGAGGAATGGTCAAAAATACCTTCATCCAGGATCCAGGAACTGATTAAAAGCTACAGGAAGCGACTAGAGGCTGTTATTTTTGCAAAAGGAGGATCTACTAAATATTAATGTCACTTTTCTGTTGAGGTGCCCATACTTTTGCACCGGTCAAATTTTGGTTTAATGCATATTGCACATTTTCTGTTAGTACAATAAACCTAATTTCAATCCTGAAATATTACTGTGTCCATCAGTTATTAGATATATCAAATTGAAATGGCTGTTGCAAACACCCAAATATTTAGAACTAAAAATGATTAAGATTAATAGGGGTGCCCAAACTTTTTCATATGACTGTATATATTTCACTGTGTCACTGATTGCACATGGCAATAAAATAAATACTGCTAATAAGTGCAAGCCATTCTCCTTGTAGCCTGCATTTTCTAACTCATTATTCATGCCTTTAGGGCCTAATATATAAATCCAGCTACATCAGTGCGAACCATCTATTCAGCTGCGTCCTCTCTGTGCTCAAACTACTGCCCTTCCACACAATGTATATTTTCAATAAAATACATTTAAATCATACAACATATTTCTAGAGTAGTGATGTTGTGATGTGGCTTATAGCACATGATTTATTTTCCAGGTTTGACTCATTCTTGTCTTACAGTTGGTAACACCAAAAATCTACATATAAATAATTAGGGCATGTTCTTAGAATCTCAGGCTTCGTGTTTTGATCATAAAAAATAATGTCACTAAGCTTTTAAAGCCTCCAGATTTATCTCATAGGAAGTAATAGTTGTGTGATGATGGAGGATTCATCACCAGAAGCCAAAACTAATGATTTGATTGCTCATAGATAGATAGATAGATAGATAGATAGATAGATAGATAGATAGATAGAGATAGATCATAGTTGCTCTTGGCTTTCTCTTGATTCAATTTTTTTCCAAAGTTCTGTCCAAGCACATACTAAACTAACACAATAGTTTACTTCTCATCAAAATAACCAATTTCTAGAGGTAAGAAGTTAAAGTATGAACTCCACTGAGGCAAAAATGATATGCATGAGTAAAATTCTTCTTGAAGCAATGAGTTGCATTTTGGCACAACATAAGAATATTAAAACGTGAGAAATATGTTTCATATTGTTCCAGTTCTGGCAGAAGTTTAACTTTTTTTATGATTGCCACACCGAATGTACTGAACCAGTGATTCCATCATTCATTATGAGAACCTTCTACGTACAGTAGTTTCTTAAATATATTTTGATAATTAGATGAATAAATTAATGATGAATTAAAATCTAAAAGTAAGTGCGACTTTAGTATTAGCAATATTACTAATATTTCTAATAATAGTAATAACAAAATTGACTCAGTAGTAAAGCTAACCAAAAGTTATTTGGATATCTTATTTGTAAAATACAATGTAAAAGCACAAATTGTATCACTAGATTTTCTTCTAATGTCAAAAACCATTCTAAGCTGAATATGCCTGCCCTCATCAGATTGAAGATGCTACACAGCTCCAGGCCTGGCAAGAACCAGCATAGGAGACTGGCTGTAAGGTTATGCATTTTGGTTGAACAAATAAAGTGTATGATTATTTATTTAGTAGTAAATTACTGGGAAACAATGCCACTGAAAAAGACTTGGGAATTTTGGTGGATAGTAAGCTTATTTAATGACTTGTGCTAGGTGACTGCTGGCAAAGCAAATTAGTTTATGCTATTAGGCAAAAGAGGCATAGATGCCTCTATACAAATCTTTAGTATGGTTACACAATTTTGGGCCCCTATATACAATAAAATGTACAAAAAGGACATAGCAAACTAGAGAAAGTGCAGAGTTGGGTGGCCAAGATAATTAGAGAAATGTGTAGATTGAAGTACAGAGACAGATTAATAGATTTGGAGTTTTTTTTATTTTTAGAAGAAACACAGCTATGAGGAGCTCTAATCACAATGCACCAAAACATGAACATCAAAGACCAAAACATGAAGTGCAAAGACCTAATTTTTTTTTTTTACTCCTAAGCCTGTGACAGTGACAACTAGCCATCCTCTTTGCCTAGAGAGAAGTAAATTTCACCAGCATCATAGACAGGGATTCTTTACTGTAAGAGCATTGAGGCTATGGACCTATCTACTACAAAATGTTGTGATGGTGGATTCACTGTTCAAGTTCAAGAAGTGCCTGAAAACCTTTCCAGAAAGAAAAATATTGGAGGCTATGCATTTTACATTTTTGGAGCTGACAAGGAGTCGAAAAGAAACTTTTTGGCATAAGCCTGATGGGGATTTCTGCCTTTCTCTGCATCATCACTGTGTGATGATAAAGAGAAACCTGTGTCTTCTTCCAACCTCATTATTTATGTTACTATGCTACTTTGTTCAATTGATGATGACCTATCCTAAGGTTAGGTTAGAAATTAATTAGAAAACACCTTTAACTCCCTTTACTAGCCTCAGCCATAAAGCACTAACACATGACTCCACTGTCTATGCATAAAATTCAAGTAGGATATACTCTATGTATCCCCATATATAGCAACCTCAAGGCAACTTTATCCACTATAATAAATTGTTGGTTTTTTTTTTGTAACTTTTCATCAAAGTAAGATAGAAACATAGTAAGGCTGAAAAAAGACATATATGTAAATGTATCTTTTTTCAACCTATTCTTCTGTAATGCTACAACAGCAAAAATGGCATGAGACAAAAGTCAATTAATAAGTCAGTTATAAGTTTATGGTATTTTATTCAGTATTTCCAACTTAGGCTACTTTCACATCTGCATTGGAGTCTGTCCAGCGCAGTGTCCATCTAAAATTGTGGATGAAATGTCCTGCATATGGTGATGTGACTTCAAAAACACATACCTGGTGGATTCCATTATAGTCAATGGGGTCCCTTGGGATATGTTGTTGTCTGTAGACAGAAACATCTTTATTGTTTAACCTGTTATTTTATTCGTACAATGAACCAGAATTTAGGAATAAATAACACAGGTGTGACAGCACCCTTATCCTAATGTATTTGTAACACTGTATATAGAACCCTGTACTGTTTTTGTGTTGTGAACTCTCTGTAAAGGAAACCACTTCTAGTCTGCTTTTGACTACTGCCTGTTAATGCCCCTCTCAATTCAACATGGAATAAGCAACTAATGTTTTTAGAAAAGCAACATTATTCATGTAAGACGTTGAAAATAAATAGATACATATAAGCCCAACAAGCTGATGCTTAAATAATGATCCTCATAGTTTAAAACATAAAGTAACCATGGTGCACATCTGTTCATAGTAGATAAGCTTGCTATTTCATGAGAGGTTTACTCTTCTGCATAATCAACAAGCCTAAACATCAATGAGCTCCTCTGTTCTAGATTTCCACCAATAATGTGACCAAATCTTATGTATTTAAAATGTGGTTTTGGTTCCACATACAATATTGCTCAATGTTGTGCAATATATCTTCCACAGCCAATCAAAAAAAATCACAGTTTTAGGCACACTAATAATAAAATCATGTCTTTATTTGATTTCAAGGATAAAACTTTCTGTAGTCATATAATTATGTTATATTAGAGTAATTCACCAGACTAAAGTAATAAATGTCCTGTTTTATGGAACTTGGGGTAAAAACTAAAAACTGACTGTCTTCCCAAAAACCTAATATGCGGGAGGCTTTGTTTTTAAACATTAAGCAGTACTGAATATATGATGTCTGTTTATTCACATGGGATATAAATCTGACAGTCTACGCTACACAGTTTCTACGCTTTGAAATAAACAGCTATGTTGCAATAGAAAATTATGTAAATAAGCAACTTAAAAAAAACTGTGTACTGTATGACTTTTCATATTTATTCAAAAATCCTGACCCCACCCTCATTAATATTCACCGCCATTTCTACAGTCATTATCCAGCGTATATCATTGTGTCATTTGCTGTGTTCCATTATCACTTCAGACACATCACGTCATGTTCATTTTAAAAGTTTAGAGGACATACATTATAGTATACAAGTGCAAAAATATCTGTAGAATGAACAATTAAATCATACAGAACAAAATGCTGCATTTTACAGTACCTGCAAAGTTATTGGAATTCTGGCTAATCCCATCTACATATTGCAGAAAAAAATCTTCAGCGGAAAAGCAGTCTTTTCAAAAACGTACTCCTACTGGAGTGCTGTGACTGTAATCAGGTTCTTACATTTTTTTTTTAACGTATGTCACATGGCAGCATTAATTTCATTCAGTGAATGGGGGGCTAATCCTATGACCGTTATTTTGATGGTCCATTGTCACAGACCTTCTCTTTAGAAGGTGAATACTAAGGAAGAACATCTGGCATCTATGAAATAGAGGATAATTTATCTAGGTCATTACATTTCCTCTCTAGTTTTAAGTATTATTTGATTCAATTTTTTATTCGAGCTACACAACTTTCATTTGGCCTCAGTTCAGGTAAGTGCTCAGTAAAAACTGTGTACAGTGATTCCTATCACGCATTTCTCTAAGAAAAACATGCTGCAAGCTATATAAATACTTTTAACCATTTTGAGCAACATGCTTAAGCAACGTTAGTTACCAAATTCTAAATACAGCTTTATGCAAAAGTTACTTTATTTCAATCATATAAAAAAGAATTATCTAGTTTGGGCTGAAATTTTCAATAACTTATTACCCCCCCTATTTACCAATCAAAAAATCTCCTTATTTTGCCCTCACACAGTATAACGTCTCCTTTACTTGCCCCAACAGTATATTTCCTCCCATTACTGGTCCCCAACAAATATGGCCCCCTTTCATTGGCCCCCACATAGTATATGGCATTCTTTTTGTTGGCACGCAGACAGTATATGACTCCTTTTTTTGTGGACCCCTCACAGAATATGAGGCCTTTTTTTGTCCCCCCCTTACAGTATATTGCCCCCTTTTTTATGTCCCCTTTACTGTATATAGCCCCAGAACTTTAGTGTAGTTTGTTATCTGATAATTCTCTGGATAAACTTAAAATTTAAACTATGGTATGATAGAGGAAACATGTTCAATGGTTTATTAGTCAACAAGTATTATCAAAATCAACTAGATGCATCAAAATATACGGTATAGTACAATAAAAAGTATGGTTTACAGAAACCAGAATGCAACACAAGGGATCTAAATTGTCATAAATGAGGTCAGCAACTCCCACTGAGGTGTACCAGTCCACTGGTAGATAGCCATTATACAGCAAGGTATATGGTATACTGTACAGTACTATAACTGTTACTAGTGATTATCAGATGCATTTTCAAATGAAACACCACCTTGTTTGGTTGACTGGACAGCTGTGAGCACTGTGCACACTAAGAAAGCTTATTAGACTGTGATAATATTGTTCATTTTTGTTTTCTCTTCTCTAACTTGGATGATTTTTCATTGGAGGACACTACTACCAAAAGTCTACTAACCAAATACAACAATCTCCTAGTAAAAGTTGCTAACATACTTATCAAAAGTATACTTGTATATACTGATAATATCACCTTTAAAAAAAAAAAAGAAATTGAAAAATTGTAGCAGTAATTTTCTCTAATACTGAGATCCTTATTACACTACCATGACCAGTCTCTTTGCTTAGTCTTGAAGGGTTAGGGTATCCATAGGATACAGGATAAGTGTTACCCATGTGAATGAAGCTCCAGAGCACTTGCCTGACCATTAATCCATTAACTTTTATGAAGCTTCTGGGACCAAATTCTCCACAAGCCCCATAGAAGTAAATGGAGTGCAGATCGGGCAAGCACACTGGCACCTCATTCAAAATTTAGGATGCAGGAAGCTTTAACTACCCTGTTTTCCTGATTACTAGGGTTCATGCCCACAGCAATCTGACATTTATCCCCTATCCTTTAAACAGGATTTAAGTATCTGTAAAGACAGAACTCCTTTAAGCTGACTACGCAAATTAGATTTATGTTGGCCAAATCTGACAGTTTTGATGGATCCAGCTGACCATCAATGGCAAATGTCAGGTGAAGAGAAGCTACTGTATATTTCAACATGGCTGATACTTTTGTTTTCATGGGTAATCAAGAACCAGAAAAGATCAGCTGTTATTTTCTCCGCTCACCCCATTCAGATGACATGCACACTTGCAGAAATGATAGATGTCTGTCAATCAGTTATTGGCCATCAGCCATCTGAAGATTTTGCCCGGACTTACTGGATTGATTAAAGGGGTTTTCAAAGTTATACAAATTAGGGCAAGTGTAGCAAGTAGTTAAAAATAATAAAATACACACTACCTACCTGTCCTCTTGGTCGCACTTCCTATACTGCCCTTATATTCTCAGGGCCATGATAGGTTTACAAGGCTACAGGAGGGAGGTGCCATAAACACACATCACTGATGCAGACAAACTGGTCTACTGGTCCAAGCATTATACTGTATGTCAAGAGACGACTGAGGTCTGTGATTGATTGGAGCAGTGTATTGTCTATTCAGTTAACTCCTTATACTACATACTTACATAAATACCGACATTCTTACTTAACAGTGCCAAGGGGAAAAGTTGCAGAGCCTTTTAACAATAGCTATGTATCTAATTGCATAACTGAATTTCTTACTTGCATTTGTAGTTTTCTGGAGTAAAATTGTGCTGATGTGGAGACTGGGAATCCCACCTCTGACAGACAATGCCATTGTATGTTGTTCTCACAGTACCTCGATAGCCTTCTCCTTGACTCTTTACACAATCTGTTGTGATATTAGTAGGGTCGATGATACTGTGTGCTGAAATTGTACAACATTAGTAATGGATTCAGTCATATGTATATTAAATGAAACTATTGCATATAGTAGATTGTGTATTTACTGAACACTTATTTTCTGATTCTGTAATGAAATAGGAAAGCATAGCACATTAAGGTAATTTGTAATCTTTGACCTTAGAGGTGACAAAATCTGAAGCGGTCTCTTTCCTAGGTCACAATCATATCTGTAGTACAAATAAAAATGAAACCACTATACCATTTAAACTAATGGACAGCTGTTCCCATATCTAGGACTTAAACATCTGCTATACAAACTCACATTGTAATCCATTATATTTACTGATGTATTACGATATTTGTTTTGGCAATCTTATTCTAAGGGATGCCTGATCATCTTTACAATGTGTTAATATACTGGATATTATATCAAGTGCCATTTTTAAACAACATAGTCCAATAAATGTCTTATTATAGAACATTCAAGATTTTCACCAGGAGATACGCCAACATCTTCAAGCAAATAATTTGATGGTGTTGACTATGTACATATTCTAAAGGTAAATTTCTATTGTGTCTATGAAGATGTTATTAGAAGTGATCAAGTTTATCATCTCTTTGGCAAGGTATTTCTAGTTGTAAGTCCTGTAACTATAACTATTTAGGTATTTCTATATAACTATAGTATAGTATTTGACTAGTGGGGCCAGAATGACCATAAAGAAAAACATATCTGTCATTAATGATAATAATATGATCATACTACTATCAGTAATGATAATAATATGATCATATATACAGTCATGGCCAAAAGTTTTGAGAATGAAACAAATATTATATTTTCACATGATCTGCTGCCCTCTGGTTTTTATGTGTGTTTGTCAGATGTTTTTATCACATACAGAAATATAATTGCATTCATATTATGAGTAACAGAAGCTTATATTGACAGTTAGAATGAGTTAATGCAGCAAGTCAATATTTGCAGTGTTGACCCTTCTTCTTCAGGACCTCTGCAATTCTCCCTGGCATGCTCTCAATCAACTTCTGGACCAAATCCTGACTGATAGCAGTCCATTCTTGCAGAATCAATGCTTTAATTTTGTCTGAATTTGTTGGTTTTTGTTTGTCCACCCGTCTCTTGATGATTGACCACAAGTTCTCAATGGGATTAAGATCTGGGGAGTTTCCAGGCCATGGACCCAAAATCTCTATGTTTTGTTCCCTGAGCCATTTAGTTATCACCTTTGCTTTATGGCAAGGTGCTCCATCATGCTGGAAAAGGCATTGTTGAGCGCCAAACTGCTCTTGGACGGTTGGGAGAAGTTGCTCTTGGAGGACATTCTGGTACCATTCTTTATTCATGGCTGTGTTTTTAGGCAAGACTGTGAGAGAGCCGATTCCCTTGGCTGAGAAGCAACCCCACACATGAATGGTTTCAGGATGCTTTACAGTTGGCATGAGACAAGACTGGTGGTAGCGCTCACCTCTTCTTCTCCGAATAAGCTGTTTTCCAGATGTTCCAAACAATGGAAAAGGGGATTCATCAGAGAAAATGACTTTACCCCAGTCCTCAGCAGTCCACTCCCTGTACCTTTTGCAGAATATCAGTCTGTCCCTGATGTTTTTTCTGGAGAGAAGTGGCTTCTTTGCTGTCCTCCTTGAGACCAGGCCTTGCTCCAAGAGTCTCCGCCTCACAGTGCGTGCAGATGCACTCACACCTGCCTGCTGCCATTCCTCAGCAAGCTCTGCACTGCTGGTAGCCCGATCCCGCAGCTGAAACACTTTTAAGAGACGGTCCTGCCGCTTGCTGGTCTTTCTTGGGCGCCCTGGAGCCTTTTTGGTACCAATGGAACCTCTCTCCTTGAAGTTCTTGATGATGCGATAGATTGTTGACTGAGGTGCAATCTTTCTAGCTGCAATACTCTTCCCAGTTAGGCCATTTTTGTGCAGTGCAATGATGACTGCAAATGTTTCTTTAGAGATAACCATGGTTAACAGAAGAGAAACAATGATGGCAAGCACCAGCCTCCTTTTAAAGTGTCCAGTGGTGTCATTCTTACTTAATCATGAAAGATTGATCTCCAGCCCTGTCCTCATCAACACCCACACCTGTGTTAATGGAGCAATCACTGAAATGATTTTAGGTGGTCCTTTTAAGGCAGGGCTGCAATGATGTTGAAATGTGTTTTGGGGGATAAAGTTCATTTTCTAGGCAAATATTGACTTTGCAAGTAATTGCTGTTAAGCTGATCACTCTTTATAACATTCTGGAGTATATGCAAATTGCCATTAGAAAAACTGAAGCAGTAGACTTTGTAAAAATTAATATTTGTATCATTCTCAAAACTTTTGGCCATGACTGTACTGTGTGTGTGTGTGTGTATATATATATATGTATAGTGGAGGAAAAAAAAGTATTTAGTCAGCCACCAATTGTGCAAGTTCTCCCACTTAAAAAGATGAGGGAGGCCTGTAATTGACATCATAGGTAGACCTCAACTATGAGAGACAAAATGAGAAAACAAATCCTGAAAATCACATTGTCTGATTTTTTAAGAAATTATTTGCAAATTATGGTGGAAAATAAGTATTTGGTCACCTACAAACAAGCAAGATTTCTGGCTCTCACAGACCTGTAACTTCTTCTTTAAGAGGCTCCTCTGTCCTCCACTCATTACCTGTAGTAATGGCACCTGTTTGACATTGTTATCAGTATAAGAGACACCTGTCCACAACCTCAAACAGTCACAGTCCAAACTCTACTATGGTGAAGACCAAAGAGCTGTGGAAGGACACCAGAAACAAAATTGTAGACCTGCACCAGGCTGGGAAGACTGAATCTGCAATAGGCAAGCAGCTTGGTACGAAGAAATCAACTGTGGGAGCAATAATTAGTAAATGGAAGACATAGAAGACCACTGATAATCTCCCTCGATCAGGGGCTCCACGCAAGATCTCACCCCGTAGAGTCAAAATGATAACAAGAACGGTGAGCAAAAATCCCAGAACCACACGGGGGGACCTAGTGAATGACCTGCAGAAAGCTGGGACTAATGTAACAAAGGCTACCGTCAGTAACACACTACACCGCCAGGGACTCAGATCCTGCAGTGCCAGATGTGTCCCCCTGCTTAAGCCAGTACATATCTGGGCCCATCTGAAGTTTGCTAGACAGCATTTGGATGTTCCAGAAGAGTATTGGGAGAATGTGATATGGTCAGATGAAACCAAAGTAAAACTGTTTGGTAGAAACACAACTCGTCGTGTTTGGAGGAGAGTGAATGCTGAGTTGCATCCAAAGAACACCATACCTACTGTGAAGCATGGGGTTGGCAACATCATGCTTTGGGGCTGTTTCTCTGTAAAGGGACCAGGACGACTGATCCGTGTACATGAAAGAATGAATGGGGCCATGTATCGTGAGATTTTGAGTGCAAACCTCCTTCCATCAGCAAGGGCATTGAAGATGAAACGTGGCTGGGTCTTTCAGCATGACAATGCTCCCAAGCACACCGCCAGGGCAGCGAAGGAGTGGCTTCGTAAGAAGCATTTCAAGGTTCTGGAGTGGCCTAGCCAGTCTCCAGATCTCAACCCCATAGAAGACCTTTGGAGAGAGTTGAAAGTCCGTGTTACCCAGCGACAGTCCCAAAACATCACTGCTCTAGAGGAAATCTGCATGGAGGAATGGGGCAACTTACCAGCAACAGTGTGTATATATATATATATATATATATATAACGGTATATAAATATATATATGTACACACATACAGTATATAAATGAACTTGTTCACATTCTGACATTACAATATAACTCATGTGGCTGACAAACCTTCAAATGAATATTATATGCAAATAATATTATATTCTTTTTTTTTAACAGAGTCCCCCAAAGATCTCTCTGAAGATCAGTTGTACTGTACTTGGAAATTTGGAAGCAACTGACTTGTTTCCCCACAGCACCACCAAAGGGGAAATAAAGCATAACTTTTATTAAAATCAATGGGCGGCCTGTGCTCGTTCCTGTAGAGTGCCTTGTACGCTTTTTAATATAAACAGTTGGTCACACATTGACTTATTTGAAAAAACAAATGACAGAAAGTCATATAGACCATATATCATAGCATATGTTCATATAATCACAGTCATGATATATGAATGAGTACAGTAAAAATAGTCACCTACACAGTTGCTCATGTTAGGGTATATGTTATTTTCTGACATTACATTATAAAATTCTCCTGTGTTCATAATTCAGTGTCAACATTAGAGGTCGGTTTACTGCTTTGTTTAAATATATCATCCTCAGGATGTTTGTGATCTATTGTAAAGATGAAGAAACATCTTGATTTTCAAAAGGATCACAGCCTACAATAATAAAAAATGTAGGGGCAGCCTGCTTTTTTGGAAGTTTTTCACCCTTTGTTTTGTAAAAGACCATGACCATTATGAATTTCTGGCTAAATTTTTTTGTAAACTGTACAGTTAAGGATCATGGGAAGGAAATCTTTGGTGCATAGGAATATTCACACAGTCTATATTTATTATTCAAACAGTATATTTAATAATTATTCAGGAGCAAAGTTATGTGTTGAGATCTCTAGTCAAGGTTGCAAAGCAAAATTGAAGCTGAAGTTCACAATTGAATGTGTTCAGAATTCAAGATTTACAGGTAATGGTAAACTAAATGTAGTTCACTATATTGGCAGTCTGGTATGCTACTAAAGATAAAATAAGCCACACAGTAGGATATATTTGGTTACTACTCACCACAGGGTTTAATTGCACAGAAATCCCAAGGGGTGTCAGGGTCAAGTGTGTAACACCATGGTCTCGCCTTGCCATCAGGGTTGCGGCAGTAATTATCATTCAGACCCTTGTTAGGATATCTGGAAAGGCAGTTTTAGAAAAAAAAAGATCACTTATGTGTCATCCAAGCAGACTGACAGAGCCAGATCACCTTTCATTCTTAAAGCACCCAATTAGGTGTGGGTTTCATAAACACAGCATGGTATTTCAACTCATTAGGGAAGCTGATGATAACAGGAGGAAAGCCCATCCTTTCAACTGGTAATGAGATTTGTGATGTTCTGCTTGTTACTTGGGCTTTAGGAGGATTAAGGTCATTATTTCTTTTAAATCATTCCTTTTATTATCTTTCTTCTTGTTAAAATCATACCAATCATGCATTAAAATATTGGAATCAAAGGTCAGTGTCATATGGAGCAACACATTAAAAATCACAATGGTTTTCCTGATAAAACTGTAACTTATTAAATATCCACTATTTAAAAATAAAGAACAGATGGATTACATTAGATCTTTGGTTAGAAGACTGTTCTTTAAGAAATGCTCAATGATACAAGGGGGAGATTTATTAAAGCGATTCTCTGCTTTGGACAAGCCTACTTCTCTAGTGATTAACAGTAATCTATAAGGATATCTGGTGATAAGTGTTCAATTTCCCTACAGTGATATCATAGAGAAATTTTGTTGAAAACAGGACAGGATGTCTTTGTTAAGACCCCCTATTATTAACAGCCTTATAGGGTATAGGGTAGGTTTAAACTGGATAGATAGATAGATAGATATGAAATAAAAAAATAGATATTAGATTGATAGATAGATATGAAATAAAAGATAAATAGATGTTAGATAGATAGATAGATAGATAGATAGATAGATAGATAGATAGATAGAGACTGCTTAAGGTATTAAATTCCTCTTTAATGAAATCCAGCTGTACTTCAAAGTTATCTAGTTTTCCTTAACTCATAAATGCCCAAAGTGAGTTATTAGATCCATAAAGCTAACTTCTGAAGAACCTGGCCATGCATATAGTGTTGGAGAGTTCACAATGTCTTTGGTTACTATCTGTCAAGTACTGCAACGCAAAAGCAATTTTCCAGTATGTATAGTACTTTCATGAAAGGAATGTGGACAAGAGCAGAACATAAACAATCCCTAATACTGAATATAATGGTTGCATAGGCTATTACTGTTTAGCTATTGTTTATTGTATTACTACTATGTACTAAGACTTAATAGTATTTTCTGACAATGGTAGAAGGAAAATGTATGAATTCCTTACTTGTTACTTTAGGTATGTCACATGATAGAGCATTTTACTGCCATATTTGAAATCTTTTATTCTTTTTGAAGCTTAGTTGAATGATGATTGTAAGGGTAAAATGTATCATGTAGTCACTAGTAACAGTATAGAAGTTATACTATGACAATAAATACTCAAAGTATCATATTGAAGAGTATGTATGAGGAACTAATGCATTCATTGTTATTTCATTATAATTAGGAAAAATTTTGCAGAAAACAAACTACCCTTCTCAGTTTTGTCCAATAGAACTTTATTTCAATGTTTGGTTAATTGGTTAATTGAATAATTGGTGTAATCATTAATAACTAAAAGCACATTGATGGCCTATGGACCATTTCTGTCATATCCTTTCAAAACTACACAAAATTTCAACACTCACACTTGATTATGCTATATAAATTATATATTCTACATCAACAAGAACACAATGTGAAGCATTTATAAAAGCTAGTGCAAAAGACTTTGGCAGTCATTTATTATGTATGCTTTTCATGCTTGTCATAATTTATTGACATGCACCTAATTTAGTAAAAAGATGCAATTACATCATAAATGTTGTGCACAAATCATCTCATGCAAATTGTGATTTCAATGCTGTCAATGTCATTGAAAGCAATATTTTACTTTTTCTTATTCACATTGTTCATGTACCAGAGCATAGTTGCCCTTCCCTCACACCTTTTGTTAAGAAGGGACTCATCATAAAAAGAAGGTATGTCATAACTGCATTGTAAAATGTTACTACATGCCCACTTTCCCAGACAGAAATCCCTGAGAAGCCTTGAGTAAGGCTAAGGCCCCACATTGCGGAATGCAGCTAAAAAAAAGCTCCAGAAAAAACGCAGTGGAAATGCATCGTTTTTGTTTTCCACAGTGTTTTTCATTGCATTTTTTGATGTGTTTTTCTCTGCGTTTTTTCTTCCCTTATTAAATCTATAGGGAAAACGCAAGTGTTTTTCCGCAGGTAAAATTTACATGCAGCATTTTTTTTTTTTTTAAACTTATAACAAAGATATTCTAGAGATACAAGAACTAATTCCAGTTGCAAATTTACACTTCACAATTCGATAATTTCCAGATGAGTCTGAGCTGTCAGACAGAAGCTTAAATGTACAAAAAGGAAATCTAACTACAGGAGGTAACTAATGGGCTTTGTGCTTCATGATCATTTATGTTTAAAGAAGGCAGGACCTCTACTAAGATGCTTCCTGGTGTTGAAAGACCTACTGAACTCAAAGTTCAACAGTAAATCTCTTAGAAATGCCAATGACTTTCTATAATAACATGCAAACATGCAATGACATGGAAGTTTAAAAAATATTTTTGTAAATTAGTTTATTTCATTTTTTTTCTTTTTATCCTTCATTCCACAGGATATTTTTTTAACCCTGAATAAGGTGAATAAAGAGCAAATGCTTTTGTATCCTTCCTACTCGTATAATTGATCATGACTGAAAGAATCTTGTAATCCTGCAGCTGCATAGACCTTAAAAGTTAGAAAATGACTGTTTTGCAGTATATAATTTCTTTATAAAAACAAGCCTGTTATTACAAGGTGGATCCCCAGGCTTAGGCTTCTTGTTATTGTACAACATTATATTAAATGATTGGAAAAGCTATAAAAATCTATGCAGCTGTAGGTTTACCAAAATGTGTATCTAGCACAACCCCAAAAATGCACAGATGCTTTATACAACTGTGATAACACAAAACTATGAATTACAATAAACTTAAGGGAAGACTACAAATACAAATGTAATCCTGCACTAAATAATTGATTTATACTATATATATATATATATATATATATATATATATATATATATATATATATATATATATATATATATATATATATATATATATATATATATATATATATATATATATATATATATATATATATATATATATATATATATATATATATATATATATATATATATATATATGCTGGCCAATCATGCTGCAAGTCCAAATGCTGGATATCAGCTAAAGATAATCAAACAGCTGTAGGGAAAAAATATTTTACATGGCACCCAGTAAAAAGTTTTAGAGATTATGTAGCACATGGCCACACTGAGCACTCTAAACTCTTTATAGCACTTCTTTTCTCCAGTGTATGTTGTAAATTGGGCAGGTTAAGCAAGATATTTCTGTTGTAGTCTGAATGACAATTATCTCTGTGTTCAGTGTAAAGCTACAACAGGTTCAGTCATGGTAAAATGATCCATGTCTTGTGCGTAAGTGTTCACTGTTTAATATCAGATGTCAGGTTTATGCTTCAAAATCCAACTTGAGATTCTTTAGCTTTTAATCTTTTAGCAGATATAACTATATTGCTAAATTCTTTGCTGAAAGGGAGTCTGCAAAAGAGACTTATGAGTGCTCATAGATTATAAAAATGTATCTGTCCCTTTGATTAATGATCAAATCTAAAAGGAAACCATGAAGCAGAAATGATTCATCTGGGAAATGCCTCACAATGCAGTCCCCTTGGCTATTACTGCACATGATTAAATATCCAGGCTTCCTTTACAGTACTGCTTTATTTTATTCTAACAAATTATCCTAGTTGCCCTTAGACACTCCTTTATGTACTTGGTCATGCCCTCAAAGTTGGATTAAGGATAAAATGGTTGAGGATAGTGTTCATAAATCTATATGTGTTAACTCTCCAAACGTTTGCATCTGGCTCCAAAAAAACTTTTGGAAATTAAAATTTTATGGATCAATGGAAAATAGGGCGAATTCACTGTCATATATATTTATGTCCATTGCTTTGTTTGCCTCAAAGAAACAATGCTACATTTTGCGTATGTATATGAACTTCATAATTTATTTGTCATGGAGATTAAGTAGGTCAAGAAGCAGAAATCCCAAGAAAATGTTTATGTATGTATTATGTACAGTATCTATTGTTGCCTATATAGCACCTATATATTCCAGAGTACTGTACAGAGATCATCATTAATTAAATCAGTTCTTGTTCCTAATCAAGCTTACAATCTAATTGTCTTACCTAAGACACACACATTACAACCAGACATGCACACACATACAGACACACACACTACAACCAGACATGCACACACATACATACAGACACACACACTACAACTAATCACCTAAGCTATCAGTAAATTTACCCATGGATTGTGGCACGAGACCACAGTATCCAATGGTACATGCAAACTCGAAGTTGGAGTTGTCTTTACTTGGAATCAAATACATGCCATTCAAATACAGAACACACCATACCACCCAAAATGTATTTAAATTAAGAAATTGAATACAGTTATCCATTTGATGAAATAGTTTGAAATGTATGTGGAGAAGGTTAAATTAACCCCATACCAAGTATTCAAAGGCAGTGTAAGCCTGCCCAGTTCTTTCCAAAGATGACCTCATAATAATAAACAGAAGAATCACCCTAATGAAGCATGTTCTGCCATGGAAACTGCATGTTATTTCCATTTGCTAGCATCCACTAACATCATTTTTGCTGTTTACCCCCTATGTGGTTTTTTGTCGTTTGGCCTTCTCTCCTCTATATACACTCTATTCTTCAATTTGGTCACTTTCCCTACAATTACCTTATGGAATATGACATCAGAATTACAATGTTACAGTAGCTTGAGCTGATTTGATTGGCTATGTCTTAGTAATATCACGCTTCTACAACATATTTTTAACATTAGATCCTACTTTTTGTCAAAAAACTTGCCACAATTAAAATCAGACTTAGCTTCGATATACTGTACGTAACTCACAGTTTAACAGCCTAAAAGTCATTTATCACAAAAATTAATTTATCTACATAATTCAAAGCATATGTTGAATACTCCCTCTATTTCTAGTCGAATACTTTATAAATGTATTCGACTCCCATTCGATGAATGCCAAGTCATTTCAAGTCTTGTGTTGTTTGTACATTCTATGTATGGATTTTGATAAACATTAGACACAAGCAATAACACATCAATCTTGTTGTCACTTCAAAGTAATTACATTGATTCTGTATTATGGATATATTTCCTGGTCGGATTCTACAAATGGTTTAAAGTAGATATTGAATTTAACACTGATATGAAATTCAATCCACCAGGTGCTGTGATGGACACTTGATTGAAGAGAAAGTGACATTTATGTTTAGTCACAGTCATTTTAGATTATGCTGTTAAGGAAGGGTATAACTATTACTGGAAACTAGAATATTGTTTACCAGAAGAACTCCAGTGTCTCAGTCTTTCTGGAAAACTATCTTATACACAGCTAAATAATTATATATGACATTTTGCAATTTTCAATATTTTTTAAAATTCCATATCATAGCATCCAAATTGAACATAAACAAAGCTAGTGCTCTCATAAATGTACAGTACTGTTGGTTATCCATACTGACCACTAGAGCGCACACAAAAAAAGTTAATTTTTTTGTTTTCTGGAGCTTACTTGTCAGCTTCGGTGTGTAGACTTTGGGACATAGTATTTGGCAGGTGCTTATTCCCTGTTTCCCATTGTGAAGAATATCGCCTTGCCAAGCCTCTTGGCATACCCGCGATCACCCTTCTAACCTTCCACTCACCACCCGTGAGCGGACAGAGTTCGTAGGATAGAATGAAATGAGCTGTATAAATTTTATATATTTAATAACCCAAGTGGGTCGGTACTAATTAATAGCATATACAGAAATATACAATATTAATATGATCAAGCATAAACATACGAGCAAAAGAGCAATGAACAGCACATAAACAAAAATGGAAATAAAGTATAGAATAATACCTGAGCACAGCTTGCTCTTAGCAGCCTCTCTTTCAGGATCCACACCAAAGACAAAGAAAAACTCACCCATCTCAGTGTGAGACCCTCCCCAGCTCCACCCTTCACCCCCCTTTTGGACATCTGGGATATCACACTGACGATGGTATGCACATGAAACCACTGGAGCGAATCGACCACCAATGTAAACACAGCTCTACATTCCTACAGATATGTGACTGATACGAATGAGGAATGATACATGTCCAAGAAAGATGCATAAATTGAGGGTCTCATCATCACACCTCCCCTTTTTAGGGCGTGTCAGGAGGAAGGAGGAGCCTCCGTTCCTCTTCCACCCACACCTCCGCAGCCTCACCCCGCCGGGACAGGCCATCGGCATTGCCATGGGCCTGGCCAGGATTGTGCCGGATGTCATAGTTGTATTGCTGCAGCACCAGGCTCCAACGTAACAACCGTCCATTCTGACCTGCAACACGTTTGATCCAGATCAGAGGGTTGTGATCCGTCACCACGGTGAAGTGGCGCCCATACAAGTAAGGTTGCAGATGCTGCAAGGCCCAAACAATTGCTATGAATTCCTTCTCCACTGTGGCGTAGGCCACCTCCTGCGGCAGAAGCTTCCGGCTGAGGTACTGCACCGGGTGCTCTTGCCCCGCTGAGTCAAGCTGGCTCAGTACGGCACCGAGTCCGTAGGTGCTGGCGTCTGTCTGTAGCACAAGCGAACGTGACTCATCGTACGCCTGAAGTACAGGTGCGTTCGCCAGGGCCGCTTTCAGGGCCTGGAAGGAGCGCTCGCAAGCATCCGTCCACTGGACAGTTTGCGGCAACTTCTTCTTGGTGAGGTCCGTCAAGGGGGCAGCCAGAGCACTATAGTTCGGCACGAACTTCCTATAGTACCCTGCCGTACCCAGGAAAGACATCACCTGTCGCTTGGTCCGGGGGGTTGGCCAGGACGTGATTACATCCAGCTTTTCAGGTTCTGGTTTCAGGGTTCCCCCACCTACCCGGTGTCCAAGGTATTGGACCTCGCGCATGCCCAGCTGACACTTTTCCGGTTTGATGGTCAAGCCCGCACTGTGGATCCGCCCCTGCGCCAGGTGCTGTAGGTGTTCCTCCCAAGTGGAGCTGAAGACGGCAATGTCATCCAGGTACGCAGTGGCAATCCCTTCGCATCCCGTCAGTAGGGAGTTGACCATCCGCTGGAAAGTGGCAGGGGCATTCTTCATGCCGAATGGCATGACAGTGGACTCGTACAGTCCGAAAGGGGTGATAAAGGCCGATCGCTCCTGTGCCGCATTAAGTTCCCTGTAGTCTACACAGAACCGGGTGGTCCGGTCCTTTTTGGGCACAAGAACCACAGGTGAAGCCCATGCACTGTGAGAGGGCTGAATCACACCCAGTTCCAGCATCTCGTCAATCTCCTTGCGCATCTGGACCTGTGCCTCCGAGGAGACGCGATATGGCGACCGCCGGATAGGGGCATGATTCCCGGTATCCACATGGTGAATGGCCTGGTCAGTCCTCCCAGGCTTCGCGGGAGAACAGACCAGGTAGGGAGTGCAAAACTCCATCCAGCTGGAACAGCTGGGCCTCAGCCAGCAGGGGGTTCACCTGTGCCTTCTTGTTGGACCCATCCTCCTGAAAATAAGCAAGCAAGTCAACAAGGTCTTCTTCTTCCCCCTCCTCTAGCAGACTGCATACCGGAAAGGCACTAGCTTCCCGGTCATGATGATCCTTCATCATGTTGACATGGAAGACCTTATGCCGGTTCCGGCCTGGATCAACAGTGACCAGGTAGCTGACGCTGTTGACCTGCTGGTGCATGACGTATGGTCCGGTCCATTTCGCCTGAAGCTTGTCCTGGGGCTCAGGGACTAGGACCCATACTTTCTGCCCCGGCTGGTATGTTCTCTCACGGGCATTCTGATCATACCAGCGCTTCTGGTCGGCCTGAGCCTGGACCATGTTGTCATGCACCAGCTGCGGGATAGCCTACATTTGGTCACGGAATCGCAGGACATACTCCACGACTGGCACACCTTGGATGGCCGTTTCTCCTTCCCAGGACTCTTTCACAAGAGTTAGGGGCCCACGTACATGTCTCCCGTACAAGAGCTCAAAGGGGGAGAACCCCGTTGAGGCACCTCCCGGTAAGCGAACAGCAGGTGCGGGAGATAAGGCTCCCAGTCACGCCCGTGGGACTCGACTAACATCCTGAGCATCTGCTCCAGGGTGCCATTGAACCGTTCACACAGGCCATTGGTCTGTGGGTGATACGGGCTGGACACCAGATGTTGCACCTCTGTTACCTTACACAGGCCTTGCATCAAGGCAGACATTGAACTGGGTACCTTGGTCTGTGAGCATCTCTCTGGGAAACCCAACATGGGAGAAGATGCCTACCAGAGCCTTGGCCACTACATCAGCCCGGGTGGAAGACAGAGCGACAGCTTCCGGGTACCTAGTAGTGTAGTCTACTACCGTTAATATGAAACGTTTCCCGGTGCGACTGGGAATGGACAGGGGTCCAATGAGATCCACAGCCACCCGCTGGAAAGGTTCGGTTATGATGGGCATAGGTATCATTGGAGCTTTTGAGCTTTGCCCCGCCTTGCCCATCCTCTGACAAGTGTCACATGAACGGCAGTATTTAGCTACATCTGTCTCCATTTTAGGCCAGTAGAATAAGTGGCTGAGGCGAGCCTTGGTCTTAGCAATCCCCAGGTGGCCTGCCAGTGGAATATCATGAGCAATCCGCAACAACTCCACCTGATAGGGTTGGGGTACCACCAAATGTTTCTCTCTGAGCCGACTTTCTTTTCCCTTTGTGGAAATCGTTTCCTGGTACAACCTCCCTTGCTCCCAGTACACGCGGTCCTTGTTCGACTACAAGGGAGGTTGAGTAGCACGCTCCTTCAATGCGTCCAGACTGTGGTCAGCTTGGACAGTGTCCCTGAACTCCTGACTGGAACCAGACAGAACAGATGTGCATGTCACATACCCGCCGGACTCCTCCGGCTCCAGTGTGGGGAGGCTAGTCATGGCGGTCTCTGTGCCATCTCCGGGTGACAGAGGGAACGGCTCAGGGGTCGGAGCACCTTCCACCCCTCTAGCACTCTGGCTGCGGGTTACCACCGCAACACCAGCTGTCTGTTCCTCATCCGGATCGGCCCTGAGATCCCCGTGACCCATCTGGCACATTGTCATCAGTTGGGGTTGGCCCCAGCATCTCAGAAGAGCTACCCTGGAAATTTGCAAGGCAAGAATTAGCAATTACATTGACATTGCATTCATTCATTGATTCACAGTGAACTGCATGGGTGAATGGTTCAGCCTGGGTCACACTGAGGGGGTTATCACCACCCGCAGATGTGGACGGGGCTACAGCCAGGTTAACATTCCACAGTCCCTCATTTACATGCTCACTAATTCCTTTAGCTGGGCACACATCGGGGAAGACAAGCAGTGGACCCCTCCCTCTGCCTGTGTGACTGGCTTCAACACCACATTAAAATCATCCTTCAGTACAGACACTGTGTCACAGCGAGGTGGGGCTACTCCCACCCTATATTGGGACACCAAGGGCCCCAAATCTGTTCCCAATAGTACATTGGCAGGCAGATCAGACATTAGCCCCACATCACGCATTCCTTTTCCCGCACCCCAGTCCAAATGGACGCAAGCCATGGGCACAGTTAACTGTTCTTGTCCAATACCCCTCAGGGTCAGAGTTTTTGCAGGGATAATACTGTCCGCAGGGACCAAGTCAGGTTGCACCAGAGTAACATCTGCCCCAGTGTCCCGAAATCCCATGACCACTTTATCCCCCACAATGACCTGTTGACAGTTGGCATTGGATTGCAACCCCTCCCTCCCCACCAAGTATACAGATGAGCCAGCTGCCATGGCTGGGGAAACAGGGGGGTTCTTAGAGCGGTTGGGGCACTCTGCCTTGAAATGTCCTGGCTGGTTACAGGCATGACACCGCCGGGCCTCTCCTTGGGACTTAGAGGTGGTCGCCGAGGCGCCCAGAGTTCTTGGGACAGGGGAAGTAGAGGGGGCACCCGGGACAGAGTTTGTCTTACCCCACTTGGAGACCACAGGCTGTGGTGAACTCCAGCTTTGCCCCTCCTTCCAGCTTGGGGGTCTCTGCAGTGTGGCTCCTCTCTTGGCCCCTTGCTCCCTGGTGGACACATAGTCGTCAGCAATCTCTGCAGCCTTGTCTGCTGTTTTTGGTTTCCAATCACACACAACTGGCGGACCTACAGAGGGCACACCTGGAGAAATTGTTCCTTTATCATAAGATCCCCAAGTCCCTCAAATGTGGTGACAGTAAGTCCTTTGATCCACTGCCAGAATGTAGCCTGTAAGTGGTGTAGAACAGCCGCATAGTTCTCTGTGGGACCCCGCTGTATATTCTGGAACTTTTTGCAGTACACCTCCGGCGTGAGCCGCTATCTCCCGGATCAGCACCGCTTTGATGGTCTCATAGTCCGCGTCCTCTGGTAAGCTCATGGAAACATCCAGGTCTTTTCCCTTCAGCCGGGGAGACAGGTAACGGGCCCATTTTGCCTGGGGAATATGATGCTGCTTACACGCCCTCTCAAATCCCCGCAAGAACGAGTCCAAGTCCCCGTTATCTTCCAAGATTGGAAAGACCTCAGATCGGATCTTTAGGGCTTTAGTCTCCTGGAGTTTGTGCAGGAGAAGGTTGCACCTGCCGGGGAAGTTCCAGCTTTTTTAGCTCAAGCTGATGCTCCCTCTCTGCTTGGCGTTCACGGGCCTCTTGCTCAGCCTCTCTCTCAGCCCGACGCTCTGCAGCAGCGGCAGCGGCCTCTCTCTCCGCCCGGCGCTCTGCAGCTTCTCTCTCCGCCCGGCGCTCTGCAGCTTCTCTCTCTGCCCGGCACTCTGCAGCAGTAGCAGCAGCTTGGTACTGGCGAATCACCTGCAGACGGGTGTCAGAGTCACCGGCGTCTATCTGCTGTAAGGCCATTTGCAAGTATAAGTCCGTTACCCCCACAGAACTGGGGCTACTGGTCCCTCCAGGCACAGTCACCTCTGGGGTCTGGGCACCTGCTGAACCGTCTGGCATGATGTTTTCTTGTGCCAGCCCCTCAGGACTTTGCTCCTCATCCTGCTCAGCTGCAGCACCTTCCATATCAGCCATCTGCTCAGCGTTTGTATCAGTCAGTTGCTGACGTCCCCTGGCTCCACTTCTCAGAGTGCAAGGCATTCACTAGAAGTCGTTGCCAAATAAAAGATAGGACAGAAAAAAGAAGGGAGGGAACAGTACTGTACCAAACTTTCACCGTATTTTAAGCTTGATCTCATACCGAGCTCGTTCCATAGGATTGCCACAATCCTCAGTGTTTGAGTGATACCACACCCACACACTGTTATCCTAAGATCCCACAATGCTGCCACCACTGTGAAGAATATCGCCTTGCCAAGCCTCTTGGCGTACCCGCGATCACCCTTCTAACCTTCCACTCACCACCCGTGAGCGGACAGAGTTCGTAGGATAGAATGAAACGAGTTGTATAAATTTTATATATTTAATAACCCAAGTGGGTCGGTACTAATTAATAGCATATACAGAAATATACAATATTAATATGATCAAGCATAAACATACGAGCAAAAGAGCAATGAACAGCACATAAACAAAAATGGAAATAAAGTATAGAATAATACCTGAGCACAGCTTGCTCTTAGCTGCCTCTCTTTCAGGCTCCACACCAAAGACAAATAAAAACTCACCCACCTCAGTGTGAGACCCTCCCCAGCTCCACCCTTCACCCCTCTTTTGGACATCTGGGATATCACACTGACGATGGTATGCACATGAAACCACTGGAGCGAATCGACCAACAACGTAAACACAGCTCTACATTCCTACAGATATGTGACTGATAGGAATGAGGAATGATACATGTCCAATAAAGATACATAAATTGAGGGTCTCGTCATCACACCCATTAAAAACAGATGCACACTTTTCAAGGATGAGCATGCAGGTACCGTGTATTGTGGTTGGAAGAGATAGCTATCAATTGTTCAAGTATTCATGAAGCAGCTATCTAATGAGGGTGGCCAGCCTAAGAATGTATCCTGTCACTCCCTGGTCTCCCAATAAAGCAATAAAATTTTGGCACTCAAAAAGCTATTTTCATACACTTGAAAATTTATTGGCCAACCACACTATTGTCATCTTTGGTCAACAGATTGTGGAGAAAAAAAAAGCTGTCTTCCAGAGTTGTAGCGGAAAAAACTTTGCTGTGCTATCTATAAAGGCAATGCAGTAAGAAAGTGTTAGCCTTCAATACGGTCCCCCATGCAGACATTTTTAAAACAATAAAATAAGATACACATGATTCACTTCGACATACCTAAATCTAATTAATATAAGCAAAATGCTAAACACATGAAAGTCCCTTATAATCAAACTACTGCAAGGGCTGCTATGGAACATAATAGTGTGTGTAAATGGGGCGTTATACTGTCTGAGGGCCAGGAAAGGGGGTGCTATGCTGTAGGGGGACTCAAGTCAAAAGTCTGCTGGGGGGCCCAGTCTTTGCTAGTTATGCCCCTCATAAGGGGTCGTTAGGAAGGGGCATATTATATAAGGGGGCTTTATGAACTTAAGAAGTGTTATTTATATAAGGGCATTATTAATACAAGGGGAGTTATTGATTTAAGGGGCCATTAGGGAGCATTTATAAGGGGGGTGGTCATTTATAAAAGCGTTCATTAGGGGACATCAATTATATAAGGGTCATTAGAGGACATTATGAATAGAAGGGGGCATCATTTATATATATAATATTTATATAAAGGGTCATATAAAGGGGAGCAGTATTTATGTCGGAGGGAATTAGGGGCATAATATAAGGAGGCAGTTAATTAAGGATAACCAAATTTTTAATATGAGACCGGGGAAAGTGTTTAAAAAAAAAAAAAACCCTACTCACCTGTCCCTTGTGCTCCGATGTCTCCCACCGCGGTCTGGTTCTGCTGCTCAGGTGTTTTCTTCTGGCAGAAGTCCCCACCGCACATAACCGCTGAGGTCGCTGACATGGGATGTCACAGTGCTGTGAGGAAGAAAACACCAGAGCAGTAGGACTGGAACACGCTGGAAGACACTGGAGAACCTTCCCCAGCCTCATATTAAAAAAGTGGTTATCCTGGTCAACCCCTTTAAGGTGGCAATTGGGCTTTGGACCCCTCTGATCAGCTGTATGAAGGGGCTATGGCGCCTGTTTATATCACACGCTGTATATAATGACTGTGTGATGTAATTACAGGCTTGTCACATAGACGTGTATAGAACAAGGCTGTAGTTACATGACATGGCCACTATGAAATGAATGACACTATGTAAACAGAGAAGCATTCACAGCGCTTACACAGGTACCATGGTTTATTCACACAGCTGATCAGTGGGGGTCCTTGGTTTTTGAGCCCCACTGATTATTTTATTAATGACCTGGAAAACCTTTTAAATAGGAAACCTACGGGGCATTGATAAGGGGCACTATTTATATAGGGTACATACGAACATTGTTAATATAAAGATGCACTTGGGAGTATTATTCATTATGGAGAGTTATATCATATATTTTATAATTGGAGTAGCAGCAGGATGGGGGCTTTGTGTAGATGAGGACAATGTGGGTCGGGTGCCTGGAAAAGTGAGGAGCCAAAGATGTCTGTGTTGCAAACTTTACAGAGACAAGTCACAGCTGGAAGAAGTGGTCATGGCGGTCCAAAGGGAAGAGAAGGGAAATGAGAACCATTAGTCAGTGACGTCACCTGTAAGTCACCAAATGTTACTGCACTGTATTCACCTAAATGATAGAGGATAAATACCTTATTGATGGCAGTCTGTCTGCTGAGACCCCCACTGGGTCTGACAATAGTTTTTTTTTTGTTCCCCCCCCTTCCTTCTCTACTGGGTGGGAATTCAGCCTGGCTGCAGCCAGGCTCAATATAGGCAGCTGCTGAGTTTTGCTTGGATGTACCAATACGTCCTTGCAGAACTAGACAACCACCTTCTGGATGTATATATACCCAATGGGCGGTCCGGAAGTGGTTAACAAGTTAAGTAACAGCTGCTAATCACTTTTACTCAATCTTTCAATGGCTTTTGTTATCAGATTCAAGTTGAAGATGGCTACATCTGTATATTTTATCAGAGTGAAATGCCTTTATCTCTAGTTATCAGCTCTCTCCTGTCTGCTAAACTGATCAATTTGCTGCCAGATCTGTCTTCACTGAATACAAACTAAAGACAAATAAGGCTATACAGAATTTTGTGGAGAGAAAACGAGGAAGAGGAGTTAAGTGAGAGAGAAATAAGGCATGCTGCTACAGGTAACAGTACATGTTTATCAGATTTCTTGCAGTTTTCCAGCAGGTTTTACAAGTGCTGAAAAGTATAGATGTGAATTAAGCTCTGGTGAGATAGTTATTTTACTGTTATCTGCTCCATGACATCAGTGTCTCTCTGCTTCTCTCTCACAGTAGATTGAACATTTTAACAGGCAGGAGAGGATCTGATAAGAGGAGATTTTCCTCTGATAAGATATGTTTCAAAGTTCGTTATATTCACCAGAATTATACACAAAAAAAATGTGAAACAACAGTTACTCTTTAATTTTGACAGATCCATTGAGATATGGATTTAGTGTGAACCAAATGGTAGCACCGGGTGGCACCTATGGGTAACATTTTAATTTACCATAATTTTATGTCATGCTTTATATTTGGTGAGAGAAAGAGAACTAAAGGAAAAGTAAAATGACTCTTAACCCCCTTGCACACGACCGTATGAATGGTCAGTGTGCTATCCATGTTTTTCCCGGATAGCACACTGACACGTTCATTTGAATGGACCCGTACACATGACCATAAATTACACTTTCATGTGTGTGGGCTGACAGTCCGGGCCGCAAAATATGGAACAGGTCCTATTCCTTTCCTATTTTGCAGTCCTGTTTCCATGGCTCCTATTCATTGAATGTAAGGGGCCACGTAAGCACGGCCGGTGCATGGGCGGCACACGGATGACATCTCTGTGTCCCCCATGCACCGCCCATGCCGTTAATTCACGGCAGCCGGTTAGCACACAGTCATGTGCAACTGGCTTTAGGCTGATAGATTCACACACAGTTATATTTCTTTCATTTGTAAATCATTCAACAAACAGAAGCATTTTCACAACACTGAATGTTTCATCTGCTATCTGTACCGTTCAGGGCGAAACTTGTGTTTATGTGGCCTTTGCAAATCCCATCGCTGACATTCTTTTCCTGTCTCTGTAATATCCATTGGTCCTCTGTAGTGTTCACCGTTACAGGTCACACATTCCACTGAAATGATGATATAATATATGAATAGTTTCAATAAATAATAATGAATACATTTGCATGATTTATTTTAGAAACTATAATGTTACTAATACCAAAACATAGAACATGTGAAATAATATTAGAAAATTACCTGAATGCATCACAAAGAATGACATAGGTCAGGGGTCGGCAACCCTCTCTTCAGACCCCAGAGTATAATAAGCGGATGCCCCTGGAGAGATGATCAAAGATAAAAAATAATGTTAACTCACCTTTTCTGTACTCCGTGATGGCTCTGTGCTCTGCAGGCGCTTCTGCCTGACGTAAGAGACCACTGACAGGGTCTCAGGGGTCACGTCCAGTGTCATTACGCATAATGACGCGACATGACCACTAAGACCCAATCAGTGGTCGCTGGTTTCAGACAGAAGAGGCCGAAGAGAACAGAGCCACTGCGGAGCGCAGGGAAGGTGAGCAACATTGTTTTTTTATGTTTGTCACCTCTCTTGGCCCTCCACTTATTATACTCTGGGGTCTGAAGAGACCCCACAGTATAATAATAGCTAGTGAGTGGCTAAAATTGGAATATTATAAAAGTTAGAATATTATACTGTGTGCAGGGGCCACTATGAGATATAATACCATGTGCAGGGGCTGCTATGGGACATAATACGGTGTGCAGGGGCCGCTATGGGACATAATACAGTGTGCAGGGGCCGCTATGGGACATAATACGGTGTGCAGGGGCCGCTATGGCATATAATACTGTATGCAGGGGCCACTATGGGATATAATACTGTATGCAGGGGCCACTATGAGACATAATACCATGTGCAGGAGCTGCTATGGGATATAATACTGTGTTCAGGGGATGCTATGGGACATAATACTGTGTGCAGGGGCTGCCATGGGACATAATACTGTGTGCAGGGGCCGCCATGGGTCATAACACTGTGTGCAGGGGCTTCTATGGGACATAATACGGTTGTGCAGGGACCGCTATGGGATATAATACTGTGTGCAAGGGCCACTATGAGACATAATACTGTGTTCAGGGGCTGCTATGGGATTTAATACTGTGTGCAGGGGCCGCTATGGGACATAATACTGTGTGCAGGGGCTGCCATGGGACATAATACTGTGTGCAGGGGCCGCTATGGGACATAATACGGTGTGCAGGGGCCGCTATGGGAAATAAAAGTTCCAGTGGCCTAAGAATATAGCTGCATCCAGATACATAGTGTGTTACCACCATAAGGAAGCTGCCATACGGTGCTCCTGGACACATACATTTACCACTAATTGGGGGCTGCACATGGACTTTCATTGCTTCTAATCGGAAAGTACAGGTGCGTCTCAGGAAATAGCAGTAAGCGCATGTGCCCTAAAGCATCTGGTGGCAGCACTTCTGTGTTATGGTTTGTGGTATATGACTTTAGTTTAGGGGTCGTCAGACTTACAATTATTGACCGGCACTCCGAGTACCTCATCTTTGATTTTTTAATTAAAATTGGCACGTCGAACAAAAAAGGTTGTCTATCCCTGACATAGGTGCATAAATGCCTTAAACTTGTCAAGAGGCATAAAGTTCAACCTTGCAATAAGAAAGATCTTATAAATTCATCAGGAAAAAAGGTTATAAATGCAATGAAACGGCAAATGCTCCATTAGGAATTGCACTTGCATCATACAATATTATGTTTTGTATTTAGAACGTCAAATTACTTTATTTAATTTCCATGGGTTGAATTAGACACGGAAAGCAGAACAAGTTTAATGGCTTTAAAGTATCCATCTTTCCTTTCTTAATAATATCCTATTTCAAGAATTAGTTTTTTGCTCTTTTCTTCAGAATAATTGGCAGCACATGGTTATGTATAAATATTTTCTAAGCTATTTTTGTTTATCTTTGGGCATGTCCAAGCTTAGAACAATATAACATAATGATTTATTACTAAGTAAAATATACCGTAGCTGCCTTGTCAACCAAAAGAACTTTACACTTAAAAGTAGTTTTCAGACAATGAAAACTCTTGGTGCCCCTTCTATGAGCTAAAACAGAGAGCTACTGTACTATGGACAGATTGGTGGACACAGCTTGAAAATGCATTACATAGTGAGCCATTCATTTGCATTGTAATCTTTCATCTCCCTGTAACTGCAGCTGCAGAGGAGATATTTGACTATATGTTATTACAGCAAAATGCATCATAATCATGAGGAAACCACTTTAAAGGGAGTGTATCATTAAAAAAAAAACACTTTAAAGTTAATGGCACGTTGGAATGGCCTTTAAAAAGGCCATTCTTCACCTACCTTTCATTGTTGTCTTCTCCCAGCTGTTTCTGTAAAAATCCGTTTCTTCAATTATGGAAATGATCCTCACGGAGCACCCGGGGCGTTCCTCCTTGGCAGCGAGCAACCACCGCGTCATCGCTTGTCACCGTCCATTAGTCTGTTGAGGTGACTCCCATCTTGATCTTCTCTGTATGTTCTTTCTTCTACTTCCTCTGAAGCAGCGCTGGACCGCTGCCATTTTCCGGGGGTCATTAACAAGAGGCGCAGTACGGACCACTGGAAAATGGCAGCCCGTCTTGCGCAGTCGCTGCTGTCCAGCACTGCGTCAGAGGAAGTAGAAGAAAGAAGATACAGAGAAGACGAAGATGGGAGTCACCACAGCAGACTAATGGGCGGTGACAAGCAATGACTCGGTGGGTGCTCGCTGTCAAGGAGGAATGCCCTGGGTGCTCCGTGAGGATCATTTCCATAATTGAAGAAACAGATTTTTACAGAAATGCCTGGGAGAAGACAACAGTGAAAGGTAGGAGAAGAATAGCCATTAGCTTAAAAGTTGTTTTTTAATGATAGATTCCCTTTAAAACAAAGTCATTTATCAAACAGAAAAGCGATCTCTTTTTATAGCAACGAATCACAGATCAGACTCCCTAAATTTCTCTGGCAAAAAAATTAAAGCTGTACTGTGATTGGCTGCTATGTGCAGCAAGCCCAGCTTTACAGTTTTGGGATACTTAGTACAAAAGTGTGCATTATATAAACACACTTCCTTACTACCTTACAAGTATGATGTTTCCAAAGACAGTTTGCTAGTTAAACTGACACTAGAACATACCAGCACTTCCTGTTTCATGGGTTGTTCCACACAGGCTCTCTACAAGGAAGGTGACATAAACATCTATCCCAGGTATTGCTGATAATTAGATCATAGCTCAGCCTTCCTGACTATATACTTATACTCTCTTAAATTACTTAGAAGAATATATAGAGAAAAATTATTATACTGTCCCTAGAAGGCAGAAATGGTATTGTCTCTAGCTACCCATGTTATGGGGTGCTGAGGCATCATATGATTTATTGTAGAGCTTAAAGGAATAGAAATCCAAAAATCAAGAAGATATCTAATCTCACAGAGAAGTTGCTAACTGAAGATATATGAATGTAATATACATAAAAGAAGTGCACTGTGTGAAAGACAATTGGGTAAGGGATACACTGAGGGATACCAACAAATGACACACATTTCATGTATGTGATATTGTACAATCTGTTCAATATCATTAATCTAAGCATCAAAATTACACATGTGCAGTTCCCTGTTATATGCAGCATTTTGTGACCAGACAATAGTTTGCAGTAGATACTATCAACCAAAAAGTTTGTAAATATTCTTTGTGTAGTGTAATAAAGATTTAGTAAAGATTTACCCATTTGCTATCATAAAAAAATAGTACAGATTTTGTGAAAATACCTTAGGATGATTAGTAAGGTACATAAGTGAGATTCTAATTATGAAGCACAGTAGTGTGGTAAATACAGTTGTGCTAAAAAGTTTACCTACCCTGGCAGATTTTTTGTTTTTTTGGCCTTTTTTCAGAGAATATGAATGATAACACAAAAACTTTTTCTCCACTCATGGTTAGTGGTTGGTTGAAGCCATTTATTGTCAAACTTCTTTGTTTTCTCTTTTTAAATCATAATGACAGTCAAAAACATCAAAATGACCCTGTTCAAAAGTTCACATACCCCAGTCCTTAATATCATGAATTGCCCCCTCTAACATCAATGACAGCTTGAAGTCTTTTGTGGTAGTTGTGGATGAGGCTCTTTATTTTCTCAGATGGCAAAACTGCCCATTCTTCTTGGCAAAGTCTCCAGTTCCTGTAAATTCCTGGGCTGTCTTGCATGTACTGCACGCTTGAGATCTCCCCAGAGTGGCTCAATGATATTGAGGTCAGGAGACTGAGATGGCCACTCCAGAACCTTCTACTTTTTTCTGCTGTAGCCAATGACAGGTCGACTTGTCTTTGTGTTTTGGATCGTTGTCATGTTGGAACATCCAAGTATGTCCCATGCGCAGCTTCCTGGCTGATGAGTGCAAATTTGCCTCCAGTATTTGCCGATAATGTGCTGCATTGATCTTTCCTTCAACTTTGACCAAGTTTCCTGTGCCTTTGAAGCTCACACATCCCCACATCATCAGTGATCCACCTCCGTGCTTTACAGTAGGAATGGTGTTCCTTTCATCATAGGCCTTGTTGATACCTCTCCAAATGTAACGTTTATGGTTGTGGCCAAAAAGTTTGATTTTTGTCTCATCACTCCAAATTACCTTGTTCCAGAAGTTTTGAGGCTTGTCTCTGTGCTGTTTGGCGTATTGAAGGTGAGATTCTTTGTGGCATTTGTGCAATGATGGCTTTCTTCTGGCAACTTGACCGTGCAGCCCATTTTTCTTCAAGTGCCTCCTTATTGTGCATCTTGAAACAGTCACACCGATAGATTTCAGAGAGTCCTGTATTTCAGCTGATGTTATGTGTGGGTTTTTCTTTGCATCCTGAACAATTTTCTGGGCAGTTGTGGCTGAAATTTTGGTTGGTCTACCTGACCGTGGTTTGGATTTTACAGAGCCCCTGAGTTTCCATTTTTTAATCACAGATTGAACACTGCTGACTGGCATTATCAATTCCTTGGATATCTTTTTGTATCCCTTTCCTGTTTTATACAGTTCAACTACTTTTTACCGTAGATCCGTGGTCAATTCTTTTGCTTTCCCCATGACTCACAATCCAGAAACGTCAGTGGCTGGAGGAAAGATGCAACTGTATGTCTGGATCCCAGAAACTCATTCAGCTTTTATGCACACACTGATTACAAGCAAACAGGTCACAGGTGAGGATGTTACCTTTAGTAGCCATTCAAACCCCTTTGTGTCAACTTCTGGGCATGTTATCAAGCCAAAATCACCAGGGTATGTGAACTTTTGAACAGGGTCATTTTGATGTTTTTGGTTGTCATTATGATTTAAAAAGAGAAAACAAAGAAATTTGACAATAAATGGCTTCAACTAACCACTAACCATGAGTGGAGAAAAAGTTTTTGTGTTATCATTCATATTCTCTGAAAAAAGGCCAAAAAAAACAAAAAATCTGCTGGGGTATGTAAACTTTTTAGCACAACTGTATCTCTTCTCCTATACAATATATTACTAAGCTTTGGAAGTGGCTTTCCTGCTGACAGATTCCCTTATTTTACAAAAGAGTAAATATCCAATTTATATGTCAAAATAATTAAACTAAATTCTTATTTAAACTTAATTCTAGTCAGATTGAAATATTGAAAACTTTTTGGATTTTTTGATGTCTGCGTAGAATTGTGTATGTGTGGGGTCATCATTTTCTTTTTATCACATTAAGATTTATCACACCACAGTAAGAATGACTGGAAAATCAAAAACTTTACCAGAGATCACTGCCGCCATTGACAAGCAGTGATCTACTGAGCCTGATGGCTAGGAAAATGTTCCCCGTAGTTGGGCATCACTATTGTGGTCTGTTAGCAGCACCTCTTAGAAATGCAAGGAAGGCTGCAAGGCCTAGAGTAAAAAATGAATAATGTTTAGCTGAATTTACCTTTACTGATCATTCCACCAATAATGATATCTTTTTCACTGGCGCAACTATTTTGTAAAAACCATTGATCACAGGGGAGCTGCACATTAATCTTAATGAGTGACATTTATAGTATACTTCCAATTTTGCAGCTCATTATAAATTTACAGTGGCGCAATAAACTTTTTCAGTGATAAATAATTATCTTGATCTTTTTGTACTTTAATATCAGCCAATTATCATTAATATTGCTTGAAAATATGTGAAATGTATAATACTGTAGAAATAATAACATAATAAAAAAACAGACCATGGCATAAGTCTGCTAAATTATATTTCTTCTCCCTGATTCTGACTCAACTTGGGTAATTCATAAAAACTGCACCTCTGAGGGGTAGAAAAGAAGTGTTTCTGACAATCTAAAGTAGTAAATGTTTACAAAATATATTCCAATAAAAAGCAAAGCAGATGAATGCTGGCTATTGTTCCTGTGGTGCTTTTGCCATATTTGAGGTACATAACAAAAGGCTTTATGAATTTTTGGATAAACAAGAGTTTCCCTGCCAACATTGCCTGCATATTATGGACCCATTCTTAGCTAATCTTAAAGAAAATGATGACAGTTTTTCCTTTAACAGGTTTGTGGAAACCTATATAAATATTTCTGGGAGTGATAGAAGATACACTTTTATGAAAATAAAGTGGCCTTTAAGTTAAATACCTCTCATAAAGCAGGGAATACGCATCCAGCAAGCCCTTTAATGGAAAGACTATATTTTAAGGCAGTGAAAAATAACACAAAATCTTCCAACAAGTTCCCAAACAGCCATCAGTTATAAAGATAAAATGATGACATAACTGAAAAAAAACAACTCTTTAGACTGTAAGCGTGATTACTTTCAGAAAATGTTGCCATTAAATCTATTAAATCAATTTTATTACATTTTTATTTAGATATTGTAAGGCATAAAAAACATATGTCTTTAACCTTTGTGTTTTCACTGTGCCACCTGGTTTGGATTTAGAGAATAATACAGCCAAACCATGACATTTAATTCCCATAAAACAAACACTGTGCTGATAGAATATTTCTCAACCAGTTGCTCTTGAGTACTTGCAGTACTAATAGATCTTGTTTTGTTCTGTTTTCTGTACCCCAAGTTTTCCGAGGTGTTAAGCAATATATCCACCTTTCCATTAAAGTTTGTTACTTCAATGTAGCTAAAAATAAAAATGCAACTTTACAAATAGTCTTGACTAAAACTCAAGTCAGTAATATCAAGTGCTGAGGCACATAGTGCACAATATTCACCAACACTCTGGTGACTCAATAACTGCAGCATACTGAAATTCAGCTGGCATTAACATTAGCGCAAGAGCTGGTAACTGTGCCAGGAGCTACATGGAATGGGTTTCCATGTTCAAGCAACTGCGTGAAAGCCTTAAATCAAGCAAAATGCTAGGATGGATGGAGTGGTGTAAAGCATGCGGCGACTGGACTCTGGAGAAATGGAAATGTGTTCTGTGGAGTGGCGAGTCATGCTTCTCTATTTGGCAGTGTGATGGATGAGTCTTGATTTGGCGAATGCCAGGAGAACATTACCTTCCTTATTGCACTGTATGGTTTTCAAGGGTTAGCTTAGGCTCCTTAGTTCCAATGAATGGAAATCTTAATGCCTCAGCATACCAAGGCATTTTGGGAAATTGTATGCCTCCAACTTTGTTTTGATTTTTGGGGAAGGACTTTTTTTTTATTCCAGCATAAAGCAAGGTCCATAAAGTCATGGTTGAGCAAGGTTGGTGTGAAAGAACTTGACTGGCCCGCACAGAGTTCTGACCTAGACCTCATCAAATACCTTTAAAATGAATTAGAATGGAATTTGCAATCCAGGACCTCTCACCTAACAACTTTATCTGATCTCACAAATAATCTTCTGGATAACTGGGCAAAATACAGACACATTCCAAAAATCTTTTAGGAAGCCTTCCCAGAAGAGTAGAAACTGTTTCGGCTGCAAAGCATAGACCAACTCTATATTAATGCCTATGGATTTAGAATTGGATGTCATTAAACCTCCTGTAATGTGTAGTTCTATGAATATGTTTGTCCATATTATGTATACAGTAGAGCTGTAAGCACCAAATTTATATAGGAGATTTTTAATTAAGATTATTAGTCATTTTCAAATGTTTATTTTAGATATATTGCACCAGTACAAATAAATTAGTTGCCATGGTCTTCAAGGACTAGAAGTCACTAGGTAAATGCATAATAGTTCTAAGAGATTAAAACAGGATAATTTGACTATATCTGTGTTTTGAAGGAGTTCACAATGCATTCAGGGATGAAAAAAATAAATATATGTCACTATATAAACTGCAATAGCTAAAACATTTTATGAACAGAATTTATAGAATCAGATTACAGAATCTTTTTCTAATCTTTTTTTTTTAACCCTATGAAATAATTTATAGTTGTAATTTTGTAAAATTAGTACAGAAAATTTTGGCATGTAAACCTGAATAAAGTTATGGGTATGATCTCTTTTGTTAAATATAAAAGCAACCTATTTACTTGGCTTTGAACATATGTAACAGTAAAATGTATTCTGTTTATTAAATATTTTCTTAAACTATTACCTTCTGAACATGATGGTATATTGCAGACTTCATGACGAACTTTTGGATTTTTTGTAAAACACCAAGGTCCTCCTTCTTCTCCTTTAGGATTTCGACAATAGTTTTCATTGAGGTCTTTACTTTGATAGCTCGAATGCAAAAAGCTAGTTTTAAAATGACATTATAGCAGACATTGTAGTAAGTGGTGTTATATTGTTAGTATGAAACTTTAACATGCAATTCAATGGTAAAGATATTTTAGTATGTCCTTTCTTCATGTAATACCGTGCCCTACATGTGCCATCCATGCCAGTGGTAACATTAGCCATATCACTGCTCCCAAAATTAGCAATATTAATTAGCAGCTGACACTGTAAACACCACTAATTACCCACCACCTTGTGACAGCTGAACGTATATTATTAGATGAAATGCTTCAGATAGGTAAAAGCTAATGATATACATTGGAAAGTTCTGTATTGTAATTTGATACTAAACAATTTGTAAACAAACAGCCATAAACCTAGTAAATTAGTATAAGAATGCAATGTTTAGCATATAGGAAATAAGATGAGGAGTAGTAGTATTTAATGGAAGTATGTAAATGATTAGTACTTGTATATAAATAATAGGCACATAGTAATACACATAAACTTAAAATACATACAGGGATAAATGTATGAAGCATATACTGGTCTTTTGTCATATAGACCTTTATGAAAGTTGTCAATTATATTTGGCTTAATTTAAAGTTGAACAATGTTTCAACAGTTCTGGATGCTCGAGATATCTTTTTTTATATTAAGAAGATCAATCTTTCCCTTCTTCCTAAAACATAACATACATCAGAGTTGAACTTCTTAAAGATCTGCTTCTTTATGTACACCATGATAACTTACTGCATTTTAATAACAGTAGTTTTACCCACTGTTCTATGAAAAATACCTATTAAAAGGTTGGAAGAAGACACTCCCTCCAGCACTTACTATAACTGGTTGAACTATACAGTATGTCAGTATTAACCCATTAAACACCGTAAACATGAGGCAACAATTTCAAAACAGTACTGTATATGGATGGATGTCTGTGTTGTACATGATATGAACCTTGGTGTGGGCCATGTTTATATACTTTGCATTGACTGTTTGCTTGTACAGTTCTGTATTTCTCGTTTAGCTGAGTTATCTTTCAATGTTCTATAACCTCAGCCTATTTTCATGTTATGGACTTCCACAGTTTTTCTTTTTTTGCCTCTCATAAACCATCATACATAAATGATGCCTTGTGTTTTTTTTTTTTTTGAGAAATAAACTGCAGATCTTTTCATCATAAATACAGTATACCTAATATCTTAACACTGTATAATCTATACATACTGTACATTATACAGTGCATTGATTTTATGCAACTATATAAAGTCACATTTGTATAACAATTCATTGTTGCATGTTTAAAGAAAATGGGCAAACAGTATGCTAAAAAATGTTGTACCTAAATACTGATAGGTAAATTGGCCCCCCATACAAACAACAGGCCCTTGTGAGTATAGGGCATGAGCACCTGTATGGCAGCCACTAACTCCACTACTCCGACATGATCCCTACATTTTCAGTCTCAGTGAGAAAAGCGCTTAAAGGGAGTCTATCATTCACAAAAACACTTTTAAGCTAATGGCACGTTGGAATGGCCTTTAAAAAGGCCATTCTTCTCCTACATTTCCTTGTTTTCTTCTCCCAGCCAATTCCAAGATAATTAGTTTCTTCATGTATGTAAATGAGCCCCACGGAGCACCCGGGGCGTTCCTTCTCTTCTACGGGCACCTATCGCGTCATCTCTCCTCACCGCCCCTTCAGCCGTTGCGATGACTCCCCTCTTGGTCTTCTTTCTTCTCAGTTCTCACTGGCAGCGAATTCTTGCGACTACGCATGTGCAATCGGGCCGCCATTTTCCTGTGGTCTTTCACAAGAGCGTGGCAGAGCTGAATTCGCTGCCGGTGAGAACTGAGAAGAAAGAAGACCAAGAGGGGAGTCACCACAACGGACAAAGATGCGGTGAGAAGCGATGACGCGATGGGTACTCGCAGAAGAGAAGGAACGCCCCGGGTGCTCCATGGTGCTCATTTGCATACATGAAGAAACAAATTATCTTGGAAATTATCTTTTTAAAGGCCATTCCAATGTGCCATTAGCTTAAAAGTGTTTTTGCGAATGATAGACTCCCTTTAACAAATGTTTGTCATTGTCATTTGTGAGTCTCCTCCCTTTGACTGTCAATGCTAAGAATCACACTGCCATCCTATCCATTACAATAATTGACAGGAACTCTTCTATTACTGCTACTATTACTGTACTGTATCTACCTAGAGATACTGTACTATATGTATTTGATATTGCGGAAAAGGGGCCATGGAAGTTGTGATGAACCGACCCTCAGTTTTATAGCTGTCATGGAAGTGTGTTTTTACTTGCTCATGTCTGTCCTTCCCCCACTTGTTGGAATGTTGTGCTTACCCATCTGTCCGAGGATTCTGCAAAGGAGAGAGGGGGAGGGCTGGCTAAGGGGGAGGTGAAGGGTGTAGCTGGGGGGGTCTCACACTGAGGTGAGAGTGAGTTTTTGGTAGTCTTTTGTGTGACGCCTGGAAGAGAGACAGCTAAGACAGAGTTGTGTGCTCAGGTATCTTTTCTATCTTTTTATTTTCCCTTTTTGTTTTGTATTGTATCATCACTCTTTTGCTTGTATGTTTATGCTTGATCATATTAATACTGTATATTTCTGTATATGCTATTAATTCGTACCGACCCACTTGGGTTATTAAACATATAAAATTTGTATCGCTCGTTTCGTTCTATCCTATGACCCGGTCTACTCACGGTGTGTGAGTGGGAGGTTAAGAAAGAAGTTTGATCACAGGCGTGCCAGGCGGCTGGGCGAGGCGATATTCTTCACAGTGGTGGCAGCGTGGTGGGATCTTAGGATAACAGTGTGTGGGTGTGGTATCACGCAGACACTGAGGATTGTGGCAATCCTATGGAACGGGCGCGGTATGACATCAAGCTTAAAATACGGTGAAAGTTTGGTACAGTACTGTTCCCTCCCTTCTTCTTTTTTCTGTCCTATCTTTTATTTGGCAACGACTTCCAGTGGATGTCTCGGACTCTGAGAAGTGGAGTCAGGGGACGTCAGCAACTGACTGATACAAACGCTGAGCAGATGGCTGATATGGAAAGTGCTGCAGCTGGGCAGGACGAGGAGCAGAGTCCTGAGGGGCTGGCACAAGAAAACATCACCATGCCAGATGGTTCAGCAGGTGCCCTGACCCCAGAGGTAACTGTGCCTGGAGGGACCAGTAGCCCCAGTTCCGTGGGGGTAACGGACTTATACTTGCAAATGGCCTTACAGCAGATAGACGCCAGTGACTATAACACCCGTCTGAAGGTGATTCACCAGTACCAAGCTGCTGCAGAGCGCCGGGCGGAGAGAGAGGCCGCTGCCGCTGCTGCAGAGCGTTGGGCTGAGAGAGAGGCCGCTGTTGCTGCTGCAGAGCGCCGGGCGGAGAGAGAGGCCGCTGCTGCAGAGCACCGGGCGGAGAGAGAGCATCAGCTTGAGCTAAAAATGCTGGAACTTTGCCAGCCGGCGCAACCTTCCCCTGCACCAACTCCAGGAGCCCGAGCACTAAAGATCCGATCCGAGGACTTTCCAATCTTGGAAGATAACGGGGACTTGGACTCGTTCTTGTGAGGATTTGAGCGGGTATGTAAGCAGCATCATATTCCCCAGGCAGAATGGGCCCGTTACCTGTCTCCCCGGCTAAAGGGAAAAGGCCTGGCTGTTTCCACGAGCTTACCAGAGGACGCGGACTATGAGACCATCAAAGCGGCGCTGATCCGGAGATACCGGCTCACGCCGGAGGTGTACCGCAAAAAGTTCCGGAATATACAGCGGGGTCCCACAGAGAGCTATGCGGATGTTCTGCACCACTTACAGGCTACATTCTGGCAGTGGATCAAAGGACTTACTGTCACCACGTTTGAGGGAATTGGGGATCTTATGATAAAGGAACAATTTCTCCAGGTGTGCCCTCTGGAGGTCCGAAAGTTCGTGTGTGATTGGAAACCCAAAACAGCAGACAAGGCTGCAGAGATTGCTGACGACTATGTGTCCACCAGGGAGCAAGGGGCCAAGAGAGGAGCCACACTGCAGAGACCCTCAAGCGGGAAGGAGGGGCAAAGTTGGAGTTCACCACAGCCTGCGGTCTCCAAGTGGGGTAAGACAAACTCTGTCCCAGGTGCCCCCTCTACTTCCCCTGTCCCAAGAACTCTGGGCGCCCCGGCGACCACCTCCAAGTCCCAAGGAGAGGCCCGGCGGTGTCATGCCTGTAACCAGCCAGGACATTTCAAGGCGGAGTGCCCCAACCGCTCTAAGAACGCCCGTTTCCCCAGCCACGGCAGCTGGCTCATCTGTATACTTGGTGGGGAGGGAGGGGTTGCCATCCAATGCCAACCATCAACAGGTCATTGTGGGGGATAAAGTGGTCATGGGATTTCGGGACACTGGGGCGGAGATTACTCTGGTGCAACCTGACTTGGTGCCTGCGGACAGTATTATCCCTGGAAAAACTCTGACCCTGAGGGGTATTGGACAAGAACGCTTAACTGTGTCCATGGCTTGCGTCCATTTGGACTGGGGTGCGGGAAAAGGAATGTGTGATGTGGGGCTTATGTCTGATCTGCCTGCCAATGTACTATTGGGAACAGATTTGGGGCCCTTGGTGTCCCAATATGGGGTGGGAGTAGCCCCACCTCGCTTTGACAAAATGTCTGTACTGAAGGATGATTTTAATGTGGTGTTGGAGCCTGCCACGCAGGCACAGACACAGGCAGAGGGAGGGGTCTGCAACTTGTCTCCCCTTGCTGTGTGCCCAGCTAAAGTAATCAGTGAGCATGTGAATGAAGGACTGTGGAATGCTGACCTGGCTGTAGCCCCGCCCACATCTGCGGGTGCTGATAGCCCCCTCAGTGTGACCCTGGCTGAACCATTCACCCATGCAGTTCACTGTGAATCAATGAATGAATGCAATGTCAATGTAATTGCTAATTCTTGCCTTGCAGATTTCCAGGGTAGCTCTTCTGAGATGCTGGGGACAACCCTAACTGATGACAATGTACCAGGTGGTCAGGTGGGTCACGGGGATCTCAGGACCGATCTGGATGAGGGACGGACTGCTGGTGTTGCGGTGGTAACCCGCAGCCAGAGTGCTAGAGGGGTGGCAGGCGCTCCGACCCCTGAGCCATTCCCTCTGTCACCCGGAGATGGCACTGAGACCGCCATGACTAACCTCCCCAAACTGGAGCCGGAGGAGCCCGGCAGGTATATGACATGCACATCTCTTCTGTCTGGTTCCAGTCAGGAGTTCAGGGACGTTGTCCTAGCTGACCGCAGTCTGGGTGCATTGAAGGAGCGTGCCGATCAACCTCCCTTGGAGTCGGACAAGGACCGCGTGTACTGGGAGCAAGGGAGGTTGTACCGGGAAACGATCCCCACAAAGGGAATAGAAAGTCGGCTCAGGGAGAAACATTTGGTGGTACCCCAACCCTATCGGGTGGAGTTGTTGCTAATTGCTCATGAGATTTCACTGGCAGGCCACCTGGGGATCGCTAAGACCAAGGCTCGCCTCAGCCACTTATTCTACTGGCCTAAAATGGAGACAGATGTAGCTAAATACTGCCGTTCATGTGACACTTGTCAGAGGATGGGCAAGGTGGGGCAAGGCTCAAAAGCCCCAATGATACCTATGCCCATCATAACCGAACCTTTCCAGCGGGTGGCTGTGGATCTCATTGGACCCCTGTCCATTCCCAGTCGCACCGGGAAACGTTTCATATTAACAGTAGTAGACTACGCTACTAGGTACCCGGAAGCTGTCGCTCTGTCTTCCACCCGGGCTGATGTAGTGGCTAAGGCTCTGGTAGGCATCTTCTCCCGTGTTGGGTTTCCCAGAGAGATGCTCACAGACCAAGGTACCCAGTTCATGTCTGTCTTGATGCAAGGCCTGTGTAAGGTAACAGAGGTGCAACATCTGGTGTCCAGCCCGTATCACCCACAGACCAATGGCCTGTGTGAACGGTTCAATGGCACCCTGAAGCAGATGCTCAGGATGTTAGTCGAGTCCCACGGGCGCGACTGGGAGCCTTATCTCCCGCACCTGCTGTTCGCTTACCGGGAGGTGCCTCAAGCCTCAACAGGGTTCTACCCCTTTGAGCTCTTGTACGGGAGACGTGTACGTGGGCCCCTAACTCTTGTGAAAGAGTCCTGGGAAGGAGAAACGGCCATCCAAGGTGTGCCAGTCGTGGAGTATGTCCTGCGATTCCGTGACCAAATGCAGGCTATGGCGCAGCTGGTGCATGACAACATGGTCCAGGCTCAGGCTGACCAGAAGCGCTGGTATGATCAGAATGCCCGTGAGAGAACATACCAGCCGGGGCAGAAAGTATGGGTCCTAGTCCCTGAGCCCCAGGACAAGCTTCAGGCGAAATGGAGCAGTCCATACGTCGTGCACCAGCAGGTCAACAGCGTCAGCTACCTGGTCACTGTTGATCCAGGCTGGAACAGGCATAAGGTCTTCCATGTCAACATGATGAAGGATCATCATGACCGGGAAGCTAGTGCCTTTCCGGTATGCAGTCTGCTAGAGGAGGGGGAAGAATAAGGCCTTGTTGACTTGCTTGCTCATTTTCAGGAGGATGGGTCCAACAAGAAGGCACAGGTGAACCCCCTTCTGGCTGAGGCCCAGCTGTCCCAGCTGGATGAAGTTGTGCACTCCCTACCTGGTCTGTTCTCCGCGAAGCCCGGGAGAACTGACCAGGCCATTCACCATGCGGATACCGGGAATCATGCCCCTATCCGACGGTCGCCATATCGCGTCTCCTCGGAGGTACAGGTCCAGATGCGCAAGGAGATTGACGAGATGCTGGACCTGGGGGTGATTCAGCCCTCTCACAGTGCGTGGGCTTCACCTGTGGTTCTTGTGCCCAAAAAGGACCGGACCACCCGGTTCTGTGTAGACTACAGGGAACTTAATGCGGTTACAGTCGACGACGCGTACCCCATGCCGTGCATCGACGACCTGCTTGACCGGTTAGGTAAGGCCCAGTACCTGTCCATCATGGACTTGAGTCGGGGATACTGGCAGATCCCCCTGTCCCCTCAGGCACAGGAGCGATCGGCCTTTATCACCCCTTTTCGGACTGTACGAGTCCACTGTCATGCCATTCGGCATGAAGAATGCCCCTGCCACTTTCCAGCGGATGGTCAACGCCCTGCTGACGGGATGCGAAGGGTTTGCCACTGCGTACCTGGATGACATTGCCGTCTTCAGCTCCAACTGGGAGGAACACCTGCAGCACCTGGCTCAGGTGCTGAGGCGGATCCACAGTGCGGGCTTGACCATCAAACCGGAAAAGTGTCAGCTGGGCATGCGCGAGGTCCAATACCTGGGACACCGGGTAGGTGGGGGAACCCTGAAACCAGAACCTGAGAAGCTGGATGTAATCACGTCCTGGCCAACCCCCCGGACCAAGCGACAGGTGATGTCTTTCCTGGGTACGGCAGGGTACTATAGGAAGTTCGTACCGAACTATAGTGCTCTGGCTGCCCCCTTGACGGACCTCACCAAGAAGAAGTTGCTGCAAACTGTCTAGTGGACGGATGCTTGTGAGCGCTCCTTCCAAGCCCTGAAAGCGGCCCTGGCGAACACACCTGTACTTCAGGCGTACGATGAGACTCGCCCGCTTGTGCTACAGACAGACGCCAGCACCTACGGACTCAGTGCCATACTGAGCCAGCTTGACTCAGCGGGGCAAGAGCACCCGGTGCAGTACCTCAGCCGAAAGCTACTGCCGCGGGAGGTGGCCTACGCCACAGTGGAGAAGGAATGCCTAGCAATTGTTTGGGCTGGCTAAGGGGGAGGTGAAGGGTGTAGCTGGGGGGGGTCTCACACTGAGGTGAGAGTGAGTATTTGGTAGTCTTTTGTGTGACGCCTGGAAGAGAGACAGCTAAGACAGAGCTGTGTGCTCAGGTATCTTTTCTATCTTTTTATTTTCCCTTTTTGTTTTGTATTGTATCATCACTCTTTTGCTTGTATGTTTATGCTTGATCATATTAATACTGTATATTTCTGTATATGCTATTAATTCGTACCGACCCACTTGGGTTATTAAACATATAAAATTTATATCGCTTGTTTTGTTCTATCCTATGACCCGGTCTACTCACGGTGTGTGAGTGGGAGGTTAAGAAAGAAGTTTGATCGCAGGCGTGCCAGGCGGCTTGGTGAGGCGATATTCTTCACAGAAGTGAACTTTGACATACACTTTACAAATGAAGCAAACTTTAACTTGGCATTTAACATTTTATATATCATCACACAGCAAACTTTTACGTAATATGTTAAAATTTAAAGTTTGCTGCATCATGTTACATAGTGCATTCAACATCATGTTTGCTTCATATAAGCAGGATAGCCATTTTTATGTGATATTGAAGAGATGGGTTTCTTCCTTCTGGAGCAAAACTAGTTTGCATAGTTATCAGGAAATAATGCCATAATAACTTACAATGTTTGAAGGAATAGATACCTTATATGCTACAGTTCTTATTAAAAAAAAAACCAAATAATATATCTTGATCTTTGCTCTGCAACATCTGTATTCTACTGGGGGAAAATATAATTGGTGCCAAAATATTTAATATTTCTTTAAAAATTACTTAAAAACACACATTAATACGAATGAAGAGGAAATAAGTCATTAGGAGAAAGGGGCTGACTCAAGTTTACGTTTCTCAATTCTCAAGATCGGAAATGACATAAAACAGAACATTACTACAAGCCTTGCTTGTAAAAAGACAAAAAAAAAAAAAAAGGCAGAAAATAGCCCAAAATTACTACACAATGCATTCCTTGACATAAACATGGAAACCACCTTCCTAAAAACAGATGTTGCGATGAAGTTGTTCTGTGAATTTCAGCCCACACATTAACAAGCAGCAAATGTTCAAGTGTTTAATTCTTTCTTTTTAGAATTGCTCCGCACATGAGGTCTTACTAATGACATCATGATATTTCTTCTTGGGGTTAATAAACAGAATAGCGTGCGGCTATTTCATTTGTAAGATGACCTTTGGAAGATCTGTCTATACAGCATGATGGTAAAGTAATAATTATCAAAGCAGCATGCATTAGCTCTATGTGGACAGAATCTTAGACTGGCATCATGCTGTATCTGCTAATGCACATTGAAAGCTAATTGTCAGGTCAACAAGGTAGACCTTTCTTAAAAATATCTATAACCATCAATAATTCAGTACAAATCTCTAACCACTGACTATAACAAACCATAACAAACAATGCCACATATAAATTTAGGGACAGGACGTATCTTTTTATATAGATACTCTATGTGCAAATCATATGTGCAATGGTCAACCATGACATTAAAACCAGGTCAAAGAAATAACATTTATTATCTAATTACAATGACACTCGCCAAAGAGTAAGATGTGTTAGGCCACAGATAAATATAAATAAGGGCACATCTGACCCTATCAAAGTGTGCTGCAAATGAACTATACCAGGGCAATGGTATTCACTAATGTTTGACTTTAAATTCTTCAGATCTCAATCCAATTAAGTATTGGTGGTATGCGCTGGAAAAACAAGGCTTTATGATATTGCTGCTATCGTTTTAGGTCCAGATACCATGGGACACCTATAGAAGACTTTTGAAGTCTATGTCTCAATGGGGTTATAGATGTTTTGACAACACAAGGGGGAGCAACACAAAATTAGGCAGGTGGTTGCATTTTTTTTTCTTGTAATCCTCTTTCACATCATAAAGTATTTATTAGCATGCTCCCTGTTAACACTCCAGACAGTCTAGTCAATCTTGTTTTACTTTGTGCAGGTGATTACCAGAGGGGGTAGCACTAACAATTATATTGAAGGATAGTACCTTTAGGTCATATCTCATATAGGACTAATGGAACCTTTGGACTTTGTAATGCAATGACCATCATTTATTAGCAAGCAATTGTTGTTAGCTAATTTATCAGCAGTATGACAATCTATATTAAAACAAACAACCTTTCAATCAGAGCTATTTTTTCAGGCATGGGAAAATTACAAGACCTGGCACATGAAAGGTAAAAGAATTAAATCTATTCTTAAAGTAGTTGGTTTACATGACATTTATCGATCAAGTGCAGCAAAGTAAACAGAACTAGCTGAAAAAGGGATTTGGCCTTGGATTATAAAATATATTAAAAAGTTTTGGCCTCATCTAAAATATTTAATATCAAACAGTTCTAAATACAAATTTCATAGATTATCCTTTCCCCTACATGCAAAGTAATACTTTTTCAGATGGTGTTTTAGTAGTACAATGGACTTGCATCAGTTTTAAGCATATTAGTGTAAAACATATGTTGTGATTTCATTCCTACCTGTGTTCATGTGGAATCATTGAATTCCATGACTGGCATGCAAAGCCGCTCTTTGTTGTATTCCGTAAACCCTTGTAATTACTGCCTTTTCCAGTAATACAGTCTTGGACATAATCTGTTTTGGGGGGGGGGGGTTTGCAGAAAATGAAGTTAATAGATGTGAATTTGGTAATCCATTTTTCATCCAAAAATTGAATGTGCATCCACACCCCATTAATTTTTTACAGAGACCAGTAGTCATACCATGTGAAATAGGAGTCAATAATCCCCAAAGAATTCACAAAAAAAGACTATATAGTTAGCCCGTGATATTCACAGAAAAGTTAGGACTGACTAGGATTATGAAAGCCAGAATAGCTTATTATTTGTTTTCCTCTTCATGCACTTCATTTAGCAATAAATCCAGGATGTATTATATCACACCATAAATGAAAGGGATTACGCAACCAAGGTTGGGCATCTTTTTTCTCAAGAGCACCATAGCAGCAGCACGATCTGTCTTTATGGTATGCATGCCATTTTTCCTTACAGAATTAGGGCATTTACTGCTCAACAGAAAAGCTCATTTCCATTTCACATGATCTGAAAGCTCATAACTAATCATTCTGAAACCTCATAAATTAACATCTAAGACATATAAACATTTTTATGAATTATAATGTAACAATTAAATATGTAAATATTTCTTAAATACATTCTGAATAATGAATCTATGAATATATTACCACTGTATCATGGTATTTTAGTATGAATATCAAGTAATAGTTCAAATATACTTCATAAGCTTCTTTAATATGCAATTCAACTTTCAAAACCAAAATTAAAATATTGAAATCACCCAAAAAACAGACACCATAAATGTAAGTAATCACACGCATAGCAACAATAAACAGCAGTTCCTTAAGTATTTGTTATGTTTAAAGTATTTCATAAGAATAAAAGTTACCTTTCTTTTCAAAAAGATCAAATGCATGATCTAGTTTCTTCTTTATTCCTGTTGACAAGCTATTGAAAGAGAACCAGTGGCATCTCTTTATGTTTTTATCAAAAGCAAACGCCCTGGAGAGAATAATGCATTTATTAGCATTAAACATAGATTTCTTTTAATACCACTTTAGCAAACCACAGTCTTTTGTGGCAATAAAGAAAGAATGTAGACCGACTCATTATATTGTTAACTGTATAGGGGCACATTGGTTTATTAAAGACTTTGATTGTGTTTGATGCACCAGTATTCATCATAATTATACAGCACAAATATAGCAGTAAGCGCTTCACAGTACAATCATATTGAGTGGGTCGATTTTAGTGAAAATACATGCATGCTTCTACCTATAGTACAGTAATGTCATGACATGTATCACAGAGTAAGCCATGGGAATCAAAAGTAAATACAGTATGTCTGGGTGATTATGTTCTTAGGTTTCTCTTCTAATTTTACTTAAAAGTAATCTTTCACACTACACAAATTCCAAAGTTCTGAAACTTTGACAGCAGTTCAAAGTCTTACATAGATAATATGGAACCTGATATTTTAAATATTATTTTGTTCACTTTATTGATCTTCAGGCAAACACTGTATCAGAGGGAAATTGTTTACTGTGTCATCACGTAGTATATGTGTGAACAAGAAAATAATCACTATCGCAGTATTAATACTGTAAAGCATAAAAAAAACAATAATTCCCTATTAAAAATATCATGAGCCAGTAGTGTCGCTATAGGGGGTGCAGAGGCCGCAATCACTACCAGGCCCTGGAGAGCCAGGGAACACAAATGCCTCTATGCAATATAAGAAGCCATCAGAACAACTAGCCCAGGAGCTTCAAGTTACTCATCTGTCGTGAGCCATTGAGTTGTTGTTTTTATAAAGTTGTATAGAGTAAACTAGGCATACTACTATGAACCATCTAAACCATGCCCAATTACTATGGTCGCCAGTACAGCTCCCACAGAAGCTTTTACTAAGCCTATTCACAATATCAATACATATGTAGCAAAGATAAAAATGGGGCAAGTGGGCTTCCTTCTGTTTGGTCAAGTATGTATAACAAAAAATCTCAAATTTATATATTTAGTCTATAGACCATATTAGTTTATCTACATGTGCCAATAATAGCAGTAATGCAGTTTCCATCTCTGTTCTTAATATGTCCTGGTGCTGTGTCAGAGTGCTGCTTCACTTTTGTATTTGTAATATTACAACAGTAGCTTCTACCTGTTCACATTGGGATGTGCTGTTTGATTTTTTTTATGCAGAGCTAGCTAGATAGATTCACAAAAGGGCAGCACACAAAGTTTAAAAATTGCAAAAAAGACGCATCACATGGAATAATGAAGTCTGTTTTGATATTTTTATACTTCGTGGGCTGCCCATTTGTGAATATATTGTAAGAAGAGACAATGGCTTGTTTTTTGGGAATTGCACCATTTTTGTCCTTTAGTTAGGGCTGCTCTGTACTTTTTTTTGTTTCTAGATAGATAAATAGACAGATGAAATGAAAAATAGTAGCACAGTGGGAATAAGTGTGGGTGCAAGGCTCTTCTTATACACAAAATACAAACATAATTAGCACTCCAATTGTAAAAAATGAAAAAAGATGGTGCCTTCATTCAGCTCAGCCTTAGAGCCTTTCTAAAGCTTGGAGTACTGCCTATTTTTTGTATTTTCTGTAGATAGATGTATAGAAATGCACTGGGTCCTGAGGATAGCTCTGATAGCAACTGATTTTCATATTGAATACAAAAAGAGGAAAATGGCTGGCACTGCTCCTTAACAAGGACACTCAATAGATACAGTGTGAAGGCACTTATCTGAGTTGCTGCTGTCTGCTTAGCTGTACAAGGGGGCACACTTCAAACAAGTCCATATATCCAAAATAAAGAAAAAGAGTAGAAGCGGCAGTCTTCCATAACCAGGCTTTTATTTGAGAGAGCTAGAACAGGCATCACAGTGGAGTGGAGACCAAGGCGTATCCATTTAAAGTATATTAATATGCATGGAATTTTATGAATTAATGCTGGACCATTACTGAATGCAGCACATACTTTTTACATTTAACAGACAACTGATGAAAGTCAAGCCTGGTGTGTATGCAGCCAAGCCTACATATGTTTAGCAGATGAACAAAAAAAGAATACAACAAAATTGGCATCTTCCAAGTAATACTTTGAAGTACTGTGAAGTTCCCACACAAAGTAGGGTGAGATATAATATCAATATCAAATAGTAGTTGTATTAATATAAGCTGTCTACTTACTTGCAAGTAAAGGCAAGCCCTTTATTCCGACTGCATCTTTTGGCACAATTCTCTGTGGTGTTGAAAACTTTTGTTTTCATCTTAAGCTCCTTGTTGATTCTTATTAAAGTGGTGTCAGGAGTTTTTGTATAATCATGCAAGTTGTTGCGCTTTCTTATCTTGCCCTCTGTGGAAATATAGCCACAAGTATAAGAGAATGTACATTAATTGTCTTGTCCTTTATTCATCATATAGCTTGACTTCCATAGCTTTAATTGAAGCATAAAGTCCAAAGAGGAAACCTCTGCAGACTTTCTGTGAAAAGTGCTGTGGGAAAAAAAACGCGATGCGTTGCCGCCACGGTTTTTCCTGCAGCATTTTTTGCTGTGGCCCGCTACGTGGGGCCTTAGCCTTAAAATGTTATGCAAATAAGGCAGTTGGTGGACCTTCTGCTCCCTGGAGCACTGCTCTTGCTGTTCAGACCCCTACCATCTCATGCCTGAGTCTCCCCATACTGTGAGAGTTGATCTTCCCACTACAATTACATTATCCACCCTACGTGAGGGGCAAGAGCAACGCTTCTAGGGCTGAAGGCTAGCCGCCAGTGCACCAACTGCTTTATTTACATTAGACTTCAATGTTGTTTTTCTCCAAATCCACAAAAGTGACATACATAACAAATGTACGCTGTTTATCACTGTAATGTCCTCTGTAATGCACCTAAATATACTTGGGGAAGGTGGTAGACTCCCAATTAATTAATAGCAGGCAAATGAGGCGGTCAGAACAACCTTTAACCCCTTCCAGTCGGGGGCATTTTTTGATTTTCATTTTTGACTCCCCGCCTTCCAAACCCCATAACTTTTATATTTTTTTGTTCACAGTGCCATATCAGGGCTTAATGTTTGTGGGACAAATTGTTCTTCATAATGGTACCATTTACTACTACAATGTACTGGGAAGCTGGAACAAATTCTGAATGGGGTGGTATTGGAGAAAAAGTGCAATTATGCGACTTTCTTCGTTATACGGCGTTCATTGTGCAGCCAAAATGACATGTAATCACCTGTACTCTATGTTTCGGTACTATTCTGGGGATACCAAAATTATAGTTTTATTTACATTTTAACCCCTTAACAAAAATCCAAAATTAAAAAAAAACAAAAAACATTTTTTTCTTAAACTCAACTCTGACACCCATAACTTTTTTATATTTTCATATACAGGGATGCATAGAGTGTCTTTTTTTGCAGGGTACTTTTTAGTTATATCATTTTGGGAAATGTCTATTGCTTTGATCACTTTTTGTTCAAATTTTTATCAGAGGCGAAAAAAGCGATGAAACGGCGGTTCGGCCCTTTTGATTTTTTTTTTCCCACTACGATGTTCACTGAATGGGAAAAATATTTTTATAAGTTTGTAGACTGGGTGTTTTTGGACACAGAGATACCTGTGTATGTGTTTCACAGTAATTTTCTACTTTTATATGTATTCTAGATAAAGGGGAGTGATTTAAATTTTTCATTCTTTTTAATTTATACATACACACTAGCAGAAGGACCTGGCTTCGCACAGGTATATTTGACTTTTTGTTTGTGTAGTGGACCCATAAGAATAGGTTGGTTGCTATGGAAACCTGTTGTAAAGCTGTGTATATGTCAAGACTGAAGAACCTGCGAGTTTCCATTGGTCCATAAGCGTCATGTGATCATGTGTATTTCAGTTTCGATATCAGTGAAAAACCTGCGATTGGTTGTTATGGAAACCTGGAGTAAAGATGTGTGTATGTGACCTTGTGTATAACAGTGTCATCCACAGCGCCCTACCCCTTTAAAGCTGACCTTATGAAAACCTGGTAAATTAAATGTGAACTTATATTGGCTGATACACTTCATATGACTGAATATTTAGGAACTTGTGAACTTCTACTGACTAATAGAGGTCATAAATAGGTTAGTTGTTATGGAAACCTGGTGTTTCTGTGTGTATGTGCCCTTGTGTAACAATGTCATCCACAGCGCTCTGCCCCTTTAAAGCTGACCTACAGCAGTGAAGAAAAATGGCTGGGTTGTTATGGAAACCTGGAGTATAACTGTGTGTATGTGACCTTGTGTAACAGTGTCATCCACAGTGCCCTGCCCCTTTAAAGCTGACCTACAGCAGTGAAGAAAAATGGCTGGGTTGTTATTGAAACCTGGAGTAAAGCTGTGTGCATGTGGAGACTAAGCACCTGCGAGCTTCTATTGGCTGATAAGGGACATGTGACCGTGTGTATGGCAGTTGGAATATGAGTGAAAGACTTGCAAGCTTGTATTGGCTAATGCAGGTCATTTTTTGGGAATGGTACATCTTAGAGAGCTGAGAATCAGTCTAAAATCTTCCCGGACACCTGATGTATCTGTGTGCCAAATTTGGTGAGGATTGGTCCAGTCGTTTGGTCACACATAAAGAACAGACAAACTAATTTTTATATATACATCTATATATATATATATATATATATATATATATATATATAATATCTTTATACATACACAGTATATACTGTATATCTATATATATATATATTTTTTTTTTTTTTAATAAACACATATTGTAGAAGTTTTGAACCGTAGGGTGTCTAATCACTAATGAAATGCATTACAATGCTAAAGCATTGCAAAATATTAGCACTTCTATTACAGGCTGCATAGAGTAGCCTGCAATAGAAGGTAATTCCAGACAATCCTTGGAGCCTTCAATAGGCTCCTGGCTGTCATGGCAACAGATTGACATCCCCAGAACTTGTTCCAGGCGCCGGCGATCCCTCCCACTGAGAAAATGGCACCTCAGTCAGCTTTGACCGAGGTGCCGGGGGCCTTAGTGCCAGCGATCAGTGTAGGCACTGATCGTGGGCATTAGCACTGGTTCTTTGCTGTATAATACAGCAAAGACCCAGTGGCTATGGCGGTGTCAACCATATTTAGATACCCGACATAGTAATAGTACGGCGGATGTCAGGAAGGGGTTAATATACCAATTATTATTGTGAATAGCAATAAATTCCTGACTTGGGCAGCAGAGGCATAACTTAGAGCTCCTGGGTTCTCATGCAAAATCTCTAATAGGGCCCCTACCTACCTTGTGTCATTTAAAATAGTGGTATGTTTTTAGGGGAAGTGGGACCTTTTGGATCCCCCCCAGGGTCCAGGGCCTAGTAGCAACTTCTATCCTCTATAGCTACACCCTTGTTGGGTAGTATATAGCAGTGTCCGACCAGCAGACAATGTTCTGATCAACTTAGCTTTTCCCTGAAATAAAAAAGGATCTAAAACTTATATCTAAACTAAAATGCCAAATGTGATAGCGCTGTGAGAAAAGGATCTCGGCTATTAAAGGGCTTTTTCCTAAATTTTTTTTTTTTTTTTTTACAGATTACATCTTAGCCTCATTTTTGAAACTACACGAAGATGCAGTAGTGTTCTTTGGACGCCAGAGGTTCGGCATATACATTATTGGCTTATATGTAAATAATCACAAGCGGATGAACCCAGCTTCCAGGTTAGCCAGTTAAACTTTAATAAGCTTTATTGAGCACACATGTATTAGATTTAACTGAACATATTTATTATATGAACTTTGTTTTATACACTTTTTTCACATTTATATTATCCCATATTTTAAATCCTTCCCATAGTTAACATTCAGTGCTGTAATAGTACAGCACTGTAATCCCCGAGATCTCCAAGGAGTTGCCATGGCAGCCCAGAGGCCGAGCAACGGCCTCCTGACTGCCTATGCACATTTCCCATAGAGAGCCTATGTGTAATGTGCTGCAATACAATGTATTGCTGTACACTGCAATGAGGATCAGAGATCCCTGGTTCAAGTTCTCTTGTGGGACAGGGAAAAAGTTACAAAAAAAAGTTTAAAATGTTCAAAATAAAAAATAAACAAATAATAAGAAAAGACACCTTTACATTTAAAAACACATAACATAAATGAAAAAAAAAAACAAACATGTTAGGTATCCCCATGTGCATATAAGTCCCCACTATCCAAAAATAGCGTTATTTATCCCGTACAGTGAACACGGTAAAAAAAAAATTATATGTATACCACAATGTGCAAAATAATGTATTTTGGTCACCTCGCTTTCCCCAAAGAATAGCAAAAAAAGTGATGAAAAACAAGCATTGGTACCAATAAAAAGTATAGCTTGCCCCACAATTAAAGAGCCGTGAAGGAAAATATGAAATAAAGTATATGAGCATTAATGTACAAACTACCCAGCTTCCTTAAAGGGTTAATAAAATGGGTCTTATGAAGTGCTTTTACATATATGCACTTTTATTATGTATTGTATAAATTTGTACCCCTCTTTGTATTTTTTTTTATTATTAATTTTATATATATATAATATATATATATATATATATATATATATATATATATATATATATATATTGTGGGAGGATAGGCTTAGAGGTAGCAACAGCAGCCCAGACAGTCAGAAACAGACACAAAAGTTCAAGTCCAGCAGGTTTTACCCTATGCATTTATTTTCCAAAAAACAGCTAAAATAAATAAGCCTTAACTTTCAGGAAAAAAATAACAGAAATCCTGCCCGTCTGAGCTACTAACTATACAGAGACTGTCCTAACTTTACGTGTGGCTTACTTCAGCCACACAGTCAATATGCAGCGCAAAACAGTGGCTGCAGTTCACACTAGAGTCTCACCAGCCTTCACAATGTGGGGACAGAACCCGGCTCCTCCTCTCTCCCCAAGAACTGCTCAGGAGTGAGACCTTGCCAACCTTTTAAAGGCCTTTAATGAGTCCTAGCTCCCACCTGTGCTTGAAGGCCCTTCCCTAGTAGAACAAGAAGAGGTTAACAGAGACAGTCTTCTCACAGCTAAGGTTTTACCTGAATTATAACCTGACCTACCACACATAAGTGAGGAATCTGGGAGAGATAAAGTGACCTTCCAGAATCTTACCTGTCACCTTCTCACAATATATATATATATATCTTTTCTCATGATTGGATACACCTGGCTATGAAGTTCAAAGCTCAGTGAGGTTACAAAACCAATTTTGTGCTTCAGTAAGTCAGTAAAAAGTAGTTAGAAGTATTCAAATCAATAAAATGATAAAGGTACCCAAATTTGCATGTTGCAAACACCCAAATATTTAGAACTAAAAATGATTAAGATTAATAGGGGTGCCCAAACTTTTTCATATGACTGTATATATATATACACATACACACGTGGACAAAATTCTTGGTACCCCCTCGTTTAACGAAAGAAAACCTACAATGGTCACAGAAATAACTTGAATCTGACAAAAGTAATTTCCCAAACTACATGTTGACAAGCCACAAAGCTTCTGGTAGAATGCCATATGGACAGATGAGACAAAAATCTAAATATTTGGCAAGGCACATCAGCTCTATGTTCACAGACGGAAAAATGAAGCATATCTTGAAAAGAACACTGTCCCGACTGTGAAACTTGGAGGAGGCTCTGTTATGTTCTGGGGCTGCTTTGCTGCATCTGGCACAGGGTGTCTTGAATCTGTGCAGGGTACAATGAAATCTCAAGACTATCAAGGGATTCTAGAGAGAAATGTGCTGCCCAGTGTCAGAAAGCTTGGTCTCAGTTGCAGGTCATGGGTCTTGCAACAGGATAATGACCCAAAACACACAGCTAAAAACACCCAAGAATGGCTAAGAGGAAAACACTGGACTATTCTGAAGTAGTCTTCTATGAGTCCTGACCTAAATCTGATTGAGCATCTTTGGAAGGAGCTTAAACATGTCGTCTGGAAAAGGCACCCTTCAAACCAGAGACAACTGGAGAAGTTTGCTCATGAGGAGTGGGCCAAAATACCTGTTGAGAGCTGCAGAAGTCTCATTGACAGTTACAGGAATCGTGTGATTGCCTCAAAAGGTTGTGCAACAAAATATTAAGTTAAGGGTACCATCATTTCTGTCCAGGCCTGTTTCATGAGTTTTCTTTTTTTTTTAAATTCTGTTGAAGCATGGTTGAAAAGCAATGTCTGACTTTCATTTGTTCATTTTCATAGAATTTTTATATATTATTACTTTTGTCAGATTCAAGTTATTTCTGTGACCATTGTGGGTTTTTCTTTAATTAAACGAGGGTTACCAACAATTTTGTTCACGTGTGTATTATACTCTGTGGGGCCATTGTAGAACATTATACTGGGGGGGGGGGCTGTGGGGAGCATCTGTGAACATAGAGCTGATGTGCCTTGCCAAAAATTTCATTTTTTGTCTCATCTGTCCATAGGACATTCTCCCAGAAGCTTTGTGGCTTTTCAACATGTAGTTTGGCAAATTCCAGTCTGACTTTTTTATTTCTGTGACAATTGTGGGTTTTTCTTTCACTAAACGAGGGGTACCAACAATTTTGTCCACGTGTGTATGCTCCCAAGAAGTCCCACACAATATAATAAACTCCACAGTGGCCCCACACAGTATAATAGGCTCCCCACACTGCCCCTTCCCCCCAGTATAAAGCTCCACAGTGGCCCATAGTATAATGCCCCCGCTAGTATAATGCTCCACAGTGCCGCCCCCCAGTATTTTGCTCCACAGTGGCCCCACGCAATATATTATGCACCCCCGAGTGTCCCCCTAGTATAATGCTCCACAGTAGGCCCCACGCAGTATAATATACTCCCCAGAGGGCCCCCTAGTATAATGCTCCTTAGTTCCTCCCGAATAATGCCCCACAGTGGCGCCACACAATATAATATGCTCTGCCCCGGTTAAATGCTCCACAGTGAACCCACACAGTATATTATGATATCCAGAGGGACCGCACCAGTATAATGCTCCACAGTGGCCCCACACAGTATAATATGCTATACAGAGGGCCCCCTCCCCAGTATAATGCTCCACAGGGGCTCCAAACAGGATAATATGCTATCCAGACGGCCCTCTCCCCAGTATAATGCTCCACAGGGGCCCCACACAGTATAATATTCTATCCAGAGTGCCCCTCCCCAGTATAATGCTCCACAGGGACCCCTCACAGTTTAATATGCTATCCAGAGGGGGTCCCCCAGTATAATGCTCCACAGTGGCCCCACACAGTATAATATGCTATCTAGAGGGGGCCCCCTCTCCAGTATAACGCTCCACAGGGGCCCCTCAGTATAATATGCTATTCAGAGGGACCCACCCAGTATAATGCTCCACAGTGGCCCTACACAGTATAATATGCTATCCAGAGGGACCCCCCCCTCCTTAGTTTAATGCTCCACAGTGACCCTACAGACTCCCTTAGTGCTAGTATTATATAATACTCTGGGGTCTCTTCAGGTAAGGGAAGCGCCGGCTTCCTCTTTGTGGACGTCACCGCTGAAGCCTGTGATTGGGCCTCAGTGGTGACGTGAGGCACGGCCCACGTGACCGCTGAGGCCTGGCCTCAATGCCTCAGCGGTGATGTCCGGAACGTCAAAAGATGACGTCGGATGTAAGGATAAGTGAGTAAAAATGTTTGTTATTTTTACTCACCTCGGAAAGGGGCCCTGTGGCACATGACGCTGGGTCCCTTTCTGTTATCGATATGGCCAGTCCTGACTCCAGGATCTGGAGTTGTCAGGCTCCGGATCTCGGGGGCCCCTTTGGGGTCGGGGTCCAGGGCAATTGCCCAGTTTGCCCCCCCCCTTATCGCCGGCCCTGCCTTTCCCTAATGTATCATCCCAATGTGTTTCTGTAGATGTAAACTGCATCATCAGGTTACAAAAAGTATAACAAAATGCTATGTGGCATTCAGCAAAATGGCATGCTGAACTCTGTCTTTCTCATATATTTATATTTCCTGGAAGTCCCAGACCGCCACACCAGCAATAACAGATCTGCCTAGGATACAGTGGGAGGGATGTTAAATTACGTGGGTTGGATGTCAATAAGAAGTGAAAACCACCCCCTAATATCTTGTCAATGTTGGCTAATCAAATAAGGACAGGCATATCCAGTTTATCTGGATAGTAAAACACTGGAAGTCACAATCATGTGTTTCTAGTCAACAGTTGTGTCCTCAGCGGTGGTCAGGTTGTATGATATCTAAAAGCTAAAACCACCACTCACCCTGATTGCAGGCAGATGATAATGTCTTCTATATGAGCAACTTCCCTGTTTCCTCCATTGTAGGGGTGTGGCCTGAGAGGCCAGACTCACCTGCCGAGCACATACTGCCATGTCAGGCTTCATGTAACAATAGTTGAGAAGTGTAGCTTCCATATGCCATGTCTGACAGCCTTGTAAATAAAGTGATTCTCTGCAAGGGGCATGTGTGAAAATGGAAATCTCCCAAAACACTAAATTAATTGACACTATTTATATGTTAACTACCTGGCCCAAGTCACTGAAAACTCCATTGTTGACTACAACATCCTGTAGTTTACTATTCAGATAAGCTAGATGAGCTTATGATATGGAGTGTTTTCACTACTTACTGAAATCCAACACATGTGAATTAACATCTCTCCCCCCTAAATTCTAGGCAGATCTGTGATTGGTCATGTGGAGGACTGGGACTTCCAAAGGAGGTAAAAAAACATCAGAGACAGGGTTCAGCATGACAATAGTACTGCCATTTGTCTGTTATATTCCCCTTATGATGTAGTTGGTACTACAGCAATGAGTATTAGGCACAGGCACCAAAAAACTGCCCTTATGAGGGTGCACCAATGTCACACCTGGATTTCACCGATATATTTGTACTAGGACCCGCAGTAGTTTCACATGTTTTAAATAGTGATGAAAGTCTTTTTTCATGGTTCGAATTTAACATTCTAAACTTTGCAAACATAATGTAGCAATTCTGCATTACCAAGGGCGTCATGGAGACATGTGTCATGCAACTCAGTATTGAATGACTGTCAATGGGGTCATGTTGTTGACCCGCAACAGTGAGATTTCAAAATACTGAAAAATTTCAATACTGCTAGATTTTTAGTCCCAGGATGTAGGTCACACGCAATCATAGACTGCAATGCAAGTTGCATGCAATTTGTGACTCACATGTATGCGACATGTCAGTGAATAAAATTTACCAGCAAATTTGCAGATTTAGAATAGTTAGGAGACAGCAAGTCACAAACAAGTTTCACAAATGTTTTTTGGATGTGCAGCTTGTCTAAGACTTGCTGTTGTATGACAAGTCACCAGTAGAGATAGGTGAAATCTCTCAAGATTAGTTTTGTTTTGGGTGGTTTTTGAACCAAGATTTGTTTCGGATCAAACAAGTTCAGTTCAAGCCACAGCTTAAATTGGCTTAAAACATAGTTCCTGGGTTCCTAGCAACCTATCTATCCATTTTCTAGTTCTCTAAGGCAAACACAACCGAAATTATGTCAAAGTAAAACTGACATGTGTGTCTATGGATAAACAGATGGTAATCAGTGGATACAAACTCCAAGTTTAACCATACACTGTGCTGCCACTCGCTTTTTGTATTTTAACTTTTAAAAAAGTCCAAAATTACTATTTTTGTTTTTTTTTAGAGACACATGGCAGTTATATTGCAAAAAGCTATGGTTTTATAAAAAAAAAAAAAAAAAAAAATAGCCCATGATGGCTTGAAAGTGCTACAGGCTTGTTATTTGGGAGACACATTTGTGGATGTGTAGCTAGTTGAAAAGTGATGATGAAATGGTGTTGGTTTCTGATGCAACACTGTGGCACCAACAGTGTAGTATAGTGGAATGTGACCAGGCAAAAGGATACGTCTGACTGTATGAGTGATGTCAGTGGTGGTAGCTGTGCAACATGAGTGGCAGTGCGGCATGTAATAATATGATGGATAAGGCCGCAGGACATGTCTGGCTGAGTAGTGGCAGTGGTAGTAGCTGTGGCAGCATGAATGGCAGTATAGCCCCCCCTCCTTAAATAACAGAGATTTTGTCAGGCTGCAAGGCTATTTATTTTATGAGCAACAAAAAAACCGCTTAAAGGGGTTGTCCGGGATTAAATTGAATTCCTAAACTAATCTAAACACCCTCCCCCTGCCTACTTTCTAAATTACATAATTCAGCAAAAATGTATATTTACCCATACCGATCACATGACCACCCCAGGGACATTTTCAGATTATCCGGTAACGATCTGTTTCCCCATTTCCAGAAACGGAACGTCACTACTACTCCCCCCCATCCACCCCATCATACTTACCTATCTTTTTTCTGTCCAATTTCCTTCTGCGGGGAATGGCTCCTCCTTCTCATGTTCCTTCGGCCATTTAGATGTGGTCTCTTACACGAGCGTACTGCGCACGACGTACATGCACAGTCGGCTCTGTCCAACCCAAAGTGGCAGAGCCAACTGAGCATGCGCAGGATTTGGATCCCGAAGACGCGCTCGGCAGTTGCTGACGTTGCGAAGAGGAGACACGTCAGGACGAGAAGTGAACGCCCCCTGTGCTTTCTGAGCACAATTAGCATATTGATAAAAGAACGAAAAATTCAAAAACAGCAGCACGGACTTGCAATATAAAAGTAGGAGAAGAATAGTCTTTCTAAAGGCTATTCCTACGTGCTTTTAGCTTAAAATCGTTTTTTTAATGATAGAATCCCTTTAAATGCAGATTTGTTTTTGTTTTACAGATGACCATAAATAATGAGTTCACAATATTGTATGAGCTGTCACAGTTATGGGGACACCAAATACATCTATGTTAAATGTTGCTTTGTGCCTTTTCTTTATTTTTAAGTGCATTTAAAAACTGTTTTATTTGTTTTTACACTGTCATTTTTTAATAACCTTAGTAGCCCTTCCCCTACTAGTGGGACTTCGATACCAGAAATCTTGAGCTGCATGTGACTGCTGTGGCCAATCAATGGCCTCAGCGGTGACTGCAAAGAACTCACTCACATATGTCACCAGGTCCTTTCCTGCGACTGCTGAAGCTACTGGTTAATCTCAACAGTCAAGTGAGGTGCAGGACTTAAGGATGAAGGCACAGCACACGCCCTATCAGAAAATGAAGGAGGACACTGGAGCACGGGGACAGGTCAGTATGAATTTTTTTTATGTTACACCTTCCCTGGCCTCCTCTGTGATTTTTCTAATTCCTGGACAACCCCTTTAAACAATTCATTTCCTTGTGAGCATTTCCCTTTAAACAATCCATACAAGTTCCTTCTCAACTTGGTTGCATGTAGGAGAAAGGGGGGAAAGGGTGGAGATTGATTTCATAGACTGATAGGGTCCCAATAGTCAGAACCCAACAAATTCAACAATTATCATTTATTTTATTCTATCAGTATACAAAAATTGAAATTTATTTTACACACTGAAAACTTCTAAAATAATTTAATGTATTTTCCTGGATTTAAACAATAATTTTCCCTTACAGTAAGTAATAAAATGACACAACTGGACACAGCCCACAAGAATATTATTACATGTTATTTTTACACTGACAGTTGTATAGTATGTATATTTTTCTTTCAGTTTTATCCTGCTTTTAGTCAAGAATACATGGGAACTTGCTGCACAGCTGTAATATTTCATGTTGCAGGACAGATATGCAAGTGATGGGGATATGTACTGATATTTAATATCATTTGCACTTACCAGAAAAACCATTACAGATTTTTTTTTCTAGTTCAGAGATCACATATCAAAACATTTTCCAAAATTCATTATTGTCTTTTCAGTTTCCTTGAAATATTTAAAATGACCAAAAACAAAAACAGTCTCAGCTGAAAGTAATCTCTCAAATTGCAGTTAGTCTGTGGTCAGCATTTTACTTGCTGGGGTAACTGCATTGATTACCAAGATTTACATAGTAAAGAATACCTAGCATAAATGGATATATTCTGTTATGTAAATAAAGTAAATATGACAAATTTGGGATTTACTATGTAAACAATCAACTTGCTTGCCAGTATTGAATTTGTTTTTTTTCTCTTTGTGTTTGCTTATTTACTGTATTTTATTTCACGGTGTTTAATGACAAAACAAAATACTTGTCATTTTTTGAGTTTCTTATTGAAGGACTTATTTCAGTGAAATGATATCTGGACTTTACCATTAATATAAATTATATTTACAGCTTGTTATGCTTATACATTCAGGTGTGTGTACTAACAAACAGAAAAATACAAACATGTCCTCAGCACCGGGTCACAATAACATTTATTTAGGCAGAGTTACAGAGATTTAGGCTGAGTTACAGTTTTATGAAGAATACTAGTAACTAAAGACACACTATAAACTTACCATCAACAAAGTTCACTGTACTAATCAATGTGTAAACCAGATACAACACTCAAATGCTGAATAGTCAACTGCGTACTTAACATTTTATAAGCTGATCAGCCTAACACTGGGCAACTCTGACCCATCAAAGTCCACATGAATGCCAGACCATCACAATTCCTTGTTGGGATGCTTTCCTTTCATAATGCATCCTGATGCCATCTCTTTTGTTGGTAAGGCCACATTGTGTTGTGCCTGTGTTAATCAGACAGCACTTCACCCTGCTTATTTGTGGGTCATGCGCTGTCTGTGGTTGATTCCCATCAAAAACAAATCAACATTTTTTCCCCTAGGATGCCATCAATTTTTTTTGCTTACTCATAGACTGACATTGATGTAATACACTCATGATGCATCTGCATCAGTAAAAAAAAACTACATATTTTGCATTTTTTTTACACATCCACAATCCTTAAAAAATAGATGTTTGAATGAATACATCTAAATGAATGGATATCTATGCAAACCACAAAAGATGCAGACAGTCCACAAGATGTAACACAAAACATGATACGTTAGACCAGGCTACCATATGCTCATGTGCCTATTGCCCAGGTATCAGCATGGGCACTGTAATCGGTCTACAACTACACAGCCCTGCAAGCAGTAAGCTGTAGAAAACATGGTTTCAGACACTTCTCTATCATGTGCATGAATGAGCCTTGAACTATTGCCAGTTCACTGGCTATTTTCTTGTGGATACTTTTAGTAGGTACTAACCATTGCATCGGGAAGAATGAACTGGAAAAGCTCTGACACATTCATCTATCCATCACAATTGGCCCTTGTCATCATTGAGATCCTTATGGTAACCTACTTCCAAAACATCAACTTCAAGAATGGACTGCTCATGTGCTGTATATATATCCCACCCCATGAGTATCCCACCCAATGACAGGTGCCATTGTCAGAAGATGCAATGCATTTACAGTGCAGTGCAGTGCAATTCACTTCACCTGTTTTAATGTTATTGCTGGTGGGTATTTAACTCCAGTTCACACTGGTAAATAAAAGACATGCAGGTGGGACAGTATCTCTCTGGATAAAATATCTTACACCCTATTGCAGTGCATTTCCACTTTGGTCTAATGGTTATTTCTCCACTTTAACAGCTACCTCCATGTCTATCAGTGATTATACTGTGTATACTGTATAATAATCACCACAATGGACCTCATGCATAAAGACTCTTCTAAAAAATGTGCTAGTGCTGAACAAGGCAACTACACAGATTCCAGTATTCATTTTTCAAGAGCATTTCTATGCATAGATCTGTGGATACCATTTGGACTATTTCAGATGTTCTGTTATCATGTTGCCATGACCAACACAGACTCAGGCAACAGCAGAGACGACTGCAGAGAATCTCTAGAATGGGACCATTCAGGTAAGTGTCACTTTGGCAGCAAGTAAAAATCTGCAACTCTGATCATATGCTCATTTTACAGTTTTTGCTCTACATTTAGGGACATAGCTGTAAAGCGCTACACAATATGTTGGTGCTATACAAGTAAGCAAAATAAATAAAGGATGCAGAGTTATCAGTTATATTCAGAGCACTGGTCCTTAGTATAGGTCATCAATATTTTTAACCTGAAAATCCCCTTTAAGACCGGGGCCCCACATTGCGAAAACTCAGTATTTTGGCCGTGGCAGAAACGGCGAGGCAAAACACGCTGCATTTTACTTTATCTGTAAAGTGGATGGGATTCTGGTTTGTCAATTATACCTATAGAAACGCTGACGTTTTCCATAATAGGGGCAGATAGTCCACAGAGTTTTCCTGTAAATAAGGCTGCAGCTCGCTAAGAAGGGCTTTATTCCTAAAGAAGTGTTGGCGATCCAGACTTTTTGCTGGTCACCCCTACTTTTCGACTTTTTGGTATAAGTTGAGTAATGTTCCACATCCCAGTAACAGGATGTACTAGGCAAGTTATTTTATTCAGTTTGATTTGTAAACTGGTGGATGCAGGAACCAACATGAGAAACAAACTAAAGTTCCAGAAGGGAGAGATTAACAATAAAAAAATAACAGAAACATTGTAATCGTGACCAAACAACAATACAAATAAGTCAATAAACTAACCCTAATGATTCATTCATTATTGTCCTTTTCCAGTGAGCTTCTTCTTGCTACCGCAATGAATTGACATGTATTTTCCAGAAATGTATTACGAATCAATTACTATTACATGCTCCTTGCTGGCAAGGCCAAAATGATTTCCTCTGTTTGGCAAATACAATTATTTATTTAAAAGCAGAAGCAATCAGCAAGTAGACTTAACTAACAGCTCTGAGTTCACTGCTACATGATCTTTATGTCCTGGATGATGCATGCTCCGCACAGAACTACTGCTTTGGTCAATTTCCTGTATTTATTTTGTAACACTGAGACCTGCAGACACATTATTATGCTTTACTTTTTATTTGATGTGACCACAAAGTACTGAAAATCATTTTTTCATATCTTATAATGCAACAATATTTGTATTATTTTGACTCTTGCCAATGTTTTGTCAAAGTAAAAACAGGTGGGGAAAGTCTTACAATTTTTTTCTTATTTCTTCTAACCTACAGAAAATGGTGCCCATGAAATGAACATTACTGTATATTGACATATAAAAAATCTTTAGGGTTATTCCCTCAAGTGAGTAATTTTTTGACAGAGTACATAGACCTATAAAAGTCTATGTTTGGAAATTTTGCATTTCCTCTATGCCAGAAAACTGTCATAGAGGAATGATATTAAGGCGCACATTTGGCGCAAGACCCTTTCTTGCAACAAGTGTGCGCCTCAAGCCATGATCTGTGCCATATTCTGTAAATTTGGGGCTGTGCAGCATATTTACTAAAACTAATTCCAATTTCTGCATGCGTTACAAATCTATATCAGTTTCTACCTTGCATAGATTTCCACCCTTGCACCAGGACCTCTGACAGATTTATTGTCGCAACCCAGTCGGATGAGACCGGAGGATGGGAGTAGTAGTGGCGGATGCTGTGCCACCTAGCAGGCCGAGCACGCTCTCAAGCGGCTCCAGTCCCACTCCTAGGCCGGACAAAGTCAAGGGGGGTCCTGCAGCACTACCGGATGGTGGTGGTAGTAGTTCTTTCCCCCAGGGCACTTCCAGTTGAAGAGGAATCTCTCCTACCTGAGCCGGTGTGGTGTTGGTCGGAAGAGCCCTGATGTTAAAGCAGGCACGACTCAGGATTCAGCGTTGCAGGTAAACCAAACAGACGTTTATTAAGGCAACTTGAACAAAAGGACAACAGCAGCTTCCAGATGGGGCTGTAGTAGTCCTGCAGTGTCCTAGCCCCAGCCTTGGTTTTAGGAGGGTGCCCAAAGACAGTATTGGCTCCACAAGATTTCTTCCTCTACTCCACCTCTGTGTCTCTCCCAGCTAGATATACTGGGGATAGAGTTACAGGGAGTCCTGACAGCGATCTGGTTACCTGGAGACTAGGCCCGAATGCGACTCTCCTGTCAGGGTCCTCTCCTGCTCCTCCGGGCAAGACACCAAATAAGTCCAGCCACTCGGAAAACTCTACTCCCTTACTCTGAGCTGTCTTTAGATGAGCCTGGGGCTGATGATATCCCTCCTGAGGCTGTGGTAGCGGCGGTTGGCCTTCAGTCCAGTCTGGTGGCAGGTCAGCTCTGCACACCTTGTCTGGCTTGCTGCATGCACTGAACTAACTTTCAACCGTCGCCGGGGAGATTATATCTCCTCACAACCCCGCCCAGTGTCCTGTGATAGGCCAGGGTTGAACCCAGTCTGGGTTTGAACACTGCAGGGGGAAACATATAAGGGGAAAGCTGCACATAAATGCATTTAACATAGAACAAACTTACAGACACAAAACCCAGAGGCACACAAGACAAACACATAAAAGCAGTAGCACTCTGGGATGCTGCATTATGAAGAGGCCACAACCTCTTCATAAACCTCTCGGTCCCTGCGCCACTTGGGCTGTTTACTAAGACTGGCATATGATACGCTAGTTTTGATAAATTTGCCCCTATGTGCTCTTTAGTTGTATGCTCATTCCAAGAAACAAAGTACATGTCCTATTCTGGTCCATTTTCCAGACTCACTTATACAAGTCTAAGGGATGGTAAAAAAAAAAAGGAAAGCACACAAATAACATGTTTTTCAAGGATCCACTGCTAATAGGCACTGGACAAAAAAGTGAAACCAGGAAGTGCGGATGAGAAAAACAAATGACATACAGAAATCAGATATGCAGAATATCCATTGATGCAGCACAGACACGGATACCAGCGAAAAACTATCCGTTTTGTGCAGACAAGTGGTTTCAGGTATTTATATCAATAAATATCCACCCTTACAACTTTCTAATATGACTTGTGTTTCTCCTTTTTGAAAAAAAATCTATGTCAATAAATGATAACAATCTTATTCACATTTAAGGCTGAAATGTTGTAAAGACAACGTAGAATAACCACAGCACACAAAGAAAGATATAGCACTGCAGTGACTTATTGTGCCCAGCAGTACAGAAAAATGGTTGAGCCTGAGGTTACATGTTGTGGAAATGCAGTGTTTTTCGCTGTAGTGGAAATGCAGTAGAAAAAACACAGCATTTTGCAGTACTAGCAAAGTAAGTGAGATCATTTAATTTTGTCCACACATAGCAGAAACAAATGCTGCAGAAACACAGCGTTTATAAAAATGCTTGCATTTTTGAAAAACACGGCATGACCTATTTGTGAAGAATATCGCCTCGCCCAGCCGCCTGGCACGCCTGCGATCAAACTTCTTTCTTAACCTCCCACTCACACACCGTGAGTAGACCGGGTCATAGGATAAAAACGAAACGAGCGATATAAATTTTATATATTTAATAACCCAAGTGGGTCGGTATGAATTAATAGCATATACAGAAATATACAATATTAATATGATCAAGCATAAACATACAAGCCAAAAGAGCGATGATACTATACACAAAAATAAACAGGGGACTTAAAAGATAGAGAAAATACCGGCATAGGCTCGTAGTCCGTTTCTCTAGGCCACAGCAGAGTTTTGGGCATAGGGCGCAAGCTTAAGCAAGTTGCATAAAACAATCCTTCTACATGATGTCCAGAACTAGGCCCTCAAAGCATTCCTCAGTAGGGCAGGCCCTCTCATCTTCTCCCAGATCAGAGCTCCTTACTGCCTCTTTGCTGAATGACCCCAGAATCCAGGTCTGCCCACAGCATATGGCTAGTGCTCCACCCACCCCTTGCACCCAGGCAGCCCCCCTTCTCCCACCTTTGCAGAACCCTCGGAGAGAAGGGTGAAGTTAAGGCTTGCTATCCCCCATCCCATCTGGCCAGGGATAATAAAAGTGCCTGGCTATAGCAAGCCATCTCCAATGAACACACATAAAACCAGTGAAGCGTATCGTCCAGCAATGTGGACTCAACTAAAGCACCGCATTCCAAGTGGGGGAAGGACTGACCTAAGCAAGTAAAACACACTTCCAAGAAAGATATAAAACTGAGGGTCGGTTCATCACACCTCCCCCTTTTAGAGCGTGTCGGGAGGAAGGACGATCCTAAGATCGCCTTCCGCGGACACCTTGGCGGCCTCACCCCGCCGGGACCTGCGCTGGTCCCTGACCATATTCCTGGCGTACTGATACCCTCTTCCTCTCCTGTCTGAATGGAGACTCTTCTAAGGTTCAGGCTCTGAATTAAGTAGACCTGGCTACCTCCTGCTTGCTCTGGGTCCCTCCCCCGAGTGCTGGCGTCCCTCAGACCCACACTCACAACCCCAGGCCCTTGTGGTACCGGTGCTGAGACCCCATCCTGGCAGTCTCCGCCCACCTGGCTACTCCCGGCCTGCACTGGGACCTCATTGTGAGTGCTGGCATCCCGCAGATCCACACTAGCAACCCCAGGCCCTTGTGGTACCGGTGCTGAGACCCCATCCCGGCAGTCTCCGCCCACCTGGCTACCCCCGGCCTGCACTGGGACCTCGTGCTGAGTGCTGGCATCCCGCAGATCCACACTCGCAACCCCAGGCCCTTGTGATACCAGTTTAGAGACCCCTTCCCGGCAGTCTCTCAGGGTCTCTCCCACACTAGCCGCTAGTTGGGAGAGTTCTAGGGGATTCTGCACCTCCCCCTTTGCTTCCAAACCTAGGGGCACCTCTGGTTCTGGCACAGGTATGTTTGGACCCGGTCCTCCCTCCCAGACGCCTTGCCCTTTGGGCCTACACCCTGTTCCTCCTGTACTTGGGTGGGTGATACCTTGGGCAAATGACTGAGATTATGCTTCCCCAAACCATCCCTCCACAATACATTGACAGGTAATACATTTGACACACCCCCTTCTTGGGTCCCACCTCCAGCACCCCATTTCGTCTGCACTTGGGCCATGGGCACGACTGGCACACCTTGGATGGCTGTTTCTCCTTCCCAGGACTCTTTCACAAGAGTTAGGGGCCCACGTACACGTCTCCCATACAAGAGCTCAAAGGGGAAGAACCCCGTTGAGGCTTGCGGCACCTCCCGGTAAGCGAACAGCAGGTGTGGGAGATAAGGCTCCCAGTCGCGCCCGTGGGACTCGACTAACATCCTGAGCATCTGCTCCAGGGTGCCATTGAACCGTTCACACAGGCCATTGGTCTGTGGGTGATACGGGTTGGACACCAGATGTTGCACCTCTGTTACCTTACACAGGCCTTGCATCAAGGCAGACATGAACTGGGTACCTTGGTCTGTGAGCATCTCTCTGGGAAATCCAACATGGGAGAAGATGCCTACCAGAGCCTTGGCCACTACATCAGCCCGGGTGGAAGACAGAGCGACAGCTTCCGGGTACCTAGTAGCGTAGTCTACTACCGTCAATATGAAACGTTTCCTGGTGCGGCTGGGAATGGACAGGGGTCCAATGAGATCCACAGCCACCCGCTGGAAAGGTTCGGTTATGATGGGCATAGGTATCATTGGGGCTTTTGAGCCTTGCCCCGCCTTGCCCATCCTCTGACAAGTGTCACATGAACGGCAGTATTTAGCTACATCTGTCCCCATTTTAGGCCAGTAGAATAAGTGGCTGAGGCGAGCCTTGGTCTTAGCGATCCCCAGGTGGCCTTCCAGTGGAATATCATGAGCAATTCGCAACAACTCCACCCAATAGGGTTGGGGTACCACCAAATGTTTCTCCCTGAGCCGACTTTCTTTTCCCTTTGTGGGGATCGTTTCCCGGTACAACCTCCCTTGCTCCCAGTACACGCGGTCCTTGTCCGACTCCAAGGGAGGTTGATCAGCACGCTCCTTCAATGCATCCAGACTGCGGTCAGCTTGGACAGCGTCCCTGAACTCCTGACTGGAACCAGACAGAAGAGATGTGCATGTCATATACCCGCCGGGCTCCTCCGGCTCCAGTGTGGGGAGGTTAGTCATGGCGGTCTCAGTGCCATCTCCGGGTGACAGAGGGAACGGCTCAGGGGTCGGAGCGCCTTCCACCCCTCTAGCACTCTGGCTGCAGGTCACCACCGCAACTCCAGCAGTCCGTTCCTCATCCGGATCGGCCCTGAGATCCCCGTGACCCACCTGACCACCTGGCACATTGTCCTCAGTTGGGGTTGCCCCCAGCATCTCAGAAGAGCTACCCTGTAAACCTGCAAGGCAAGAATTAGCAATTACATTGACATTGCATTCATTCATTGATTCACAGTGAACTGCATGGGGGAATGGCTGAGCCAGGGTCACACTGAGGGGGCTCTCATCACCCGCAGATGTGGGCGGGGCTACAGCCAGGTCAGCATTCCACAATGCCTCATTCACAGGCTCACTGATTACTTTAGCTGGGCACACAGCAAGGGGAGACAAAAGGCTGACCCCTCCCTCTGCCTGTGTGACTGGCTTCAACCCCTCATTAAAATCATCCTTCAGTACAGACATTTTGTCACAGCGAGGTGGGGCTGCTCCCACCCCATATTGGGACACCAAGGGCCCCAAATCTCTTCCCAATAGTACATTGGCAGGCAGATCAGACACTAGCCCCACATCACGCATCCCTTTTCCCACACCCCTGTCCAAATGGACGCAAGCCATGGGCACAGTTACGCGTTCTTGTCCAATACCCTTCAGGGTCAGAGTTTTTCCAGGGATAATACTGTCCGCAGGGACCAAGTCAGGTTGCACCAGAGTAATCTGCGCCCCAGTGTCCCGAAATCCCATGACCACTTTACCCCCCACAATGACCTGTTGACTGTTGGCATTGGATTGCAACCCCTCCCTCCCCACCAAGTATACAGGTGGGCCAGCTGCCGTGGCTGGGGAAACAGGGGGGGTTCTTAGAGCGGTTGGGGCATTCCGCCTTGAAATGTCCTGGCTGGTTACAGGCGTGACATCGCCGGACCTCTCCTTGGGACTTGGAGGGGGTCCCTGGGGCGCCCAGAGTTCTTGAGAAAGGGGAAGTAGAGGGGGCACCCGGGACAGAGTTTGTCTTACCCCACTTGGAGACCGCAGGCTGTGGTGAACTCCAACTTTGCCCCTCCTTCCTGCTTGGGGGTCTCTGCAGTGTGGCTCCTCTCTTGATCCCTTGCTCCCTGATGGACACATAGTCGTCAGCAATCTCTGCAGCCTTGTCTGCTGTTTTGGGTTTCCAGTCACACACGAACTGGTGGACCTCCAGAGGGCACACCTGGAGAAATTGTTCCTTTATCATAAGATCCCCAATTCCCTCAAACGTGGTGACAGTAAGTCCTTTGATCCACTGCCAGAATGTAACCTGTAAGTGGTGCAGAACATCCGCATAGCTCTCTGTGGGACCCCGCTGGATATTCCGGAACTTTTTGCGGTACACCTCCGGCGTGAGCCGGTATCTCCGGATCAGCGCCGCTTTGATGGTCTCATAGTCCGCGTCCACTGGTAAGCTCGTGGAAACATCCAGGCCTTTTCCCTTCAGCCGGGGAGACAGGTAACGGGCCCATTCTGCCTGGGGAATATGATGCTGCTTACACACCCTCTCAAATCCCCGCAAGAACGAGTCCAAGTCCCCGTTATCTTCCAAGATTGGAAAGTCCTCGGATCGGATCTTTAGTGCTCGGGCTCCTGGAGTTGGTGCAGGGGAAGGTTGCGCCTGCTGGCAAAGTTCCAGCTTTTTTAGCTCAAGCTGATGCTCCAACTCCGCCCGACGCTCTGCAGCTTCTCGGTACTGGAGAATCACCTGCAGACGGGTGCTAGAGTCACTAGCGTCTATCTCCTGTAAGGCCATTTGCAAGTATAAGTCCGTTACCCCCACAGAACTGGGGTTACTGGTCCCTCCAGGCACAGTTACCTCTGGGGTCCGGGCACCTGCGGAACCGTCTGGCATGGTGATGTTTTCTGGTGCCAGCCTCTCAGGACTTTGCTCTGCCTCCTGCATGGCTATGGTAGCTTCCATATCCGCCATCTTCAGCAGCAACCAAGTCCTGCAGACGTTTGGTTATGCTTCTGGTCCCACCAGCCATCCACTGGAAGCCGTTGCCAAATAAAAGATAGGACAGAAAAAAGAAGAAGGGAGGGAACAGTACTGTACCAAACTTTCACCGTATTTTAAGCTTGATCTCATACCGCGCTCGTTTCATAGGATTGCTGCAATCCCCAGTGTCTGCGTGATACCACACCCACACACTGTTACCCTAATATCCCACAACGCTGCCACCACTGTGAAGAATATCGCCTCGCCCAGCCGCCTGGCACGCCTGCGATCAAACTTCTTTCTTAACCTCCACTCACACACCGTGAGTAGACCGGGTCATAGGATAAAAACGAAACGAGCAATATAAATTTTATATATTTAATAACCCAAGTGGGTCGGTATGAATTAATAGCATATACAGAAATATACAATATTAATATGATCAAGCATAAACATACAAGCCAAAAGAGCGATGATACTATACACAAAAATAAACAGGGGACTTAAAAGATAGAGAAAATACCGGCATAGGCTCGTAGTCCGTTTCTCTAGGCCACAGCAGAGTTTTGGGCATAGGGCGCAAGCTTAAGCAAGTTGCATAAAACAATCCTTCTACATGCTGTCCAGAACTAGGCCCTCAAAGCATTCCTCAGTAGGGCAGGCCCTCTCATCTTCTCCCAGATCAGAGCTCCTTACTGCCTCTTTGCTGAATGACCCCAGAATCCAAGTCTGCCCACAGCATATGGCTAGTGCTCCACCCACCCCTTGCACCCAGGCAGCCCCCCTTCTCCCACCTTTGCAGAACCCTCGGAGAGAAGGGTGAAGTTAAGGCTTGCTATCCCCCATCCCATCTGGCCAGGGATAATAATAGTGCCTGGCTATAGCAAGCCATCTCCAATGAACACACATAAAACCAGTGAAGCATATCGTCCAGCAATGTGGACTCAACTAAAGCACCGCATTCCAAGTGGGGGAAGGACTGACCTAAGCAAGTAAAACACACTTCCAAGAAAGATATAAAACTGAGGGTCGGTTCATCACACTATTTTACTCTATATTCACATGATAGAGAATATCGGCCGTGTGACGGAGGTTTTTTTTAACGGCCATCACACAGCCACATTAATGGGAGTATTCACATGACTGATATTTTTAATCTTCTGTTGTAACAGACAGTCAAAATATAGGTCATGTTCTATTTTTGTATGTTTTCAGATACCTCTATATATTGCAATGCATGAGGGATCCGTGAAAACGGCACCTGATTTCACCATTGGTCATCTGAATGTAAGCTAATTGTGTTGCTGGTGTAATATGCTTCACCTTGGTGATAGAATCCCTTTAAATGTATCAAAACATAACTACCATATATAAATGTAGTATAGTTATGAGAAACCCATAAGAAACCCTTGTACAAAATATTAAATTGCGTAATTAGAAAGGAAAATTTGTCCATAAAAAAATAAGCCTTAAGCTCTGTGGTTGGAAAATAACAAAAGTTATGTTTTCTAGAAGACAGGGAGTAAAAAATAAAAACAGAAAAACGAAAAGTGGCTAGGGGGGAAGGGGTTAAGAGGTGGATACAATTGAATCCCTTCTATACAATCCTTTTCGTACTAATCGCTCAGACTCCAAACTGATGCAATCTGATACAAATTAACAGAACTAATTATTTAATAAATTATATAAAAGTCACAAAATAATTAAAACTCTTACATTTGCCGGACATGTGCAGAGCCGCTCGTGGCGGCCATTTTGATTATTTTACTACACAAGCGAGGAGGACCAGGACATCGCAGGGGGCATAATGCGTAATTCCGACATGTCCTTAGCATAAAATGCATCTCCCCATATCCACAGTCTCTCTGCAACCAGGAAAATAGCCTTATAGTTTTTTACGTGATTTGCCGCAAAGTAATTCGGATTGAAACAAATTGTTTTGGGAAATTCGGTGAAGCTGCAGAATCGAATTTTTGAGAAATTTACTCATCTCTAAATGTAATAAAAATTATCTTTCCAGGACAGAATAGAAACATGGAGCATGACATGACATTTTTGTAAGATTTATTACTATGTGCAAAATACCACCAAAGTTGTGGCCTTAATTTTTATTTTTTTTTTTATATTTGTAGCTGCACATTTGTAGCTATACAGGTTCACATATATTTATGTCTATCTGTGTAAGTGTGTGTGTATGTGTTAACTTTTTGTTGTTTTATCTGCTTTAAACTTTTAAGACTGGAGCTGAAAACAGTCATTTCTGGAACTATTACTTAGTGAGTTTTTTTGTAAGCATCTCATTTATTTAAAAATTACAAGCATTTCTATGACCTTGTAGAAGTTAGTATCACACACATATAGGGCATGCTGACATTATGTAGATATTTTTCACTGAATATTTTCTTCAAACTATTTTGTTTAGACTGTTATGGGTTTTGTTCTCCTCAAATATGGTGCTTTTAAATGTTTCTTTAATATTACTTAACTGATAAAATAGGTGTTCAATGTACAAACATTGCTCACTTGTGGCACTTCAGTCTATTGACATCAAATCTTAAAAGTTTTTCCAGCCACGAAAAAACTTGTGTTAAATGTCAAAATAAGGGCTCATGAACATGACCTTTTTAACTTTTCCTAAACTATGGAGCCATATTGTGTGATCCATGTGGGTGCTCTGACAGATTCCTTATGGCAGATTGCTTGAAGGGGAAAATAGCTTGACAATATGGTACCATGTAAAGATACGAGGTGTGCTTACAGCTTCACAGAGCTACCGTATATCAAGAAGCCATAAAAGAAAGCTGTAAAAGCACAGGACATACAGTACAGACCAAAAGTTTGGACACACCTTCTCATTCCAAGAGTTTTCTGTATTTTCATGACTATAAAAATTGTAGATTCACACTGAAGGCATCAAAACTATGAATTAACTCATGTGTTATTATATACTTAACAAAAAAGTGTGAAACAACTGAAAATATGTCTTATATTCTAGGTTCTTCAACGTAGCCACCTTTAGCTTTGATTACTGCTTTGCACACTCTTGGAATTCTCTTGATGAGCTTCAAGAGGTAGTCACCTGAAATGGTTTTCACTTCACAGGTGTGCCCTGTCAGGTTTAATAAGTGGGATTTCTTGCCTTATAAATGGGGTTGGGACCATCAGTTGTGTTGTTCAGAAGTCAGGTGGATACACAGCTGATAGTCCTACTGAATGGAGTGTTAGAATTTGTATTATGGCAAGAAAAAAGCAGATAAGTAAAGAAAAATGAGTGGCCATCATTACTTTAAGAAATGAAGGTCAGTCAGTCCGAAAAATTGGGAAAACTTTGAAAGTGTCCCCAAGTGCAGTGGTCAAAACCATCAAGCGCTACAAAGAATCTGGCTCACATGAGGACCGCCCCAGGAAAGGAAGACCAAGAGTCACCTCTGCTGCGGAGGATAAGTTCATCCGAGTCACCAGCCTCAGAAATCGTAGGTTAACAGCGGCTCAGATTAGAGACCAGGTCAATGCCACACAGAGTTCTAGCAGCAGACACATCTCTACAACAACTGTTAAGAGGAGACTGTGTGCAGCAGGCCTTCATGGTAAAATAGCTGCTAGGAAACCACTGCTAAGGACAGGCAACATGCAGAAGAGACTTGTTTGGGCTAAAGAACACAAGGAATGGACATTAGACCTGTGGAAATCTGTGCTTTGGTCTGATGAGTCTAAATTTGAGATCTTTGGTTCCAACCACTGTGTCTTTGTGCGACGCAGAAAAGGTGAACAAATGGACTCTACATGCCTGGTTCCCACCGTGAAGCATGGAGGAGGAGGTGTGATGGTGTGGGGGTGCTTTGCTGGTGACACTGTTGGGGATTTATTCAAAATTGAAGGAATACTGAACCAGCATGGTTACCACAGCACCTTGCAGCGGCATGCTATTCCATCCGGTTGGCGTTTAGTTGGACCATCATTTATTTTTCAACAGGACAATGACCCCAAACACACCTCCAGACTGTGTAAGGGCTATTTGACCAAGAAGGAGAGTGAAGGGGTGCTACGCCAGATGACCTGGCCTCCACAGTCACCAGACCTGAACCCAATCGAGATGGTTTGGGGTGAGCTGGACTGCAGAGTGAAGGCAAAAGGGCCAACAAGTGCTAAGCATCTCTGGGAACTCCTTCAAGACTGTTGGAAGACCATTTCAGGTGACTACCTCTTGAAGCTCATCAAGAGAATGCCCAGAGTGTGCAAAGCAGTAATCAAAGCAAAAGGTAGCTACTTTGAAGAACCTAGAATATAAGACATATTTTCAGTTGTTTCACACTTTTTTGTTAAGTATATAATTCCACATGTGTTAATTCATAGTTTTGATGCCTTCAGTGTGAATCTACAATTTTTATAGTCATGAAAATACAGAAAACTCTTGGAATGAGAAGATGTGTCCAAACTTTTGGTCTATACTGTAGATAAGCTAAATCAAAGAGGACCTGTCACCACTCGTAACATATCTATTAGTAAATACTTGCATTTATTTTAATAAATAATTGAGCTCCTTTACAAAATAACTTTTCTGGAGTATCTGTTCTTAGAACTCTGCATTGTGTCATTCTTCTGTTATCCCATCAAGAAATTTAGGTATAAATTGATGAGTGTTACCAGCAGAGCAGGTATACCTACACATTCTCATACTATCCATTCAGTACAGCCAGTAGCAGATTGCATAGGGAAACGCTGTGTCAAAAACTTCTGCGTTTTACAGTCTCTGAAAAAGTCTCTGCAGTAGACACGCAGCATGTCAATTATACCTACGGAAATGCTGTAGGTTTCCCTTTAGGTATAATGGAAGCAGAAAGTCCACAGAGGAAACCTGTGAAAAGCGCTGTATAAAAACCGTGATGCACTGCCGCCACGGTTTTTCCTGCATCGCTTTTTTGTTACGACCTCTACATGGGGACTTAGCAAAGACAGACATTCTGTCAGTAGTGACAGATTCCTTAAAAAGGTTTTATTTACTATTCTACTAATAAAAAAAAAAAAAAAAAGGGAACAGATTTTTCAAAAATCAGTTCATGGTCATGTGATGGACACACAGGTGCACAGCTCATTACCAGGCAGATTTCTGGTTACTGTACTGTACTGAGCTGTGCACCTGTGTGTCCGTCACATGACCATGGATTGGTTTTTATCCACTTGAAATAAACAAAGAATGACAACAAGCAAAGATCTAGAAAACCTTGAGAAATTGATATGGAAAAATTGAAAAATTGTAGAACTTTTCATTATACAAACAATAACATTTATTTGATTAAACCGGACAACCCCTTTGAGTATAAAGGATCATTAGTTTGGCTCCAGTTCATATATTGTCCACTATTCACATATATTCATATATCTGATACTTTTAACCCCATTAATTTCAGAAAGTATCTTTTCATTAGAAACACTATTTTTCTCTTACAAATGCCATGCTTTCCTTCACACATCCATAGAGTTAAAGGGACAATAAGCCCTGAAAGCTAAGCTGTTGCACTGAGCAGTTTATCATTAATCTCACAGACACACAGCAGGCAGACTCCCTGCAGCACCATTACCGGCTACAGAATGGCTAGAAGCATGAGCAGGACATTACAGGAAGGGGTCAAGAGGAGAGTCTTATTGCATAGGGGTGAGAAATTAGTTCCCATTAACTATATTTGTATAATGGAGTGCTATTGAGTGTAATGGAAACAGTGCAGCTCCAAGGCATGAATTACATCAGGGAGATGGGGATGGGGGGGGGGGAGATTAAATATTTCTTGTTTTCATCAATTTTTAGCAAATCACCCAGTTTTCCCAGATTCCTGAAAGGCAAAACTATCTAGCTGTGCTATACCGTAGAAATGGGTTTGTGAAGGTAGATTTTGATTTGACTGCCTGTGTTATAGCACTAACTCGTATACTACCCAGCTTTTCTGGGACACTGAAAGACATATCTGACAAGCTATTGAACAATTATGGAGGTAGCAGGGGGGATTATATTATATATTCAGCAGACCCCATTGCAACATTACTTTGTAGATTATCCTGGGACCATGAAAGGCAAATCTGACATAGCATGACAAAAATATAGAGCAATCAGGGATGTTTATTTAGATAGATTTTACTTGAGTGGTCTATATTACAGTTTACAATGGCATGTTACCAAACTTTCATGGGACCCGGCATGTCACTGAGCAATTACATAGCTAGGAGGGGAAGTTATTTAGGTATATTTAGTACTCAGCAGTCCCTATTACAGCATTATTTGCTATGTTACCCAGCCTTCCTAGGAGCCTGAAAGATAAATCTAGAAAAGTATGGCACAATTATGGAAAAATAGCTAGATTTATTTAGGTTAATATAGAATTTAGTATTCCTTATTACAGCACCACGTTATGCTGCCCAGCTTTTCCAGAATCTTGAAGGGCAAATTTAGCAGGCTTTGGCATGATTTGGGAGCAAGCAGTGAGACTTATTTAAGTATATTTAGTATTGAGCAGTCCTATTAGTACAATTCTTGGTATATTACTTGGCTTTCCTGGGGTCCTGAAAGGCAAATATGCCAAGCTCTGGCATGATTTAGCAGCAAAGATGGAGATTTATTTTATATCATATTACTATAGTCAGCATTCAGAAGTTCCTATTATCTCATAACCCTATTACCACATATGCTCATACTGTTCATATAGTGATCTAAACATGATAATTTAATATGCTCATAGTGTTCATATAGTGATCTTTGCAAGCTACAACTAATAAATATTAGAATTCAGATTAGGATTTTGCCATCCTTCCAAACAACAGAAAGCAATTTTAGGGGCCAAAACCCTCACTATATATCCAGCTCATTAAATCCCCCTATTCCAGGGTCCCTCACATTGATAAGATTAGAAAAGTTGGAAAACTAGTGTTGCCTGTTCACCCTTAACAATACTAAATAATGGTGCTGATAACAATGATTATGATGATGAGAATATTATATTTCTGCAGTAGCAAACATGCAGAAATCTTTGCTATGTATAGCTGCATATTGGCAGAATGCCTATACATGAATAAATATGCTCTCTCATTATTTAATTGAATTAGCAAGTGATCTAATTCTTTAGGGAATGTTCTGTTCTTCAAGCTTCAAGCCATATTTCTGAAACCTCAAAATGTTATAAATAGCATTACTGACATTCATATGTTCCGCAGATAACAACATACAACTGCACTAAGCCTAGGCCACACTGGCCCTATGCCAACCTCAGCTACACTGTGTAAAACTCACAAGGAGCTCTCAGGACGTCTGATGTTGAGAAGTACGTTGCATATTCACTGAATATGGCTTTAGCCACATTCATATCTGCTATTGTAAGCCTGAAAGTTCTCAAGAAATAAAGTCCATGTAGATGATCAGTTAGGACATTTCCAGTCTGTTATATTTACAAGGGTACAATCCATTTCACATGTCACGGACTGTTACTCATAGACATGACTAAGCTATCTGTGTACATAAACACTCTTGCTCAAATTATCCTTTAATGACATTTTAGTGCACTGAATTACAGTTACACATAGTTGGTAGTCACAAAGATTAGACTTTAGAAACTTGGATTTTTTTAGTGTGTGAACCTCTCTATACTTTCTTCCCCACTAATGATATTTACATTAAATATCAAAATCAGCTGTTAAAACGTGAAAGACAAATTAGTCACTTACATATTTTACAAAATATACCTCATTGTCATTTCATCAGATATTTCAAAAGAGAACACAGAGAATGTACATATGAAATTTATCTACATTCTAGACTGATGGCAATTATTACGTCCCACAAACATTACAGGCATTTATTATGTTCCAAAAATTATGAGTCACAATTTTTGTCTTGCTTGTGTAAACATCTGGTTCTGGCAATGTGTTACACCACCAGGCATCCTTATCACTATTGACACATTACAGATGGGAAGGAGCCAAGATGACCAGATATTTGATATTAGTACAGCAATTAAAAAGGTTCTCTGGAATATGCATAACAAATAAATAAATGAAATAAAACTCCAAGTTTTATTTAAAAAAAAAAAAGTTCTCTCAGTTCACCCACCAGTCTGGTCCTTACTTTCTAGCACTGATTCTTCCTCTTGGTTACCACTGCAGTCACTCATTGACTGAGCAGTCATTCCTTGTGCACCAAGAGGGACCAGGAAGCAAAGAGGGAAGCAGCGGACCTAGGAAGTATCATGACTAGGACTCAGGATGTAGGACTTGTAGGGGTTGATGAGGAGAGGTTGGCTTTTTAAAAATTTTTAAGCATCATCGTAATCTGACATACATATATATATATATATATATATTCGGATTTGACAGCCCCTTTAATTTGAATCAATTGGGTCATTTGCGATTAGTAGCACTTAAGTCTAAAATTCATGACTTCCTATCCAAATTTCAACCAAAATATTTATTTCTATCTAGTCAATCATTACATGTTTTTCAGATCATTGAGATTCATTGAACCTCTGTTTAATATCTGTAATAACGCTAAAATAAATATTAGTATTTGTCTTTTAAGGCATGAAAAAAAAGTTATATATTCCAGTACACTTTTGTCATGAATACAAAAGACATATATGATATGGGTATTAAAGGCACATTCAAGTGGGATACATTTTGCATGTATGGATCGCAATGGGTTAAAAAAGCCATTCCCATGTTGCTCAGGTCCCTTGCTGATCTCTTCTTCCTGGTCCTTCTCAACACCCATAAATGCTTCTTCAGCCAATCATTGGCTGCAGTTGAGACTTCAACTAGTGAAAGGCAGAATGGCAGCACCAGGTGTTTGGCAAAGTAAGCACTACAGCTTTTTTTTTTTTTTAAACCAATTCCGAGCCATATATAAAAATTGTTCCTACCTGGAAAACTCTTTAATGTTACACTAATACTTTATAGACATTGAGATTATATATACATGTGAGATATATACATATCACATATTATTTAGGTCTTATAGGCCTATAAAAAGTGTATGATACTAAACTACTAGCTACATCTGTTTTCAGCCATTCAAATTGTGTGGTACATACTGAAAATAGTGTAATACACAATGCCTGCAAGTATTTTCTAATGCAAATCCGTAGTTAAATGGAAGCAACAAGCATCAGCTCTTCCTCGCACTAGTTTCTCATTTAGGCACAAGAATTGAAGGAAAATGACATGATTTTGCATTTGCTATTTGCAATTCACTTCCTGATCCTCAGATAAAATATCGGGAATATTCTCCTTTCTAAACCACAGACTGTAAAAATACAGATCGTGTCAAAATTCATACTGAAGACTCAGGATGGAAATTAACTGGTTAATGCTGAGCTTAAGAATGCTTCTGTTCCACAAGCACTTACACTTTTAACTCCTCTGTTCCCAAAGCAGAAAGCTTTTCATCATTACCAGCCAATTAAATGCAATATGATTTCCATAGCCCAACTAATGTATAAGGAGCAGCATGCATGTGCTGCTTTAATAGTCATCACATACACACTAGTGATTTGAAAATAGCCTCCAGATAGGTATTTCAAACATGCATAAGGCTTAGTAATCTGACACATTTTTCTTTGGTTGCAAAACTGGAACTATTTACAGCGAACAGTCCAACATTTATTAAAAAGAATCATGCTACTGATAGCATTGGAAGAATTCAGCGATATAAATCTGATACAGTTCATTTGCATTAGTTCACCCAGTTAGCAAGTGACCTCTATTTATTACAGGTCAGTAGGGTATCAATCTTCCCTTGATCTGCCACCATGATAAAGTGAACATCAGATTTGTTATTGGAAAAATATTCCTGCCAGAAGCAAATTTTCTGTCTGATTAATTTCATGCAACTTTCCTCCAAGTTTCATTTGGCATTGTATATAAAGCTATAAAATGTCAGTATACAGGAGCATAAAACGAAATAGGCAAACAAGCCAGATGTTTTGTATCCGGGGGTTAGATTTTTAATGGAATGCATATTCAAATGTATTTCAAATCTAGACCAAATAATTAAATATTTAAATAAAATGCAAAATATATGTAAATTGTAGCAATGCCTTCTTCTTGTCAACAATCTACACAAATAAACTAGTAAAACAGACACATAATAATTGCAAAAGAACATAGGTAGCATATATTTTACTAAGTGTACAAAATACAGTTTTAAACATCACAATAAACATTAAAACCATTTATAAGGGAGGAAATCTGTATCTCTATTTATTAAAATTAACACTATAAATCATAAATAATACAAAAAAGGCATAAACATAGCAAAATTTCTAACTACATTAGAAAGCATGTTAACATTCCTAATGCTTTCAGCATAGTATTAATATAAAACAGCTGCACTCACCTGTACATAAGATGAGTAGAGAAAGAAGTAGGAGTTTTGCTGCCCACATGTTGATCCTGGCAGATGTCACAAGGATGTTAACTGACTGCAGAGCACCATTCAGTAAAAAGATGTGCTTCTCAGCAGCTCCTCTTAGTACTCTGGCTGTAACTGGGTGACTCCTCCTTCCCTTTCCCTTTGCAATAATAAGAATGGTTTCTTTGCTGAGCACTGGTAAAAGTTCTCAGTTGCTTGTAGGTTACAATGTCAGTTGTTACAGGGATTTGCAAGTAACAGATATATTGGATATTTGCTTAGTAGTAGCATCCCCTAAAGGCAGCTACACTGGTACTGCAGGGCTTTATGTATCCCAGAGGAAGAGGCATAGCAATCTTATCTGAAATCTGATCATTTAGACATCACTTCAGAAGACTTTCATTCAGATAAGATTTTTCAGCCTGTCCCCACCCATTGTAGAGGAGGCAAGCTTTCAGTATGAAACACTGAATGACACGAACCTTAAGTCATTATGTGGAAACGAATAATTCTTTGCCTGTGTGACTGTGTAAAGTTATGATATCATAGTAAAAAAGACAAATACATAATAATAATAAAATATACCCAACAGCAACGTCAGGCCAGTGAAAGAATAAAGCTATTTAGTGCATACAAGTTTACAGAAAGTATATAACTGAACTATTTTTTTCAAATATTTGCATATTGTGCATTTAGTTCCTTGAGTACTCGATCAGAGGATTTATTCTAATTGTAAAGTCAGGAAGAAATTTCTTCACTAACGCTGGCCATACACGTTAGACAGAAAAGGGTTGATGACAGGACAATTAAAAAACAAACTATCATACCATGAATGGTTGTTCCATTGACACATCTATATACATTTTAGCCCATAATAGCCATTATATTTATTAAAACAGGCCATACATATTCAGTGACATTTTAGTAAGGACATACATTCTTTCTGGGATAATTTTGGGAATGATGCGTTGCAGAAAGATCTATAATGTGTTATCGACTATCAGGCAAAAATTTTAAACTTAGTCAATTTCTGTATTGGTTATATTGGCTGTGAGACTGCACACAACAAACAGTTGTTTGATTAAAATCATCTGTTTTCATCAATTTTAGGGTGGCACCACTCAATGTACTTGGATGTGGCTATAGCTACATCCAGTCCCTCTGCCACCAATGCTTTCAGTTCTCTTTCAGCTTTATATCACTACTGACAATGTGGTAACAGCAAAGCGGAGCGGCCAGTTATTATATTCAGTGTTTTACTTACAAAGAAGTGAAAGCATTGGCGGACTGGATGTGGCTAAAGCCCTGGCACACTGGCAGCCCTGGAACACTGACCTGACTAAAAAACAGAGACGTGCCTCACGGGTTGCAGAACGCCTCTGGAAGAAAAGCCACTCCCAGGAAGACTCCCTTAGGTATAAAGAGGCAGTTCTCACATTCAAGAACGCACTCACCTCTGCAAAGCAGGTCTACTTCACCACAGTAATATCTGCCCTATCCCGCAACCCCAAACAGCTATTCACTACCTTCAACTCCCTTCTCTGTCCTCCTGTGCCCCCTCAGACATCACTTATCACAGCCGAGGACTTTGCCTCTTATTTCAAAAGCAAAATTGACACCATCAGAGACAGTCTCACCCTACACCCCCAACAACCACTCTATACAACTGCTCGGTGCTCTTCATCTTTAACCTGTTTCTCCACCATCACTGATGAAAAGTTTTCCACCCTAATCTCTAAATCCCACCTCACGTCCTGTGCACTCGACCCAATCCAGTCACATCTCATCCCAAAACTCTCGGAAGACATTACTCCTGCCCTAACCCATCTCTTCAACCTATCCCTAACCAATGGATCCTTCCCTTCCGCCTTCAAATATGCTACTGTCACACCTATACTTAAGAAACCCTCCCTGGACCCATCCTCTCCAGCCAACTATCGCCCCATCTCACTGCTCCCGTACGCCTCAAAATTACTAGAACAACACGTCCACTCCGAACTATCCTCCTATCTCTCATCCAATATGCTCTTTGACAGACTACAGTCAGGCTTCAGACCCCATCACTCCACAGAAACTGCCCTAACCAAAGTCACTAACAACCTTCTAACTGCCAAAGCCAAACGTCACTATTCTGTCCTCCTCAACCTCTCCTCTGCCTTTGACACAGTCGACCATTCCCTTTCCTGGATCTCCTCATACCTCACCAACCGCACATTCAGCGACTCCCACTCGCACACCACCTCCCCGCCACGCCCTCTTTCTGTAGGTGTCCCCCAAGGCTCCGTCCTAGGACCCCTCCTGTTCTCAAGCTACACCCTAGGCCTTGGCCAACTCATAGAATCCCACGGTTTCCATTACCATTGCTATGCTGACGACACCCAAATATATCTCTCTGGACCAGACATTACCTCCCTGTTGTCCAGAGTCCCAGTATGTCTAGCAGCCATAACCTCCTTTCTCTCCTCCCGCTTTCTTAAACTCAACATGGAGAAAACGGAGTTCATAATCTTCACCCCTCCACGCACGATCCCCCTACCTGACCCATCTATCAAAATTAATGGAACCACTCTCACCCCAGCCACCCAAGCCCACTGCCTTGAGATAACCTTAGACTCTGAACTATCCTTCAAGTCGCATATTCAAACCCTCAACACCTTCTGCCGCCTCCAACTCAAGAACATCCATTGAATCCGCTCCTTCCTCACACCCGAAACTACAAAGATGCTAGTCCACGCCCTCATAATCTCCCGTCTAGACTACTGTAACACCTTTCTCCATGGCCTCCCAGCTAACACCCTCGCCCCCCTCCAGTCCACCTTAAACTGTGCTGCTCACCTAATACACCTCTCCCCCCGTTCTTCATCGGCCGCCCCCCTCTGCCAATCCCTTCACTGGCTACGCGTTGCCTAGCGAATAGAGTTCAAATAACTAATGCTGACATACAAAACCATCCACAGCCTGTCCCCTGCATTTATCTCCAACCTAATCTCCCGCTACCTGCCTGCACGTAACCTCCGATCCTCCAAAGACCTCCTACTCCGCTCTGCTCTTATCCACTCTTCACACAATCGTCTCCAAGACTTCTCCCGTGCATCCCCCATACTCTGGAACTCACTACCAAGACACATAAGACTGTCCCCCACAATCACAAGCTTCAAGAAGGCCCTGAAGACTCACCTATTCAAGAAGGCCTACAACCTCCAATAACGCTACTGTCACCACATCACCACCTGAGCAGCCTTTACCCCAACCTTTTGTCTCTATCTTTCTTCCCTCATAGATTGTAAGCCCTTGCGGGCAGGGCCCTATATCCCACTGTGCCAGTTGGTCTATGTTAGTATTATCTGTTTTGTATATCTGGTGTTCCGTATGTAAATCCGCAAATGTAAAGCACCATGGAATTAATGGTGCTATATAAATAAACAATAATAATAATAATAATAATAAAAGCCGCATCCAGTACATCATGTGTCATAACCCTTAGACTAATGTCTTTGGCCACCATTAAAGACCATGTCTGAAAGGGCCTTAATGACCAAATACTTTTTAACAATTTTGCACACATGGTGGTTTAATAGCCCTAACTTTGATTGGACTGCTAAAAAAAACTGTTTGTGACATTTTATGCAACACAACACATTGAGCTGTTTAGTAATACCTTTTTTTAGAAATTTTTTTTTTCTTTTTTTTATATTAATTTGTGATACATTATGTAAAAAGCAAAAAAAAGTTTACATTTGCAAACTCCTACCAAAATAAATTATTAAAATTTCTTGTATTATGTCAGTTATTTTGGTACCTAAACTGTGTAGTTTTGCATGAACTTTCTCCATCTTTTTGTTTTCTATTTCTTTTTTTTGCTAGTGTTATTTTTGTTACTTAGTGGGGCAGATCTAAAACAGTTTGAGGCTACGGCCCCACTGTGCAGAAAAGCTGCTTTTTTTGTTGCAGATTTTGTTGCGGTTTTTTGAGCCAAAGCCAGGAGTGGATTGAGCAGAAGGTAGAAGTAGAAGTGCTTCCTTTATATTTCCCATTTCTTTTGTAGCCATTGCTGGCTTTGGCTCAAAAAGGCGCAACAAAATCTGCAACAAAAAAACCTGCTTTTCTGCAACGTGGGACCTTAGCCTAAAACAGTGGTCCTCAACCTTTTCAAGAGAAGTACAACCTTGTTAGAAAATTTCCCAACCGAATACCCCCAAAGTAGCAATCACTTATAAATGTTAATAAATTAATTATATAATGTTAACAATTATATAATGGCACTCTCATAAACCCCACGTGTAGTATATTGACCCCTTCAGTGCCCCCACACTCAGTAGAATGACCCTGTCAGTGCACCAACAAGTAGTATATTGACCCTTACACTCAGTAGAATGTCTCTTTCAGTACCACACATATAATATAAAGGCTCCCACAGTGTCTCTACATATAATATAATATGATATAATGGTCCCATAGTGTCCCTCCACACAGTATAATGTCCCAGAATGGCCCCTACTTTAATAAAATGTAAAGAATCCCACATACATAGGCATTTTCTAACAATTTCTTGTTTACCACCCACTAACTTGTATTATACTCTGGTGTTTCTTCAGAGAAGTGAAAGCACCAATAGCATTACTTTCCCCACCCCATATAAATTTTAGGAAAAATGAAGTGTTTCCGCTGGTAAAATTAACATGCCACATGCCTTTTTGAAAATCCAGTGTTTGCACAGTAATTTTTTTCCGCAATTTGTTTATGAAATTACAGATAATCTCATTCACTTTGTTTGTACTGTAGATCGAACCAAAAATGCTGCGTTTTGCAGTGTGTGGCCTTAGCCTAACATTGCTACTTCCTTAGGCTAAGGCCTCACATAAAGAAAAATAGCTAAAAAATGCTGGGGGGGAAAAATGCTGCAATGATTTATCATTGAGTTTTTGCTGCATTTTTCTCTGTGTTTTTTCTTCCCCTATTAAATCTGTATGGAAAACTCTCGATTTCACAGCTAAAATTAACATTCTGCATTTTTCAAAATGCAGCTTAATTACAGCTCTTTTTTTGCACAATGTGAGGATGGGATTAATGAAATCTCTTTCACTTTTCTCACACTGTAAAATGCAGAGATTTTTCTGCTATGTTTTTGCAGCAGCCACAAACACTGCATTTCCGCAATGTGGGACCTTAGCCATGTCCTGTTTCTTCAAACACATTACCCTATTTAGCACTAAACACTCAACCCATATTGATAAAATAGATGCAAGCAAAAGAAAGATATAACAAAGAAATATGCAAACAGACAAAATATAGTCCAACATTAAAAAATATATAAAAATATAGTATACTGCACTATATAGTATAGTACAGTAGTTCTGTAACAAATACCTTACGTTAACGGAGGCTAGTGCTTACATATAAATGGGATAAGCCAGCTTTCACCAACAGCAAACAACTATCATCAACACTAAGGCCTCCTGCATACGACCGTGAGCAGTATTCAGGTTAGTAAAAGCAGCACGGATGACACACGGGTTGGTATCTGTGGTTTTCACTGACCCATGCAATCAAATGAATTGACAGAGCCGCAAGTACAGACAGATATTGGACATGCCCCATAATTTGTGGCTCCTCAATTCGGCCCAGACACACAGCCGCAAAAAGTACGGCTGTGTGTATGGGCCCATTGAAATGCATGTGTCCGTACTTTGATCAGCATTTGTGGATAAAAAATATTTTTTTTTGCATAGGGTCTAAGGCCTAATTCACAAATCCACAATTCATTCATTCAGACATTTTTTTTTTCACAGACCATGTGTCATCCATTTTTCCCTTTGTCCAAGGCACACTAAAAAGTTAAGTTAAATGTTTTAAAAAAACAGATCAACCATGGACAGCACACCTATCACAAATAATCAGGGTGGGTTCCTCTCCGTGAGTAGCACAGACATCACAAGTCCACAAAATGCAGACTTGTGATTACAGATGCAGATGACACCATCATATCATTTCATAACAATCTTCTTGAAAAGAAGGGTTTGGAAAAGATTTCAAAGCCCAACAAAGTCATAAACTTTTCAGATATTCACCAAAGGGTAAATTAAAATAATAGTGGACAAGGGGGTAGGGTCCATTTACTTATTACTGGTTTGGTGAGAATATATATCACTAGAAATTTTATCACTTGTATTTTGGTACATTTTGGTGTTCACATTATTGAGTAGTATTTATTAATGGAAAATACCTTTAGGCTATGGTCCCACGTAGCAGGCCACAGCCAGAAAGCCTGCAGAGTTTTTCTCTGTGGATTTTCTGCCCCAATTATACCTATACGCAAAGCCCCGGCCTAACATTGAATATCTCAGAAAGCTACAGGTTTCAGCACTAACCCCTTCCTGATATTCGCTTAGATGCTGAGCAGGTACCAGGGCCACTGGGTCTCCGTGGTTTCGTACAGCAGAGACCCCTATGGCAATACCCACAATTGTAGGCAATCATTTTTTCCCATTATAGCGGTGGTTGAACTGCTATTTTTTTTGCTCCCAAAAATTTTTTTATAAAAAGCAATTAAAACTTTGGAAAATCCCCAGAATGGTATAAATAAAAACTACAACTTGTCTTGCATAAAAGACACTTTACACTCTATACATATAAATAAACAGTAAAGTTACGGATGGTGATTGAAATAGTTTTTTATATTTTTCAAAGATTTGGATTTTTGGAAAGGTATTAAAACATAACATAAACTATACAAATTTGTCATCACTGTGATCATAGTGTCCAGCAGAATGTAGATAACATGTCACTTTTGCTGTGCAGTGAATGCCGTAAAAACAAAACCCATAAGAAAATGACATAAATGCAATTTTTTTTTCTAATCAGATTTAGCAGGACTTGAATAATGACAATCTATTCTTTGGAAAGGTTATCAATATGAGGTTGAAGGGGCTCCAATTCCCATCACATGCTGATCAGTTGTTTAAAGGAGCTATGACATTCGGCTGAGAGCTGTGGCTTCTTTATTGTACTGTGTACCAGACACTTTGCCATACATGTAGCAGCTGTGTCTGGTATTGAAAGGCCATGTGATGTATAAATGTGATACCGCAGGCTGCAGCGGATGCCAAAATGTCAAAACTTCAAACAGTTGGTTTGCTGGGGTGCCTGGAGTCAGACCCCACTGATTTGATATTGATAACCTATCCTAGCAATTAGGCTATGTTTACATGACAGTGAATAATGACCGTGTGACATCCATTTTTTTCACGGCATTAATTTCAATGTCAGTGAATGGGGGCTATTCACATGACTGTTATTTTGCCGGTCAGTTGTAACGGGATGTCAAAATATAGGTCATGTCCTATGTTTTGCCTACATACGCTGAATATTTATATTTAATATTTAAGTTCCTCTAAAAAAAAACTTTCATTGTCCACAGTCTGCACTTAATGTTGACTTCCTTTATTTTAGTTCTAGCAGCACTGGAAAAACTGGTACATCATAAGATTGAATCTTGCAAAAGAATCTTACTATATGACTGTCTTATCCATTTTAGACATACTATATATATTTCATTTCCTTCTGCTTTACTTTTTTGCAAAACATATATTTGTTACTCTTTCATATTACCTGACATAACACAATAGCATACTTCATAGCAATCTGTCATATAGCAACACTTTCAGACAATCACTAGTGATAAATTCACTATCATAATAGTGATCACATGAGGGGGCATTTATGTGATCCTGGATACAGGTGTCTTGCTTGAAGGCTTTTGCAGAATTGTATATCTTTAGTTAGACTGTTGTTCCTGACAGTCTCGAATGTTCAGAACGTGAGGAGTCTTATGGCATGGCTGTTTCTTCCGATGGTCATATAATTTAACTTTATGACCATGTTGCTTTATATATTAACTGCTTGATTTGGTTCATAGAAACATTACAGATTTTTTTTTTTTGCATGGACACTTCACTTATGTAGTCTAGACAGACTATGGGCTACTTTGGGCTGCTTTAGCACATTCCAGTAGGTGATTGACTCATTTGTATAGCCATGTTTTTGTGTGGTTAAAGCTACAGTATGTTATTTTACTTTGAGCAAATACAGAGGATAATAAGATGAAGCATAACTTAGTACTATAGAGCTGTACAAAAGACCACATAATACCTTAGGTATGTTCACATGCAGGAATTTGGCGCTGATTCTGAGGTAGATTCTGCCAAAAAATCAGGGCCAAATTTTGCCCTGAATTTGTTTCCTGTTGTGTTCAATGTATTTGCTAAAAAACATAAGTGTCAGATTCTGACATTCAGCTGATCAGCCCCATCATCTGGGACTGATTAGGAAGTGATAGCTGCTGTGGAAAGCTGAAGGGACAGAAAATAGAGGAATGTGAGGCTGAAGTCCCCTTCAATTCCTGTTCATTTTCCAAAGTGTTAGCAGCCTCTTATGGTACTCAAGGAGAAATTTACAGTTGAAATAAAATAAAATTACAACAGAATCTTGTGTTTTATATTAACTACATTATAATAATAATAATAATAATAATAATAGTCCTTTAATAGTCCCACAGTGGGGAAATTCAGTGTGTTACAGCAGCAAAGATAAGATAAGATAAGCAGATACAAATACAACATGTACAGGAATGTACCAAGGTGAGAGGCATTACATTAATAGCAGACAGACAGATAGGACGTGGCAGAGGGGGAGGGGGGGGATATAATAGGCAGAGAGATATTTCAGTTCTCTGTGTGTAATGATCTCCGCTTAGGTCGGTGTTGGTTGTACAGCCTAACCGCGGCGGGGAGGAAAGACTTCCGATAGCGCTCCTTCTCACACCTAGGGTGGAGCAGTCGGTCACTGACAGTACTGCTCAGCGCGATCACAGTCTCATGCATGGGATGGGACTTCTTCTTCTGCATGGAGCTCACCACGGACAGTATCCTTCTGTTACCCACCACCTGCACTGGGTCCAGTGGGCTCCCCAGGACAGAGCTGGCCCTTCTAATCAGCTTGTCAAGTTTATTTCTGTCCCTGGTTGATATACTGCTCCCCCAGCAGGCCACTCCAAAGAAGATGGCTGATGCCACTACTGAGTTGAAGAAAGTCCAAGAAGTCCCCCGGATTCCAAAGGCTCTCAGCTTCCTAAGCAGGTAGAGCCTGCTGTGGCCCTTCCTGTACAGGGCCTCCATATGATCTGCCCAGTCCAGCTTATTATTATACCTTGTATACATCACTTCTGAATTATGAGGAAGAGTTTGCTCCCTTGCAGATGTCCTCTATTATTGTATATCAACTGCTCATTTTAGGTTCTGCTATAGCATCTCAAGGTTCATGTCACGGCTCTTATATACATTACATTACCAAATTATGTGTTTAATTCACATGACAATATTCTCCATAGAATGTCCTAGTTCAGCGTCAAATGCATATAATAGTTTTTTTTTTCCATCTGGCAGCTTGGAAGCAACAAATATGGCCACACTATAAGGCTAAGGCCCCCCATTGTGGAAAAGATGCTTTTTTGTTTCAGATTTTGCTGAGTTTTTGTAGCCTAACCAAGCAGTGGCTACAAAAGGAATAGGAAATATAAAGGAAGGTCTTATATTTCTCCCTTCTACTCAATCCACTCCTAACTTTGGCCAAAAATAAAAAAGAAAGCAAAATCTGCAATAAAAAAGCAGCTTTTCTGCAACGTGGGGCCTTAGCTTTGTACTACTTATCACTATACTTGACTGATGTTATGATGTGCATAGTGTAGAATTTAATATTCATACTCATTTCAGATAAAATAGGACACATGCCAGATAAAATAGGACAGATTTATCTGATATCATCCGCTTTTATGCAGATGTGAACAGAGGGCTTCATTTCGGCGATATAGGAAAATTGGGACTGATTTTTCATGCCTTGTATACAGAGACATGAAAGACATGAAAAAAAGTTGCAATTTTTTTGCATGTTGGGGTATTTGTGCACAGATTTTGGCTGCTCAGAAAAAAAATCAATCAACCAGCCTTAAGCCCACAGACAACACAGACATGCCCAGTATGGGCTGTGATTGGCCAGGTGGGACATGTGACCCCTCTGTATAAGAGGCAGGGTCACAGGTCCTGTCGCCATTCCAGCTAGTTAGGCTAGGTTGGGAGAGGCTGTAACTGGAGATAGGGACAGTCAGGGCCTTAGCTAAATTTAATAATTGTCCTTTTCAGGGCAGTGCATCTAGGTAGGGAGAGGAGCCTGATATTGTGAGTGGCAATTAGCCTAGAAATAAGAATTGCCCTTTTCAGGGCAGTGACAGTAAACTGTGTGTATATACACATACCATCTCCTAGCGCAGTAACAATAAATGCGTGTGTACCCATACTGTCTCCTAGCGCAGTAACAATAACTGTGTGTGTACCCATACTGTCTCCTAGCGCAGTAACAATAACTGTGTGTGTACCCATACTGTCTCCTAGCGCAGTAACAATAACTTCTTTTATATTTACATACTGTCTCCTAGTGCAATAACAATAACTGCGTGTGTACCCATACTGTCTCCTAGCACAGTAACAATAACTGCGTGTGTACCCATACATTCTCCTAGCGCTGTAACAATAACTGCGTTTATACTGTCTTCTAGCGCAGTAACAATAACTGCATGTATACCCATACTGTCTCCTAGCGCAGACTTTTACTCACATGGTGGATGAGTATCTGTCAACACGTCTCCTGGTACTGAGCGATGGGTCCTCCCCATTCAATTTCTGGGTTGGTAAATTGGACACATGGCCAGAGCTTGCCCTCTATGCCTTGGAGGTGCTGGCCTGCCCTGCGGCACGTGTCCCATCAGAATGTGTGTTCAGCGCCACAGGTGGTGTCATCACAGACAAGAGGATCTGCCTATCCACAACCAATGTGGACATACTTACATTCATTAAGATGAACCAGGCATGGATTCCACAGGACTTGGCTGTGCCAGCGCTTGAGTGAGTGGTTAAAGTCTTGTCTATCTCCACCTCCACCTCTTCCACTTATACCGCCACATCCACCTCCACTTCCTCCTCCTCCCCCTGGACCTCCACCACCTGTTTCATAATTATTATTTTATTTGTTTTTCTTTTTTTTTAAATTTATTTATTCATTTATTTTATTTTTTTATTTTATGTTATTATTTTAAGTACTTTCCCTATCCCATTTTTAGCAGGGCATTTGCCCTGTTTTTACCCCAATTTTCCAGCCCTCTACCCCTTACTATTACCATTTTACAGCCATTTTTGGGTCACCAAATTCGGGTCCTCATTGATTTCTATGGGGTTCAGGTTCGAGTTAAGTTCGAGTACCCGAACTGAACTTTTGAGCAAAGTTGGTTGAACTCATCGAACCCGAACTTTGACGGGTTCGCTCAACACTACCCAGGACCTGTTCTTGCACACAGGATGTGTGCATCTTCTATTCTGCTCCCCTGTCCCAGCCGCACCATAGCATAGGTCTGGGAACAGAATGAATAGAAGATGCACACATCCTGTGTGCAAGAACAGGTCCCGGGAGCTACATTAGTAACCAGGTAAATGGAAAGTGATCTGCTGGTATAGCCTACACCAGCAGATCACTCTCAAAAATGGGTCCTATAGACACTTACCAGGTGTTGGCCGATGCTCGTATGCTGGGTATATTGCTGCATATTACACATAACATAGTAGCATCAGCTGACATCTAGTAGCCTACAGAGATTGCCAATGACTGGGCTGGCCCAGTACCAAGTGATTCACAGCCTGGTACTGGTCCTCGGCCCGGTCATTTGGAACTCCTGGCATAGAGGATAAATAGCTGATATGTGGGTGTCTGACAGCTGAGACCCCCATTGATCATGAGAATGAGGGGTGTTTTCCCCTGTTATGAATTCAGTTTGACTGCAGCCATGCTGAATGTAGGAGTAACTATGCTGGACTGGACTCATCTGCCAGAGATAAGTGTATCACTTAGCTATCTCCAGAGCTTCCATTGAAGTGAATGGTAGTGCACATGTGTCCTGTCCAGTATGGGCACAACACCATTCACTCTGGCTGCAGTCAGGCTGAATTCACAAAGAGGGGAGTGGCAGTCTTAGTGATCAGACTCCCACTGATCAGCTATTTGTGCTCTATCCTATGGACAGAGGATAAAAGGATAAACAATAGAATACACAATCTACTGGCTGAAAAGCTGAAGACTACTAAATGAAACAAAATTCCAAAGATCTATTAAGTACAAGATACATGATGACACAGTGTCCCATAGAAACTGTTTAAAGCACCCTAACTGGAATTGGATATCTATGGTATGCATAGCTCCTACTTTCCCAAATAAGGAGTTGAGAAGCTAACATACTGCTCAGATTGTTGAAAGAAGTCACTCATAAAGTCATAGATGAAGTGGTCTTATGGAACAGACCATTGTAGGAACAACTTTGCTGAATTAAGTAAATCTCTGTTGGTTCTGAAGTATATATTGAATAAAGTATATATATATATTGCTTTGAAATAAGATTTGGGCAGCCACCCACTATAATCAATATCACTAGGCAATGTATATAACATTTGAATTTTAGAGTTCTTTAATTCTGTTCAGTATGTTTTGTCCCTTTTTCTCCTCCTCTCATGAGTAGGGCAATTGAAAAAAGTACATTGGAGGTGCCCAGGCTCCATAAAACAATAATATGAGAATTGAGTGTACAATACACCATGAAAGTATTGAAGTCTAGGAGTTCCAGCTTCATCATTTTGTGCCCATTAAAGGTGTATATGTAAAACAAATGGTTCTAATGAGAATCTGAGAAATGTATTGTATCTTTTTAATAATAGTTCTTATATGTAAACTTGATGATTTAATAAAGGAAATACATTTATATAAACCTATAACAGGTTCTTCACACAATGCATGTGATCTAGCCATACTTGGACCCATGGCACCAAATTACCCTCTTACATCCACTGCTTTCTACCTTTCCTACCAGTATTATAACACAATGACACTGTCACCAGCATCAGGTCCTTCCTGGTCCTATGATAATGTTAACACTTTCTTATTTTAGTTGGCAGACAAGAAACCAACATCCTACTACAAACCAACAAGACCATTGTCCACCAGCTCATGCCACCCCAGAATTTTAAGCGCAAACAGTGATTGTGTGCACAGACATACACACGTGGACAAAATTGTTGGTACCCCTCGTTTAATGAAAGAAAAACCCACAATGGTCACAGAAATAACTTGAATCTGACAAAAGTAATAATATATAAAAATTCTATGAAAATGAACAAATGAAAGTCAGACATTGCTTTTCAACCATGTTTCAACAGAATTTTTAAAAAAAGAAAACTCATGAAACAGGCCTGGACAGAAATGATGGTACCCTTAACTTAATATTTTGTTGCACAACCTTTTGAGGCAATCACTGCAATCAAACAATTCCTATAACTGTCAATGAGACTTCTGCACCTCTCAGCAGGATTTTTGGTCCACTCCTCATGAGCAAACTGCTCCAGTTGTCTCGGGTTTGCAGGGTGCCTTTTCCAGACGGCATGTTTCAGCTCCTTCCAAAGATGCTCAATAGGATTTAGATCAGGGCTCATAGAAGGCCACTTCAGAATAGTCCAATGTTTTGCTCTTAGCCATTCTTGGGTGTTTTTAGCTGTGTGTTTTGGGTCATTATCCTGCGACTGAGACCAAGCTTTCTGACACTGGGCAGCACATTTCTCTCTAGAATACCTTGATAATCTTCAGATTTTATTGTACTCTGCACATATTCAAGACACCCTGTGCCAGATGCAGCAATGCAGCCCCAGAACATAACAGAGCCTCCTCCATGTTTCACAATAGGGACAGTATTCTTTTCAAGATATGCTTCATTTTTCCATCTGTGAACATAGAGCTGATGTACCTTGCCAAATATTTCGATTTTTGTCTCATCTGTCCATAGGACATTCTCCCAGAAGCTTAGTGGCTTGTCAACATGTAGTTTGGCAAATTCCAGTTTTGTCAGATTCAAGTTATTTCTGTGACCATTGTGGGTTTTTCTTTCATTAAACGAGGGGTACCAACAATTTTGTCCACGTGTGTAAATACAAGACTAGATCCTTCTGCGATATGGCCACGGCATTTTACAGTACCTGCAAAGTGGATGGGATTCTGGCTAATCCCATCCACAGATTGCAGAAAAAATATCTGCAACGAAAGTGCTGTGAAATTCAAAAATCATTGTGTTTTAGTAAATCGCAGCATGTCAATTATACCTGCGGAAACGCTGGTGTTTTCCATATAGGTATTATAGGGACAGAAAGTCTGCAGAGGAAAACTCTGTGGACTTTCTGTGAAGAGCACTGTGGAAAAAACGACTCGCTACATGGGGCTTTAGCCTAACGCTGCTTTCACACGGCAGTGTTTGGTCAGTGAGTTTGTTCAGTAATTGTGAACCAAAATTAGGAGTGGAGACTACACAGAGATCAGGTATAATAGAAATATTTGTACCTGTTCTGTGTTTTTAACCCACTCCTAGTTTTGGCACACAATCACTGAACAAAATCACTGACCAAACACTGCTGTGTGAAAGCAGCCTAAAACCTTTTTTTAATAAATTTGGATGTGAACTTGCTCATGCATTTTGGATCACTTTCATGTGATCAGATGAGGGTCTGAAGTTGTATATTCTTCAGGGTTCTCTGGAGAGAGAAGTAATCATACAGTAGTTTTATCTACATTAGTTCATCAGTCAACAATCAACAGTATCTTGCCCCCAAATCATCAAAATGTATGTTCCATTTGGTTGGAATAAAAACTGGAGAGGTAAAAATGGAGTTTAATTTCTTGATTGTGCCAATGGTTTAGCAGCTTCGTTACACTATAAAGTTACATGATAAAATTCTCACTACTAAAGAGGATTACTTAAAACAAATTTATGCAGCTACAATTAAAGGCAATAATGCTTTCATCTTCAGTAAGTTCCTAAGCTCCATCTAGTAATAGCTGCAGGTAGACAGAATTTTATCATTTATAGGTTTGGCTAAAGACCAAGTGCAGGGAATGATGTAAAATAACAATTAAACCTACACTTATGTGTCACCTTAAGCTGATTCCAGCTCTGAGTGTGGTCCTCACCATTGAGATGTTTTTTTATGGGTCTGCAGCAGTGACATGTCCATATACACGCATCACCATTACAGTGGTCTCAGCTATCTGATTGATCATGAATCAATGAACATAGAATTTTTACCTATTATGGTTTTAAATAAATAAATAAAACACTAGATACACTTTAAAATACTGTATAATATTAGGTGAAATCCATGACAAAGGAATGAAAATTTTTTCCTGCATCTACAGAACATTTTCCATTTTAGAAACATTTCATTGTGGCCTTAAAACAAGTATAGTGTCCCAAGTAGAACTGGGACACTATACTTGTGTATAGACAAAACCAAACCAGAACACAGAATAACAAAAAACATTTAATTATATAGTTTTTTTGTCTTCTTTTGAGGCATGCAAATCTGAATTAATCTTTGAAAACATTGGCTAAGTTAAAGCAAGAGTCATTTTATGCTTTTTGTTTTTGTTTTACTCTCAAACATTTAAAAAAAAAAGTGTAGAAACAAGTGAAAAAAACATTTAACTTTGGTAAGATTGTCACACCTAGAATACTACCTGTCAATCACCAACGTAAGGTTATGTAAAATAAGCAGCTCAGTCCTTCTTATGAAGAGAAGGCAATTATTATAATAATGGAATGTCAGTTGAACTTAAAATTCCTAGCTATTATTTTTTTAACTCACTACCAGAGCAGCAAGACATATGTAATGAAGTTTGGGTCATACCACATTACATATACGCTAGAGTCAAATCCCTGTTGGAAAAGGATATTTAAAATTGGTATTGGATGTAAGGCAAGGTATAGAAATTGGCTCATTCAGTAAAAATAGAGGCCTGAATAAATCAAATCTTGTTTCTTGATCTAAAATATAAAATCAGATTAAAATATTTATTTATACAGTTCTTCACATGTCCAGAAACATAACATAATATATTGGATATACTAATAGATGGCATGTGTCAGTTTAAAATTATCATTTCTTTAGCAGCAGTCAAAAAATCATTACTGAAGAACTCTATAGAAAGTTTTCAAGGACAAGTGACTATTATTTATTGACAATAGACCAGTTAAGTTTGAAGTCTTTGGCTGAAAATGAATCAACCACAGATTTCTACTAAAGGAAAGTGTAACAAGCAAGTCAATTATATCTCAAGGGTCAATTAATCTCAAAAGGGAAAGTATAATAGAAAAACCATATGAATAGTAATCTAGTAATACAATTATTTCAGGGACTGTGTATCATTTAGAGCCATTGTGGCTTATTACCAGTTTAATGTACTGCCATATACACAGACTAATCTAAACTTTTTGTTCTATCATGTATTGTATTAAACTATAATATGTAAAACAGTCTAAAAGATATTCATAAATATGTCTAAAACTATGAATGGGATTGATGATAGACAGTATTGATAAATGTCCCCCATAGTCTTTATTGTCTAATACCAATATAGGGTGGCCAGTTACAGGGCAGTGGATCTGTAAACCTGGATACTGAGAGGGCTGCAACTGACTAGTCCAGGTCCTAGTAGTGGCCAGCATAAACTATTGAGCCTTTATGCTGTCCAGCCTGCCTTGGGTGGAGTGTTGCTAACATACTGCCATCAGTATTATATTATAACAATCTAAATCACAATTTGTGATGTTTCAAACACTGGTGACTTGAATAAAACTGATTTGACACCAGCAATAGTAGTTGTCTAGTTGTGAATGAGGCAGGCGAGATACAAACTTGGGATAAATCACTCTGTTTTATATCAGTAGGCTCAGTGACATGACACTGCAGAACTATTTCTAAATAATCTTAGTGTCTGGACGCTGTTATTTTAAATGAATTAGTAAAAGTTATTTTTTATATTTTTTATTGTTGGGTCCAAGATGGCTGTCTAAAACCTTTCCTGTCGGTGATGCTGTTTGAGAATCAGAATTGGAATAGCACACTTTCTGTGAAATTCTGCTGGATAATATAGTCCAAACATATGTTTTTCCTTGGCCTTCTAAAGTAAGATAACTCATACTCCACCTTGCAGCATTCACTAGAAACTTCCTGATTACCTTCATTCCTGCACACTGACCATGCTAATCAGCATAGTCACTGCAATAGACTAGAAAGCCCAAATATCAGCATTTTTTCCGTCCATATTCTGGAAAAAAAACACTAAATCTGAGCAAGAGATTAAAAAAATATGAATTTTTGCCCAAGCAATAATGCCATAGATGCAAAATTCGTCTATTTCACTAAAAGACTAGCCCTAGAAAAAATTTGAACATTTAAGCTATCAATACGGTTTGTTCCACACATATATATATATATATATATATATATATATATATATAAATATAAAGTTTGGTCTTATTTCTGCTGTCAGCATTTCAGCAAACATAACATAATTAAAGTCTTGGGATTCTAGTCTGAAAAGAAGACTATAGAATTCCACATTAAACAGTACAATGGCCTCTCATTCAATGGGGGAGGTATTAATGTGAAATGGCCATTCTATGTCTTTTCATTGGACATGTTTACAAAAAGGATTTTCCTCTACTTGAGCAAGAGAAACATACATGCCGTTCACAAGAATTCCAGCAGCTGGGTGAACATATTTTACTTGTATTACAGTAGCCAATAATCGGCTTTTTAGATATGATATTTAGGTATACCTTAGCATGCTCATTTTCAGAACATAATATTTGCTTTAGTGAACAAGAAGCAGTTTCTTTAACATATTTCAATGTTAAGAAGTTAGAAAAAGATAGATTTACCATCAGCTCTTAGTACATGATCTGGTCTTTGTCATGTGGTAATTGTATCCTCCTTGTCCTCATTGTCCTCTTTTGTTTACAACCAGGCCTGATCCTTTCCATGTCTGTTAGCAATTTGTCTCTAAAAATATCTCAGACAAATGAAGACCCTGATTTATTTTCTATATTATTGTAGATTTGTCTGTAATATTATAAAAACATTTACCAGTGTCTTTGTTTAAAATAAACGTTCTATTTTGCAATTATTTCAGTGTTTGTATGAATCAGGGTCATTTTTAATACAAAAAGAAATTTTTTCTTTAACATTTTCAGTGGCTATCCACTGTTTTTTGGGGGGATTGTAGTCTGTCAAGGGTTTTGCAAGCATGTTGAGATATTGCATTGAATTGGTATAAAAAGAAATTGGATTCCTTAGGCTAGGTTCACATGGAGGAATTTTGAGCTGATTTTGAGGCAGATTCTACTTCTGATTTCCAGTGTGCCCACATTACATTTCAAGCTACAGAAGACAGAAACCCCCTTTCAGCAAGAGTTATAGAATATAAGTCTAGAACATAAATGGCTTATATTACAGGTAAGGCCTATTCAAATATGCAGCACATTTCAGGAGTGCTGTAAAGTTTAAATTTTTTGGTAGAGTTTCACTTTAAGGGAAAAAATACAACCATATACATACAAATATAAATAGGAAGCAGTAAAACATAATTATTATAGTAGCAATTGAAATTCTTCTTATGTATGCCAAATAATTTACCTTTAGGCCGGGGCCCCATGTTGCGTAAACACAGAGACAAAAAACATGGTGTTTTATATCCCTTGTCCCTGCTAAGTGGATGGGATTCTAGCCAAACCCATCCACACATTGTGAAAAAATACGCTGGCAGTTTCCCTATAGATATAATGGAAGCAGAAAGTCCACCCAGGAAACCTCTGCAGAGTTTCTGTGAAAAGCGCTGCGGGAAAAACCACGATGCATTGCCGCTGCGGTTTTTCCTGCATCACTTTTTTGCTGTGGCCCGCTATGACCTTAGTCTTAAACAAATAAACGCATTGATTTATACAATTTACCCTTGGGATAATAATCCCAATGGGATATTTCAATAGCACACAGTTTTGGCATGTTACATTGATTTTACATAATCATTTACACTTCCACTGAATATATATATATATACATATATATATATATATATATATAAGACTTCTGAATAATTTCTAAACAGGTTGGACAGTAATGGTTCCAGTACAGACCTTACTCACAAATGGTATCATTTAGTTTTTTAAAACTTGTATTTAAAATTGCTCATGGCTAAGGGGGCGTTCACACTACCGTTGGTGACCGTCAGTAGTGTTTGTTGCTATTGTCCGTTACAAGATTTTAGCATCGGACACTAGCTGAATTGTTAGAAATCCGTTAAAATTTCCATTCATTTCAATGGGTTTTTATATTGTGTCCGTTAGTGTCCGTTTACACCAAATCCGTCAGAAGTCCGTTTTTTTTCGCGGACAAAAAATCCTACATGCAGGACTTTTTGTCCGTTTGAAAAAAACAGATTCTTGACGGACAGCAAGTGTCCGTTATTTTTTTAACATTGAAGTCTATGGGTAACGGACTTATAACGGACATTTACTGTCTGTTATTTTATGTCCGTTTTTTTCCTGCGAATGCTCAGAAAGGAGAAACAAACAAACAAAAAACGGACAGTGTTAAAAAACGAACACTAACTGATGCTAACGGACACTAACTGATGCTAATGTGTCCGTTTTTTTAACTGAACCATTAATTGGATCAGTTAAAAAAACGGACACATTAACTTCAGTTAGTGTGCGTTATGATAGGTGTCCGTCTTTTTTTTTTAATGGACACCTTCATAATGGACTCCAACAGTAGTGTGAACCTTGCCTAAGAAGTCAAGTATGCATGAGTACAAGAAGTTTGTATACAATATTTATAAAACCAATGTAACAATATGTGTAATTTATCCATTGTTTACATATGTTAGTATTATTTTAATAGCATAGCTTCAAAACATTTGAGAGATTATATAACCCATTTATTTCTTTAAATGTGAAATTTAATATTTGAATTATGTTTTATTCATTTCTCAGTTGTTTCTAATTTTGTGCTAAAGCGTTCAGCTCTCCTTAAGAAAATGTCAAGATAAACCATCATTCATCAATAAATTATGTGTGATCTTTTCAGCATATGTGATCATATATCTTTGAGACACAGATGCCATTCTAAGGGTGAAGCAATAAAATCACCATAAAGAGTAATCTCCACAGACTGAATAGTACTGTATATTAGAAAATACAATACGTAAAGGAAGCCTCATTTAGAAGTTAATATTTTCTGTAAGCCAGGCAATAAAATAGCTTCACTGCTGTGCGTTCTTGTAAAAAAAAAAAGTTTATGGTGGCTTATGAGTCTCTTAGGATGATTTAAATGACAGAGGGAATGTTACATGGTAATAATTCATTTTTTAATTTATGCTAAATTTACAGTTTACTTGCTGTAAAAAAAATAAATACATAAAAAGTTTATTTTGACTAAGTTTAGGTATTGCACTTACATTACAGATACGGTACATTATGTTTTATGTTTTACTACTTCAGCATGTCAGCATTATAAAAATTGCTACAACTGATAAGTACAAAAGGAACACATTGATGCTAAGTTCACACCTGCGTTCGGGTTTCCCATGGAAAAGCGGTTAACAATGGAAACCCACAGACACCATAGACTATAATGGGGTCCACTGGGTTTTCACCCGAAAAGGGTGAAAAATGCAGAGAGAAAAGCAGAACTTTTGCAGGGCTTTTCTCTCCACATTTTCAAAGCAGAATGGGGAATGGAATCCCCAGGCGGAGTGTGAACCTAGCCTGACACAGGTGAAAAAGATCCAGGTATGCTCACCCTTACTTTAATTGAATTTGATTAAGAACTTATCTTGTTGTGTCATAGTGCAATCCTACTGCAATGAAAATACATTTTTAATCTGTATGTAAGTTAGCTGTTTGGTGCACCAGAGGCACTATCGCATATTCAGAAATCCCATTTATGCTTGTGGTCCCCAAACATCTGAACCTGTTAATATTCATGTTAAGGAGTGCCACAGGGTGGTAGCTAGTGGAGAAAAAGGGTGCTCTAGCAAGCATGGCCACACCCTAAGTCAGTGATGGCCAACCTTTTGAGCTTGGTGTGTCAAAATCCGTAAAAAATCCGAGGTGGTGTGTCACTTCAAGAAAAATCCATAATTTTGTGATATTTGTAGCTCTAATAACAAAAAGTTATACATTTTATATGTACTGTATTTATTAATAAAGCAAAAACAAATAATTCTTTACCTTACTGCTTAGTGACTTTTTTGTTGCTGAATTTCATTTGCTAAATCTTCAATTGAAGGTTCGTATTTCGTACACTTCAGGCTCAAGCAAGCGATACTAACTTTATCTGTCAGTTGGTTTCTTTTATTGATTTTAATATTATTGAAGTAGAATCTATTTACTACCCTTCCCCCAAAATTGCTGAGCGTTAACTGTGTTAGAGTACAGTGGCAAAACAGTGAGGTCTTGGCAGGGTTAACTGTCTTTGATGGGGTGTTCTCTTCCCCCAGTATTGCTGAGCAGTAACTTTGTTGGGGTACAGTGGCAAAACAGTGAGGTCTTGGCAGGGTTAACTGTCTCTGAAGGGGTGTTCTCCTCCCTCAGTATTGCTGAGCGGTAACTGTTTTGGGGTACACTGGCAGTAGGGTGAGATTTTGGTAGCTGCTTTAATGGCTGGGGTGTAAGGAGCACACATGCCTGAGATGACTCTCTTATCCCCTTGAAGTCACTGGAATGGACCTTGGTCCTGCCGTTTGTCGCTGACAGGGTAACTTTGGGACACAATTCTAGTCTTCCCAGCTGTCTGGGTGCAAGTCTGCGGTAAATTTAGTTCTGGCTTCACTGCCTAATGCTCTAAAACCCTAACAACCAACTTCTCTAACGGAAGAAAAATGGCTGCCATTCACGCAGAGCTCTGACTATGAAGCAGGAGAGATGTGCACTCTCAGCGGGAAGCAGGAGAGTTGTCCCGCCTCTGAATGCTGCCAGCTTGTTGTGTGTCAGCAAAAACGTCTCAGCGTGTTACCTCTGACACGCATGTCATAGGTTAGCCATGAGATCCCTAGGTGCATCAAAAGGTTCATTTGCATAGAAATGTAAAGTTATTTTGGTAAGACAGCCCTTTGACATAGAAAGATATGTTCACTATGTCAGTAACTGCCCCTGCAACAAAATATAAGTGGTTTAAGGCTGAAGACCCACGTGGCGTAAAAGCAGCGGTTTGGCCATGGCAAAAACCGCTGTGTTTTACAGTCCCATCCACACATTGCAGAAAAATATCCACAGTGGAAATGCTGCGATTTCCACATTGTTTTACGTTTTCGGAAATCGCAGCATGTCACTTATACCTACTGGCTGGCTGTTTCCGTAGAGGTATAATTGAAGCTGCAGAAATAACCGTGATGCGTTTCCTCCGCGTGTTTTACCGCAGCGCCTTTGGGCTGTGGCCTGCTACGTTGGGCCTTAGCCTGAGCATTATTTTTGTGGTGGTAGACTCCGTAAACTTCTCATGAAACCTTTTCAATGCTATATTGCAACATGCTAGCAAATTCTACTACAGAATCTTGTAAAATCATGTTGTTTTAGAACACTTGTCATTTTGTGACACACATATCTGGACATATCTATTCAAGGGGAAAAGTAAGAAAGAATACATTTGTCCCAGTGGGCCTAAGTTATATGTCATATGCCTAAGAGTATATTGTAAAGTTTAATTTTAAATTTATAGACTCAATGCATAGATTTGAATCCCTTAAAGATGGTCAATATGTGATATGTGGACCGAGCTTGCAAGCACCCAACTATATAGGCATACTCTGCTAAACATGAAGGCCAAGTGTATCACATGAAAATGGGTGTCAGGTGTCTCCTGTATTGCTCTCTTATCTTTTCACCTGTCATCACTATTCATCATTAGACATTTTGATAAAACTAGTGCAGTTTTAAGACTTTCTAGTTTAAATTTGCACTCACTTAATTTTAGATATATTAGTAAATCTTCTCCAGTTTGTAAATTGTGAACCTTAGCAAGTCAGCGGTCACAGTTTTGTTCTGAAAATACATTAAAGGTTATTTTAGGCAAAACTCAAAACCATAAAGCCAGCTGTATTCAGCAATTACAATCTGGAAAATTTGATCTGTATATTGGCCATATTTCCCAGACTGCACTTTGCCTGGAGAGCTTGACTACAGTTCCATCATGATTACAATACAGGACAGTAGTCTTGCAGTCAGGAAGTAACTGACAGCATCATAGATAACTATGATACACTGAGTCTTGGTCTTCAGGCAGAGTGCAGTCTGGGAAATATAGTCAATATACGGACCATATTTTCTGGACCATAAATGCCTGTACAGCTAGCCTAACTATACAGCTGCCTCACTCCAATCCTTCCCCACACTGCAGTCTTATCTCTGCTTTCAACCAGGACTTGACTCCAGTTGCTATTGGGACGGATCCTAAATCAAATCAACGCTCTATACAGTGTATTGTGTTTAGTACACATTATATGGAGAATGTTAGATGACACACTGATGTATTATCTACCTTTGGGATATTAGTGAAAAACAGTTGGCAAGTAAAGTAAACACTTCTGTGGGCAAAAGCCCATGGGTTCAAGCAAAACTCATATTTTGAGTTTTGCCATGAATAATCTTTCAGCTCACACTAGCCAGGGTAGAATATTTCATATTGCTACAGAATACGTGTGTACTGTTTGAAGGGTTTCTTCTAATCTTTAACTTACTTTTAGTCCAAGCTTGTTAAGATTTGTTTATTCAAAACCAGGAAGTGTGTTTCTAATGGAGCTGGACCCTGGTCTCTATGTCTCCTGTGTGATTACATCAACATGTTTCATGGGATGTCCTCCCTACTCCCTTCACGTCCTTGGCAATGTTCACTAACTTACCTACTTTTTGATTTACAACTGCCTGATACTGTTTGCTCCATATATTAATAGAGTGAGATTATCTCAATATTACTTGTATTTCTATAGTTTTCTGCCTTAAATACTAATTGCTTCAGTAGTGTTAGGACCAAAGTTATCAAAATTACTGTTTAGTAACACAAGATATAATATGAAAAATAAATCCTAAATGTTATTTATATAAACTTTTCAGTGTCCAAAACAAAGATTAAAAAGAAAAAAAGATAACTTACTTATTATAACGTATTTATTATTTGAAACAAACATTTGTTTCTGTCAAAATTTGATAAGGTGTTCATTTTTTTTTCTTGACTTACGCTATGTTCACATCTCCACTGATGTATCCATTGTTCTAGTCAGTAGGAGGACCAGAACAATGGACACACAGACTGCTAAAGTAGCAAACACCAGTGGTGCCTGATGGACTTTATTGACTATAATGGATTTGTCAGGTGTCTGTTCTTGAAACTGAAAGAGCTGGACGAAAAAGTCTGACTTGCAGCACTTTTTTCGTCCGATGATTTTCAACGCACACTGCAGCAGATATGAACCTAGCCTTAAACATAAATGGTTTATCACTACATTAGACTATCAGTGTTTGATCAATTGGGATCCAAACTTGGCCATCTAGGTAGCTTTGTATAGCATGTAGTGTTAGAGTGTAAGCCAGGGAGATTCCAGCATTCTTCTGTGTTAAAAACAATTCCTTTATATAGAACATGACTAAAAATATGAAGTGCACTTCATAGCATTAGACCTGTTTATATGTTTCAAACTAATAATAAATTAAATACATGTGGAAGAGGAAGCTTGGTATGGCACTTGAACAGGACTGTATGGGATGAAGTGTCTATACGGTTGAGCCACTGGTGGGACCTCAACAAATTAAAGATGTATTGTCTACCCTAATGGTGCCCATAAATGTTTAAAGGAGTTTTTTGGGACTTCCAAATTGATGACCAATCCTTAGGATTGGTCATCAACTGAAGATTTGTGGGGGTCCAATACCTGGGACTCCTGTGGATCAGCTGTTTGAATACTGCTTCCATTTTTCAGGCCATCTGATGTCACATTTATTGGTTACATAAAGTGAATGGGCTAAGCTGTGATACTACTGTGAACTACTGTACAAATGTATGCTACTATGCTTTGGTGTGTACTGAACAATCTCTTCAAACAGCTGATCTCCAGGGGGGCCGTGTGTTAAATCCCTAATGATCTTTAATTGATGACCTATCCTAAGAATAGGTCATTAATAAATAAGCCTAGAAAACCCTTTTAAGAGCCAGAAAATTCCTTTAATGCCATTCATTTATTGTAAATAGAAGCTTACTTTAGTTGATATTACTTATTGTTGAGAAGAAATATTGTGTAATGTTTGGTTTATTTAAACTTTTAAATAATATTTCAATGATGATTAAGGTTATTATTTTTAGCGCAAGCCTTGGGGAGGTGCAGCAACATAATAAACAGTTAATGGTCCCTCAACATCTCTTCCGGCCTCTTAGTTGATGTCATGCACCCTGGGGTCATGTGGGGAGCTTTAACGTTATGAAGCTTAGATACAAACAAGTGAAATCCAGTTCAGTCGGGACCGTTGTTTTCATCTACTCTTAACACTAGCATCATGGCTTCTTTTTTTATAAAATTATGTAATTGTTTTTTTACACATTCCAGTGCATTCTGACAGATCTCATTGCCTTATAATCACGTCCATCAGACCTTTGACAAACATTTAAGAACTCCTGAAAGACTTGTGAACAGAGCTTAAAGTGTAAATAAGATTTGAAAACAGAACTGATCTCTTTAAATAAAAAATTAGGAACACTGGAAAGAGTTAGCATTGACTTGATATCTGAGATAGAAAGTACCCAATTTTTCATTGTCCCTCTGAGAAAAGAAGAAGTATAACAAGTGAAATACTTCTACACTTTTTTACAAGCAGACTTTTAAATGAACCATATGGAAACATTTGTCTTAAACTAACCCACATCCATAATAAATCGAGCAGAATCGATACAATCCAAGGAATGATTGGACTTTTTCATGTGGACTACATTTTCTTGCTACCAACATGTTTGACTTTTTAAACTTTTGGGGTTGAATTTAATCAATCAGAATAACAATGTATGAGAGCAAATCCTTTTCCAGTGATCCCAACTATAATAAAAGGTAATAAATTTACAGTCAATTTTATTTCAAGTAAAATAACACTAATCAAATATGTAACTTTGATAGACATAGAAATTGTTTAAGCTAAGATGAACAAATTAAACATGCTGTGACCTTGTTTTTATATTTTAGGGATCCTCTAGATATAGTGCCAAGGGACTACTGTATTGCAAGAAGGGCTCTAGATCTTTCCCAGGTAACTTTAAATTAGTAGACTTAATATCCATTGTAAACAAGCTGTTTGAGGGGCTCTTACAGAACTTTATACAGGAGTATGTAACAGTCAATAATATCATAAGAGCCAAACAGCATGGTTTTATTAAGGACAGTAGTTGTCAGAGTAACCTGATTTATTTTTATGAAGATGTATAAAGAACTTTAAGGCTAAGGCACCATGTTGCAGAAACGCTGCATTTTCTGTTGCAGATTTTGCAGAAGTGGATTTAACAGAAGGAAAATGACTAAGAGCTTCCTTTATATTTTCCATTCTTTTTCAAGCCACTACTGACTTTGGCTCAAAGAATGCAGCTTCACTGAAATATATCACTCGTCTAAAATAATAAATAAAACCTAATTTTTAATTTGATAAGCCGATAAAGAAAATAACTAAATAAATATATGTGCTCAAAAGAGTGTCATGTTAAAAAAACACCAACACAGCAAGTTTGGTTCAGAATAATGTATGAATGAACCAGACTTGTCTGTGATATATAGGGCAATGATCAGGACAGCCCATAATAGTAGAAAAAACCACTAGCAGTGTCCAAGCTAGTTCCCTGGGATTTACATGTCAAGCCTCAGGGAGAGCCTATAAGGACTGCTATTATCTAGTAGTTCTGCTGGCCATAAGCCCTAGCAAAAAGACCCCAAAAAAACGCACCAAAATTTGTAGCAATAAAAAAGGTATGTTTCCACAACGTGGGGCTTTAGCCTAAAGAAGATTGTCTGAGTGTCAGTCAGGATACTGCTAATCTATTCCTTGGTCATAAAGTTATCCAAGCAAGCAAGGAACCCTGAGTGTTAGGCTACATGCACACAACAAAAAACATGTCAGTGTATCATCCTTGATCCCCTACACTTGTCTGTTCTGCAAATGCATACAAGAATAGGACATGCTTCATAATTTGGGGAGCTTGAATATGGCACGGACACACGGCCGCAAAAAATGCGGTCATATGTATGGGCCCATAGAAAATAATGGGTCCACACTTTTATCTGTGATAGCGGATCTGCAATTGCAGATACAAATTAGAGTTGTGTGCACAAAGCCTTAAATGTTATTTTTTCTCCAGGTGTCTTATAATCTATTTCCATTTTGAATTTTTTATGCATTTAATAAAGTACACTTTTTATTATTCACCATGCAATAATTTCAATTGTGTATTCTTTCTACTTGAAATATTTTGATGCTGTTAATAAAGTTTTTTTCATTGTTCCTCAGATTTTCTGTGAATCTAGAACTTTGCAAATTTGATATATAATGTTAATATTTTGAACAATAGTATATAACATTCAGGTTCTAGCTAACTTCTCTCTTCTTTCCAACCCAGAAACTCCACCTAATGTGTGACATTTCCTTTAATCTTCATGATATAAATTGATTAAAATGAGCTTTGAAGGAAAAATAATTTAAATAAAACCACCATATATAAATAACCTTGTTACATGTGTATGACTTTTGTTTTCAACACCGATTTTCCATGCATACAGTATTCATTACTTAAACATACAAGAATACATGGGGTCATGCACTCACTCACATCCCATGAGTTTAATGAGTTGTCTTGGACAATTTTTTTCTTTGTTATTCTGATAAGTATAAGATTTGTGAGACTTTTCTCCATTTAGATTTCCAAAAAGATTATTCTGTATAGTTTCTGGTCAAGCCATACGTGTTTCTGTGCTGAATGACTAATAAATATTCAAGTCATTTATTCCAGATGTTACTCTATTCGTCACCAGCCAGGAACCTCAAGAAATTTGCATCACTAAAAAAACACATAGACTCCCTATTTAAGGTGATGTTAAAACCAAAACATTGCATGTTGTGTGGCATTACCAACCACAATCTGCACAGACAACTGATTTTTATATCTGTTTTTACAATTCAGGACCCTGACTATTTAATAATGTAACCCATTTCTGTAAAAATGTATTGTTTAAACGGCACTCATACTCATACAGCATACAGACTAGAAAGACAGTCTTCAGACTAAAATTCTAACAAAAACAATGATTCAGAGTGACTCACTTACTAGAAAGGGTCAAAGATGCAAACATTGTACAAGTGATGTGTAATGATATTAACTGTGTGCTCAATGTTATCTATTAGGTTACTGACACGTTGTATAATGTCTATAGGATATTATAGGTAAGCAATGAGCTAAAGAGAATAAAGATATGTTGCTCATAATATTGTTTACAATGGAGTTCTCCCCATCTAATATTACAGATGCATTTGAAAACATTGTTTACTTCCGTGGTGAATGAGAAGAGTGAACACATAATTCCCAAGAAGACAACAGCCCTAAAAGCTTCTAAATTTGATCTATATCAGGTAATAAATGCATAGTAACTAGGTTTTAGGCTGACATATATGTCCTTATTGAGCCATTACAGGTATTTGATAAGAGTTTATAAAGTGAAATGAGATCTATAACAGGATGTGGGAGCTCCCAATAAAATTGCAACATTCACATCTGCCCTAAAGACATCTAGAGTGTTGTATACTCTTTACATAGTTTGAGTACGTTAAATTCATGCACATCACATTCTTTCAACAGCATGGGCTATACAAAAATAAATTCTAGGAAATCATATACTTTCTCTTTTCTTTCATTAAATGGAAAATATAGGAGATTCTATTTTATATATATTATCTGTAAAGTTTTATAAAGAAAGACCATACCTTAATATGTTTCCACCCAAGAAATCCTCCTCATCAGTACCTTTCTGTCTGCCTTACTATATTCTTCCCATTTGGAAACACTTTTCAAATGACAGTGACAGCAATAAGTGGAGGCTATTGCAAATAGAAGAGCATTGGAGTATTGTTTACTTCTGATAAATATTGTAATGTGATTCCTATTTTCTACATTGAAAAATATTACTTAAATGTCATAGATTGTAAAAATGGAGTATACCATAAAATATTGCTATCTATATATTCAAGGTAATTTTTCAGGTATAGACAGCCCTGGCAACCTATATTACATTTGAATATGGCCAAGGCCATAGCTGTAGGAGATGCAAAAGCAGCAGTTCCTCCCTGGGCCTTGGCACCTCAAGGACACCAAAATCTCCTCTGTCACATCAGAAGATATCAGAATTGTAAATGATACATAGTACATACAGTAGGATTTCTGTTATGGGCATTGTTGCTCAGGAGTACACCTGGGAATAAGACATACATATACATGGACAGGCTACAGAGCTGTCCTCCAATTCAAGTTATTACAAAATTGTAAACTGTCCTGTGACATGTACATAAAAATGTTGCAGAATTAGAGGCAGTTTTGTAGAAACACGGGATAGGTCATCAGTGTGTGATCTGTTGGGGTCTGAAACCTGGATCTTGAACAAATAACCTGCCCAGCAGCTTCCAGACTCTGGAAGTTGATATAATGGGCAGTAAGTGTGTGCAGGCTGCTCCTATTGAAGTAATAGGAGCAATGCTGCAGACCCATCTACTACATAATGGCGAATCCAGGGAATTGAAGCGCCACTGCATGCTTCCTTTCCACTGCACCAGCTTCTGGTGCCTGGAAGCTGCCAGAACAGCTGATATGTGTGGGGTCTGGGTGTTGGTCCTACTAATGACCAATCCTGTGTACATTATTAAATTTTGGTTGATATGTTTTGCATTTAATTATGAAAAAATAGGAAATTTGGTTAAAATTGCATACCTTTCATATAGATAGTCAAACTAGCAGACACGCTGCTAGTATATGTCTGTATGATACCTTCTCTATGTTTGGTGTATTCTATCTAACCCCTGATGAAACTTTGACACCAGGAAAACGCATAGCGTAGGGTCTTTACAGTTCAGGACAGCAACCAGCTTCCAGCATTATTAGGCAGACTTAGTTCAGGAGACCTCGTACCTGGGCTATATGCCTGGGGGGCCTCTTAGGGAAAGCACCAGCTGGTTAGCACACACTTTGTTCTAATTTCTAAGCTGCCCATGTGCTATCATATGAGGGTCCAGTTCTGCTATATCATAGAGTTGGTCTCCTCTAGTAGTTTTTACCATTTTAGTTGATTCTGATACTTTTCTTTTGAGCACATATTATATGATTTGTGTTTTATCTGCTAATTTAATAAAAGATAGGTTTTATTATTTTTGAGACCTAAGATTTTGAAACCTATGATTCTAGTCAAACTACCCTAATGATTTCCTAAATATAATTTACAGTATCTCTGCTTTATGATGGCATCAAACTTTGATCACTCTTTTATTTTTTTTCAGATATCATAAGGCTTATAACTCAAACAGCAATTTTCCAAATTTTCAAGAATATTTCCAAAACCCATTTTTCAAGCGACCAATTCAGTTCGGAAGGACATTTGAAAGGCCTCTGCAATAGAAACCCCATTAATCACCCCATTCTTAAAAGTACACTCCTCAAACAATTCAAAACAGTTTTTAGGAAGTTTCTTAACCCTTTTAGCATTTTACAGGAATTAAAATAATATGGAGGTGAAATCTATACATTATACATTATAAAATTTCAATCACTGATACATTAATTTAGCCCTAGAATTAACACACTCACAAGGGGTTAAAGGTTAATCCCACAATCTGTTGTGCAATTTTTCCTGAGCATGGAATTATCCCACATGTGGATGTAAACTGATGTATGGCCACACAACAAGATGCAGAAGGGAAGGAGCTGAATTGGGATTTTGGAGGGCAGATTTTACTGGAATAATTTACAGGTGCCTTATTGCATTGGCAGAGCTGCTGAGGTACCAGAACAGTACAAACCCCAAAGAAATGACCCCATTTTGTAAACTAGACCCCTCAAACAATTTATCAAGTGGTATAGTGAGCATTTTGAGCCTACAGGTGTTTCACAGAATTTTTTACAACTGGGATGTGAAAATGAAAAATTACTATTTTTTTTTTTAAACTTTCCATTTAGCCTCAATTGTTTAATTTTACAAGGGGTTAAAGAAGAAAAAATATACCACAGTTCATTACAGAATTTCTCCTGAACACAGCAATATCCCATATGTGATTGTAAAATGTTGTATGGGTACAAGGTGGTGCTCAGAATGGAAAGAGGGCTTTTTGGCTTTTGGAGGGCATATCTTGCTGGAATAGCTTTACGGGGTCATTTCGAATTTGCAGAGCCCATGAAGTACCAGTAAAATCTAAAAAAGTGACCCCTTTCTTTGGAAAATACACACCTCACAGAATTTCCCAAGGGGTGTAATGAACATTTTGTCCCAAGAGATGGTTTCCAAAAAGAAATGTGTAGTGGATGATGCAAAATGAAAATTGAAATGTTTCCATATGTATGCTATTTCAGTGCCTGATATGTCATGCCCAGTTTGTGGCTCTGTGAAAGGCCAGCTCTCTAGTTATTATGCTGTACATACAGTGGGGAAAAAAAGTATTTAGTCTGCCACCAATTGTGCAAGTTCTCCCACTTAAAAAGACGAGAGAGGCCTGTAATTGAAATTATAGGTAAGAGACACCTGTCCACAACCTCAAACAGTCACACTCCAAACTCCACTATGGTGAAGAGCTGTGGAAGGACACCAGAAACATAATTGTAGACCTGCACTAGGCTGGGAAGACTGAATCTGCAATAGGCATGCAGCTTGGTGTGAAAAAATCAACTGTGGGAGCAATAATTAGAAAATGGAAGACATATAAGACCACTGATAATCTTGATCAGGGGCTCCACACAAGATCTCACCCCTTGGGGTCAAAATGATCACAAGAACGGTGAGCAAAAATCCCAGAACCACATGGGGGGACCTAGTGAATGACCTGCAGAAAGCTGGGACTAATGTAACAAAGGCTACCGTCAGTAACACACTACACCTCCAGGGACTCAGATCCTGCAGTGCCAGACGTGTCCCCCTGCTTAAGACACTACATATCCAGGCTCGTCTGAAGTTTGCTAGAGAGCATTTGGATGTTCCAGAAGAGTATTGGGAGAATGTCATATGGTCAGATGAAACCAAAGTAGAACTGTTTGATAGAAACACAACTCGTCGTGTTTGGAGGAGAGTGAATGCTGAGTTGCATCCAAAGAACACCATACCTACTGTGAAGCATGGGGGTGGCAACATCATGCTTTGGGGCTGGTTCTCTGCAAAGGGACCAGGACGACTGATCCGTGTACATGAAAGAATGAGTGGGGCCATGTATCGTGAGATTTTGAGTACAAACCTCCTTCCATCAGCAAGGGCATTGAAGATGAAACGTGGCTGGGTCTTTCAGCATGACAATGATCCCAAGCACACCACCAGGGCAACGAAGGAGTGGCTTCGTAAGAAGCATTTCAAGATCCTGAAGTGGCCTAGCCAGTCTCCAGATCTCAACCCCATAGAAAACCTTTGGAGGGAGTTGAAAGTCCATGTTGCCCAGCGACAGCCCCAAAACATCACTGCTCTAGAGGAGATCTGCATGGAGGAATGGGCCAACATACCAGCAACAGTGTGTGCCAACCTTGTTAAGACTTACAGAAAACATTTGACCTCTGTCATTGCCAACAAAGGATATATAACATATATAAATATTGAGATGAACTTTTGTTATTGACCAAATACTTATTTTCAACCATAATTTGCAAATACATTTTTTAAAAATCAGACAATGTTATTTTCTGGATTTTTTTTTTCTCATTTTGTCTCTCATAGTTGAGGTCTACCTATGATGTCAATTACAGGCCTCTCTCATCTTTTTAAGTGGGAGAACTTGCACAATTGGTGGCTGACTAAATACTTTTTTTTCCCCACTGTACAGCCCTAATATTTTGCCTGGAAATATGTCACCAATGCGCATTTGAGGACTAATTTGGGCATTTACACTGCCTTAGTGGGCATTTGTAGGAGACCTGAGATTAAATAAATAATTCACCGCTAAGATATGACCCCGTTTTAGAAATTACACCAATCAAGGGATTTCTCAATGGTTATTATCAGCATTTTGAGCCCAATAATTCTTCCAAAAAAATTAATGCGCAAAGTGAAAACTTAAATTTCTAAAGAAATATGCCACTTTAGTGCCCAATACGCCATGCCCATTTTATGTTAACGGAGACACGCACTCCTAAACTTTTAAGTGGGTTATCCTGGGTACAAAAAAGTTGTACATATGGGCATAAACTGCTGTTTGGGCACACAGCAGGGCTACGAAGCGAAAGAGCACTGTGCTTTTTAGCCTTAGTAGAGATTTAGAGGGACTGGTTTCTGGAACCCATATTGTTTTTGCACAACCCCAGAGGTACCAGTAAATTGGAATTCCTCAAGAAGTGACCTCATTTTGTTGGGACAATTTTAGGTTCTCTGCAAATGTGACATGGCGTCCAAAAACCAAACAATTTAAATCTGTGTTCTAGAAGCCACATAGTACTCCTTCACATCTGCACCCTGCTGTATGCCCAACCAGCAGTCTATGCCCACATGTATGGCACTGTTGTACCCAGGATAACGTGCTTAACAATATCATGTGTGAATAAACTGCTGTTTGGGAACATAACTGGACACTGGAGAGAAGGAACAATATTTAGTGTTAATAGTTTATTTTTGACATCATTCCTCTCCTCTTTCCCCTCAAGGAATTTATAAAGTGGTGTAGCAAGCATATTTAATCCTTAAGTGTTGCATTCATTTATTTTCCAGAAATGAATGTGCAGTTGATAGTGAAAGGTGAAAAATGCAATTTTTCCAGAGATGCGACATTTCAGCATCCAATATGTTGCACCCAGCTTGTGTCAGCAGAGACACAAACTCCAAAAACTGTCAAGCAGTTATCCTGGGCACAAGAACTGTGAGAGCATTCGTCTCTGACACAGGCTAGGCACAATATATTGTTCACTGAAATTATGTATTTTCTGCACATTCACATCTGGATAATTCCTTCAGGGGCTCTGCAAAAGTGGCATGGAGTCCAAAAACCAAGCCATCTAAATACAGTATGTGCTCCAAAAACCAAATAGCACTCCTTCCCTTCTGTACCCAATTGTGTGCCCAAACAGTAGTTTATACCCACATATGACATTGTTAAGTAAGTTATTCTGGGTACAACAGTGTCATGCATGTAACCATTAACAAGCGCTATGTGGTTTTTGGAGAGCATATTTGGTGTTTTGACGTCATGTCACATTTGCTGAGCCCCTGAGGGGTCAATTAAGTGGAATCCCCCTAGACAGTTACCCCATTTTCAAAACTGCATCCTTCAAAGAATTTATCAAGGAGCTGAACATTAGTTTTCCCGTGAATGAACAATGCATGAAAAGTGAATATGCTAGCTATGGAGTTGGGTACACCCAAGACAATCTGGGAGTCACTTCTGGGGTATTTGCCTTTGTACTCTGATATACGATTGCACAGTGTATATCAGTTATACATTCCCTTCCTGCCGCAACTAGTTTTGTCCTAAAGATGTGACAATTTTTGTGGCGCCTATAACTTATCAACTAAATTTTATTAACTCTTTCTTGGTGAATTTTGCTGTGCAGCATACAATATAAGTAACACAACTTTATTCTATTGGTCAGTACAATTAGTTTATTTTTTTTTCTTATTGCATTACTAATTTTGAACAATTTTCATCCTTTTTTCTTAAATTATTTTGTTGTCCCACTAGGGAACTTGAACCAGCTATCTTCGAATCGCAGTAGTATACACTACAATACAAGTGTATGGAAACTGTAGAATCACCTCTGTGTACTGTGATTAACTGCAATTTACTGCTGATGGACACCCTTTAAATTTTATTCTATGTTGCATGGTCAACCAGTGCAGAATGGAGACATCAGTGTGGGGTTTGGACTGAAAGTTGAGCCTAACAGCATGGGATAGTTTATTGATTAAGATTGTACAGGGGTGAGTTTGTTGGAGAGTTCATTGGTTAAGACTGTACACAGAAGACTCACTTATTGGAAGTGAATTTTCTTTGTAAGGCTAAGGCTCCACGTTGTGGAAACGCCGCTTTTTTGTTGGAGATTTCCTGCAGTTTTATGAGCCAAAGTCAGGAGTGGATTGAGCAGAAGGGAGAAGTACAAGTACTTTCTCTATATTTCCCATTCCGTTTGTAACCATTCAAACAATGCAAATCTGGAACAAAAAAATCTGCATTTCAGCAACCTGGAGCCTCTGCCTAAGGCCAATTGCAGATGACCGTGGCCATGATCAGTGTGCTATCCGTGTATTTAGAAGCCTAATCCACTTAAAAAAAGTGGTTACCCGTGGAAACCCACGGACCCCATAGATTATAATGGAGTCCGTCGGGTTTCTGCCTGGTTTCCGCCCGAAAAGGGCGAAAAATGCGGAGAGAAAAGTGCTGCATGCTGAATGGAGTCCAGGTGCAGATGTGAACCCAGCCTTAGGCTGAGGCCCCACATTGTGGAAAAGCAACTTTTGTTTTGTTTCAGATTTTGCTGTGTTTTTTTGATCCAAAGCCAGGAGTGGACTGAGCAGAAGGGAGATATAAGTACTTCCTATATATTTCCCATTCCTATTGTAGCCCCTCTTGGCTTTGGTTCAAAAAAACTGCAGCAAAATCTGCAACAAAAAGCAACTTTTATGCAACTTGAAAGAAGTTCCATTTTTAAAAAATTACATTTCAGATAGAGAGAAGATGTAATGTTAGAGACAACTACAGATACCCACTGCTGTTTTCTAAGTATAACAGGGTTGATGTCATGGGCATATAATTGGGTGTCATCAGCATAGGTGACAAAAACCAAATCTGCTGATAGTTTGTCCAATATGAACTGAGTGGAAAGAAAGAGGAGGGGACCTAGGATAAAAACCTGAGTAAACCCTGACAGCAAGGGAAAGTAGAAAAGATGTAGAACTGACAAACAGGAAGGCGGAAAACCAAGCAAGAGCATACTGGTGCTTTACAGTATTGAATGCTTCAGAGAGATCTAGAGGATTGAGTAGAGAATAATTGACATTAGATTTAGATGTAAGGAGATCATATAAGATTGTAAGGGTAGGTTCAAATGTAGGTATTGGGACATGCAGAAAAAAACTGCTTCAGAAATTTGAAGCATATTTTCAAAGCTGATTTTAACTCCTTCCCTCCGCAGCCACTTTTCTTTTTTTACTCCCCGCCTTCCAGAATCCATAACTTTTTTACTTTTCTGTCTACAGAGCTATATGAAGGTTTAAAGGGGTTTTCCAGGAATTACAAATCTCTGTCTGGAGGCTGGGGAAGGTGAAAAAACAAAACAAAACAAAAAAAAAAAACATACTAACCTGTCCCCGTCGCTGGTGCAATTTAATATTTCATGCCATGTACTGGGCAGCTGGAAAAAAAATCATAATGGGGTTAGAATTAGAGAAAAACGGCATTTGTGAGACAAGTCGTTACTTTATTATATTTCTGTGTATGGGCTGCATATGGCATCTTTTTTTGCAGGGCCATATGCAGGGTCATGGTAGCAAGTTCCAGAGGATCGGAGATACACAGAGAAGTGGAGAGCGGATAAGAGCAGAATGGAGTAGGAGGTCTTCATAGGTTTGGAGGTTACATGTGGGCAGGTAGTGGGAAATTAGGTCTGAGATGTATGGAGGGGACAGGTTGTGGATGGCTTTAAGTGTCAGCGTTAACATTTTAAACTTTATACGCTGGGCGAAAGGTAGCCAGGTAATTGTCAGAGGGATGTGGCTGATGAAAACAGGGGGGAGAGGTGGATTAAGTGAGCGTCAGAGTTTAACCCCTTCAGGTCTGAGCCCAAAAGTGCGTTAAGGACCAGGCCTCATTTTTCAAAACTGACATATGTCACTTTATATGGCAATAACTTTAAGATGCTTTAACTTGCACAAGTGATTTTGAGTTTGTTTTTTCGTGAGACATTGTACTTCATGTTAGTGGTAAACATTGATCAATATTTTTGTATTTATTTATAAAAAAAATAGGAAATTTGATGGAAATTTGGAAAAAAAATCTCAATTTTCAAAATGTGAAATGCTCTGCTTTTCAAACAGATAGTCACACCACCCAAATAAGTTAATAAATATTATCTATCATATCTCTGCTATATATTGGCATAATCTTTTAATTGTCATTTAATTTATTTTGGACATTATAAAGCTTACAAGTGTAACAGTGCTTTTACAGATTTACAAGAAAATTTCTCAAACTAATTTTTTAGAAACCACTTCAGTTCTGAAGAGGATTATAAAGCCCTATATATTAGAAACCCCCATGAATCACCAAATTTTCAAAACTGCACCCCTCATATAATTCAAAACAGCATTTGGGAAGTTTGTTAACCCTTTAAGCATTTCACGAGGATTAAAACAATATGGAGGTGATATTTAGACATTTCATTTTTTTTCAATAATACATTCATTTAGCGCTAAAATTAACACACTCAGAAAGGGTTAAAGGAGAAAATGCATCTCACAGTTTGTTATGCAATTTCTACCGAGCACAGAAATACCCCACATGTGGGTGTAAACTGATGTTTGGGCACACGGCAGCGCACGGAAGGGAAGGAGCGAGACTGGGGGTATGAAAAGCAGATTTTTCTGGAATAGTTTTCAGGTGCCATGTCTCATTTGCAGAGCCCCTAGAGTACCAATACAATGGAAAACCCCTAAAAGTGACCCCATTTTGGAAACTACACCCCTCTCAGAATTTATCAAGTGGTATAGCGAGCATTTTGACCCAAAAGCCTTTTCACAGATTTTATTAACATTGGGATGTGTAAATAAAAAATTACTAAAATGTCAATTTATCCCCAAAATTTTCATTTTCACAAGGGGTTAAAAGAGAAAAAGCTCCCCAAAGGTTGTTAAACAATTTCTCCTGAATACAGCAATACCCCATATGTGGTCATAATCTGCTGTATGGGTAGATGGTGCGGCTTGGAAGGGAAAGAGCGCTATTTGGCTTATGGAGGGCAGATTTTGCTGGAATAGTTTTCGGGTGCCATGTCGCATTTACAGAGCCCCTAAAGTAACAATACAATGGAAACCCCAAAAAGTGACCCCGTTTTGGAAACTACACCCCTCACAGAACATATCAAGGGATATAGTGAGCAGTTTGGCCCTACAGCTGTTTAACAGATTTTATTAACAATGGGACTTGAAAATAAAAAATTACTTTTTTTCTAATAAACCGTCAATTTAGTCTCAATTTTTTTATTCTCACAAGAGTTTAAAGAAGAAAAATCTCCCCAAAGTTTGTTACACAATTTCTCCTGAACACGGCAATACCCCATATGTGATTGTAAACTGCTGTGTGTGTACATGGTGGAGCTTGGAAAGGAAAGAGTGCTATTTGGCTTTGGAGGGCAGATTTTGCTGGAATAGTTTTCAGGTGTCATGTCACATTTGCAGAGCCCCTAAAGTACCAGTACAATGGAAATCCCAAAAAAGTTACCCCATTTTAGAAACTACACCCCTCAAAGAATTTATCAAGGGGTATTATCATTTTGAGCCCAAGAGTGCCTCTCGAAAATTAATGTACAAACTGAAAATTGACATTTTTAAATAAACATGCCATTTCGGTGCCCAATACGTTGCGCCCAGTTTGTGTCATCAGAGACACGCATTCCTAAAACTGTTAAGTGGGTATCCCGGGCACAACAGCTTTTGGAGCATTCATCTCTGATACAAGCCGGACACAACATATTACACACTGAAATGACGTATTCCTGGAAAAATTGTCATTTTCTCCTATCATTATCAGCTGCGTATTCATTTCTGGAAACTTAATGCAACACTTTGGGGTTAAAAATCTTCACTGTACCCCTGGATAAATTCCTTCAGGGGTGTAGTTTCCAAAATGGGGTCACATGTCAGGGGATTCCACTTTACTGATGTTTCAGCAATTCTGCAAAAGTGTCATGGCGTCCAAAAAGCAAACCGTCTAAATCTGTGCTCCAAAAACCAAAATAGCGCTCCTTCCCGTCTATGTCCAAACAGCAGTTTATACCCACATATGACATTAAGTACGTTATCTTGGGTACACCAGTGTCATACATGTGGGTATACAGTAAACTACAGTTTGGTTACACAGCAGGGCACAGATGTGAAAGAGCCCTATGTAGCTTTTGAAGTATATATTTAGATGTTTGGTATCTGTCCATGTTTGCAGAGCCTCTAAAATACCAGTAAAGTGGAATCCCCTAAGGAGTGACCCCATTTTGAAAATTGCACCCCTCAAAGAATTTATCAAGGGGTGTAGTGAGCATTAGTATCCCAGAATGCACAGCGGATGGTGAAAAGTGAATAAATAAGCTGTGCGGTGTACATTGGGAACACCAAACTCCCTACTATTTCCCCAGCAGCTCCTATGATTGGGGGGGTCACTTCTGGTTTATTTTCCCTTGTAAACTCTAAATTTGGGGTGTCCCCTGATTTACGCTCGCGCAGCTCATACCTTCCCTTCCTGCCGCAGCCAGTTTTATTTTAATGATTTGGCGATTTTTGGGGTTTTTTTCTCTTCATATTGTACAAGCTATATTTTCTTTAATTTTCTAGTGATGTAGCCGTATGAGGGCTTGTTGTTTGCGGTATGAGATGCATTTTGTAATGACACCATTTTTGGGTGCCTATAACTTATAGAATACATTTTATTAACTCTTTCTTGGTGGATTAAAAAAAAACCCCCATCAATTCTGGTAATGCTTTTTACCTTTTAATTTTTTTTTCCATGCAGTGTACAGCATAAGTAACATGTTACATTTATTCTGCGGGTCGGTACGATTATGGCGATAACTCATTTATACTGTTTTTTTTATGCGTTACTAGTTTTTCAGAATAAAAACCCATTTGGGGAAAGAAATCAATTATTCTTGCATCACCATCTTCTGAGAGGTGTATCATTTTTTTTTTCGATTGACAGAGTTGGTTGAGGGCTTATTTGAGGGCATGTTTGACCACGGCATCCAAGGGGTTAAAAACCCCAATCGGCGCTGAGAGGTTAAGGAGCAGGGTGTTAGCTTAACTGACAGCTAACACCCGCTCCCGATGCCGCCCGCGGCACTCAGTGCTGCGAACAAACACTTAAAAAATGCCGTGGACGTTATTGATCGCGGCATCTTAAGGGTTAAACAGCGGGGATCGGTGTTATCACTGGTCCCCGCTGTTGCAGCTGGAGCCTGGCTTTCAAATACAGCCGGGCTCCCGTGGTGATTGCACGGCCTCTGCTTCTGAGCCTGCTCGATCACCATCATGTACCTGCATGTGGTGATGCGGTAACTAACCACATTCTCCCACGTACAAGTACGTGAGAATGCATGAAGGGGTTAAGGTGGACTGAAAGGGGCGAAAGCATTTGCTGGGAGACCATGGAGAAAAGCGTCACAGTGGTCTAAGTGGAAGACTATGAGGGCGTGGTCTAGCATTTTTGTAGTTTCAGGGGTGAGGAAGGAGCAGATTCGATGGATGTTCTTGATTTTTTAGGCGGCAGGAGGTGTTGAGGGCTTGGATGTGTGACTTGAAGGATAGGTCACAGTTAAGGGCTTATTCCAAGGCAACGGACCTGTTGGACTGAGGTAAGTGTGGTCCTATTAACTTTGATAGATGGGTCAGGTAGGGGGGCCTTGCAAGGTGAGGTAAAGATGTTAAACTCAGTTTTTTCCATGTTGAGAATGAAATAGAGGAGGAGAGGAAGGAGGCTATGGCTGATAGACATCACGGGACTCTAAATAAAGGAGCAGTAATGTCTGGTCCAGAGAGATATATTTGAATGACGTTGGCATACAATGGTATTGAAAACAACAGTGTAGATAGATAACAGGAGGGGTCCCAGGACAGAGCTTTGGGGGACACCTACAGAAAGAGGTCGTGGTGAGGAGGTGGTGTGCAATTGGGAGACGCTGAAGGTGTGTTTGGTGAGGTATGAGGAAATCCAGGAGAGGGCCAAGTTTGTGATACCAAGAGATGAGAGAGATTTTAACAAGAGGGAGTGGTCAACTGTGTCGAAGGCAGAAAAAAAAGTTGGTCATGACTTTGGTTAGAGTGATTTCTCTGGAGCGATCGGGTCGCAAGCCTGACTGTAGTCTGTCAAAGGGCAAACTAGACAAGAGATAGATGGATAGTTCAAAGTGAACATGTTGTTCAAGCAATTTTGAGGCATACGGGAGCAGTGCGATAGGGAGATAGTTGACTGGAGAGGATGGGTCAAGGAATTGTTTCTAAAGGATAGGTGTGACATTAGCGTGTTTAAAGTCAGAAGGAAAGGTACCTCTGGTTAGAGATAGGTTGAACAGGTGGACTAAAGCAGGAGTAAAGACTTCAGTGAGGTTGGGGGTGAGTTGCAGTTGGATTGTGCCAAGCGTGCAGGTGGTGATGTGGGATTTTGAAATTAGAGTGGAGAGCTTTTCATTGGTGACTTTAGTGAAGCAGGTTAAGGATGAAGAGCACCAAACAGTTGGGCAGAGTGGTTGTGGGGGGTATAGGTTGAGACTCTCTCTGATGGTGTCAATTTTGTTTTGAAGTAACTCTTCGACTGAGATAAGTGATGTTGAAGGGGGCACGGGAGGACGGATAAGGGAGTTGAAAATATTGAATAACTGTTTGGTGTTGTAGGATAGGGAAGATAAGAGTGTGGTCAAATAGACCTGTTTTGCAGAGGTTAGTGCATTTTTGAAGTTGAGAACTGCCACTTTATAACTGATTAAGTCTTCCTGGGAGTGGCTTTTCTTCCAGAAGTGTTCTGCAACCCGTGACGCCCATCTCACTCTTTTCGTCAGGACTGTGTGCCAGGGTTGCCTATTGATCGATTGAGCTCTGATGTGTGTGAAGGGGGCCACTGAGTCGAGGGCTGAAGTGATGGAGGTATTATAGAAGGCAGGGGCAGCATCTGTGTCCTGGAGCGAAGATTTGCTGGAGTGTAGAAGAAGAGAGTCAGAGAGCGTGTGGATGTTCACAGTGCACTGGAGGAGGGGGGTAGGCAAGAAGTGCAGGAGCAAGGAAGATAGATGTAAGATTTTAGGGGTGCCATGTGCTGGCGCTGGTTATGTGGTGAGAGGAAGAAGATCTGACAGCGAAGATATGCTGAGGTGGTCCGGGATTAGGAGATATGTCGCTGGTAGTAAAGAGAAGCAGGGAGAGGGATCTCAGGTGTGAAGTAGGAGAGGTCGTGAGGTGGTTGTATATGTCTGGGGTGAAAAGCTTGCAGGTTTGGGAGTAGCTCTGCAGAGAAGGTAAGAGAGTGGGGTAGAACAGATAGAGAGATAAGTATTTTGTTACTAACACTGGTGATTTGGGGTTGTGTCACTTTTACAAGTAGGGGAACAATAACAGTGGTTAAGGTGATATGCAGTCTAGTATGTGGCATTATCTGGGTGTTGCATTTATAAGGATGAATATTTAGTTTTTGTTTGCAGTTGTTTGTTTTCAATACATTACTGGTCCAATTCTGGCACTTAAGAGTTGCACTTGAGGATGTTACACTGAACTGACCAAGTAGTATTAATAGTAGAGTTAATAGTAGAGTTTAGTGTTTAGGTTTACAATGAGCTAGGTTTATTGCGAACTTTGCAAACATATCTGGTTCAGCAAACCCAAGATTTTTGGTGTTTGACACCCACTGATCATTATTACTACTCTGGGCTCTGTTCATACCCCAGAGTATAATAATCGGAGACCCAGGAGAGGTGCAGAAAAATAATAAATAATGAAAAACACCTTTGCTGACCTCTCCAGAGCTCGCTCACCACATCCAATGTCCTTTGTCCAGAGTCTTCTAGCCTCTTGTGGTCTGGGTGATATCGGTTGTCCCGGGGAACTGTTGAGGCCTGTGATTGGGCCACAATGGTCATATGTGGAGCGCCAATGTATTGTTGCTTATTTCTGAAATTAAACTTGCTGGCGAACATTCCCAAATGTAGATCTATTGTAATTAACACAATAATGAATTAACAAAAAACAGAGATGAGCTACATTCTTTTTTCATGCAAAGGGAGAGCACCTAAAATCCCATAGTTCATCTGTTAAAACCTTTTGAGAAATAAAGGTAAAAGGTCATATTGTGATGTTTTAGATGCTTTATAGTCCATCGCAAGATTTTATGTCTTAAATAATTATAGAGATGATGAGCTGTGAGCTGATCAGGTACAGAATGTTCACTGTGTCTGCTTCATAGTGCATTGTAAATATAAATAACTAAACAGAATGTCTGTTTATTCAGAAATGTCATTACAAACAAAGCCAATCAAATATTCTTTCCACATTAAACTGAGAATTATTGTCTCAGTCCTGCAGACAATATCTCAGGAACTTTTTGGATCAAAATGAAGATCTACTCAGGCACAATGCAGATGTTTCTGATTAACACAAATCCACTGGGAAATAATAAGACACTCAAAAACATAATGAAGCAAATGTTCTCTCCTATCTCACTATAAAGCATTAACCATATTTTTACTGATGTGTTAGAAATCAAACAAATGATTATTAAACTCACAAATGATTGATTTTTTTGTGAAGTAAAAGGGAATCATTTTAGAAAATAAACATATTATAAGATCTTCCGAGGAAATAAAGATGGTTTAGAAAGAGAAACTTTTGTACTATTTTACCAAGTATCTGTAAATGAATATTATGTCTTAAAGAATTTTCTATTTATCTCCTATCTATCTATCTATCTATCTATCTATCTATCTATCTATATACATCCTTTTCTCCATTGAAATAACAGTATTGGCATACATTTCTATTTCTATTTGAGCCCAGTTACACATGTGCTGGTTTTTGATTTGCCTCCTTGGTTTTTACAGTTTATTGTACTAGATAGACATATAGATAGATCAAGTAGATAGATTTTTTTACAGGCAGTCAATAGTACATATATTAAGCTGTATATGTACACAGTTGCATATGTCAGGGAAAATGCTTACAGGACCATTTTCAAACATTTATACAGAAGGCTGTTTAATCTCCATCAAGATAAATGGATTTCTGTAAACCAGATTTAAATGTCTGGTACAGTAATAGACATATACTCATAGGCTAGATTCACACAGTCATAATATGTCCCTCTCATAAGCTCTCAGCCACCACAGTTCTAATGAATGGATCTTGCATCCTCATAGTGATCTATAAAGCTTCCAGCTTTGCAGCTGGAAAGGAAAAAAATAAAATAATACATCTATCTACTATCTTAAGCAATTCAGTCAGTAATACAACATTAATTGGGTCAAAGTGGCTTGAAAAACATGTACACACAGTGTGGTTTTCATTAAAATTTCTACTTCTCTCTTACTAGTTTGAAGACTGAAGACTTTTAGTGACAAATTAAAGGTCATATGTGTAACTTGGGGGAAAAAAAAATCAATTCAAGTTTTGTCAATGTAAGATAAACAAATTCTTCTCTTGATCTCTTTCACCCCCTTTGAACGTCTGATTTTAGGTAAACTGCTTGTGTTTTGCAGCCTGTATTTACATTTGTATGACTAATACACAGGGGATTTTGAAGCATGTGACTGCGGAGCTTTGTGAAGGCTATACAAAGATGAACACTCAAACTCTGACTACATTACTAAGGATTTAAAAAATTAGAATGCAGAGTATAACAGCAATAAATAATAATAACAGTAATACATTTTATTTATATAGCGCCAACATATTCCGCATCACTTAACAAATCATAGGATTCAAGTACAGACAAAATGAGACATTACAGATGAATAATTCTATTAACACAACAGGAGTGAGGGCCCTGCTCGAAAGAGCTTACAACCTATGAGGTAGAGGGGGTGGCACAATAGGGTATCAGGGATGACATAAGAGGATAAATGATACAATTATACATATGTACAGTAGTATAATGCATTGCATTTAGTGTTATAAATAATAATTTATACAATAAACATAACCTTAACCTGATTTTAACCTATGTAAATTTAGATGGATTGTATAACACTTCAGATTTTAAGGCTAAGGACCAAGTGGGCCGCAGCAAAAAAGGCGTTGTGGGAAGAACCGCGGCGGAAACACATCCTAGTTTTTCCTTCAGTGTTTTTCACAGAAAATCTGTGGAGTTTTTCTCTGCAGACTTTCTGCTTCAATTATACCTATAGGGAAACCACCAGTGCTTCTGTAGGTGTAAGTGACATACTATTACAATGGAACTCCCCAAAAATGACCCCACTTTGGAAACTACACCCCTCAAAGGCACCCCACAGTTTATTACAGAATTACTCCTGAACATGGGAATAACTCATAAGTGGTCATAAAGTGCTATTTGGAGGGCAGAATCATTCAGTGACCTCAATTTGAAAACTGCATGCTTCAAAAAATTTACAAACCGGTATAGTAGTCATTTTGACCCCAAAGAAGACTTCCAAAAAGAAATGCACAGTAGATGGTGCAAAATAAAAATTTATGAAAATTTAAATTTTTCCAGATATATGCTATTTCAGTGCCCACTATGTCATACCCCACTTTTTACCACCCGTTGTGCATTTAGATTTGGAAAAATAATGCTTATTACCTCCTTGAATAAATTATTTGAGGGGTGCAGTTTTCAAAATGGAGTACATTTTTAGGGAATTACACTGTACTGGCATCTCAGGGGTTCTGTAAACATGACATGGCATGCAAATACCATACAGTGCTGGCCAAAAGTATTGGCACCCCTGCAATTCTGTCAGATAATACTCAATTTCTTCCAGAAAATGATTGCAATCACAAATGCTTTGGTAATAAATCTTCATTTAATTTGCCTTCAATGGAAAACCACAAAAAGAATTGTCAAAAAGCCAAATTGGATATAATTCCACACCAAACATAAAAAAGGGGGTGGACAAAAGTATTGGTACCCTTTGAAAAATCATGTGATGCTTCTCTAATTTGTGTAATTAACAGCACCTGTTACTTACCTGTGGCACATAACAGGTGGTGGCAATAACTAAATCACACTTGCAGCCAGTTGAAATGGATTAAAGTTGACTCAACCTCTGTCCTGTGTCTTTGTATGTACCACATTGAGCATGGAGAAAAGAAAGAAGACCAAAGAACTGTCTGAGGACTTGAGAAGCAAAATTGTGAGGAAGCATGAGCAATCTCAAGGCTACAAGTCCATCTCCAAAGACCTGAATGTTCCTGTGTCTACCGTGCGCAGTGTCATTAAGAAGTTTAAAGCCCATGGCACTGTGGCTAACCTCCCTAGATGTGGACGGAAAAGAAAAATTGACGAGAGATTTCAACGAAAGATTGTGCGGATGGTGGCTAAAGAACCTCGACTAACATCCAAACAAGTTCTAGCTGCCCTGCAGTCCGAGGGTACAACAGTGTCAACCCGTACTATCCGTCGGCGTCTGAATGAAAAGGGTAGGATACCCAGGAAGACCCCACTTCTGACCCAGAGACATAAAAAAGCCAAACTGGAGTTTGCCAAAACTTACCTGAGAAAGCCAAAAACTTTTTGGAAGAATGTTCTCTGGTCAGATGAGACAAAAGTAGAGCTTTTTGGGAAAAGGCATCAACATAGAGTTTACAGGAAAAAAAAAGAGGCCTTCAAAGAAAAGAACATGGTCCCTACAGTCAAACATGGCGGAGGTTCCCTGATGTTTTGGGGTTGCTTTGCTGCCTCTGGCACTGGACTGCTTGACTGTGTGCATGGCATTATGAAGTCTGAAGACTACCAACAAATTTTGCAGCATAATGTAGGGACCAGTGTGAGAAAGCTGGGTCTCCCTCAGAGGTCATGGGTCTTCCAGCAGGACAATGACCCAAAACACACTTCAAAAAGCACTAGAAAATGGTTTGAGAGAAAGCACTGGAGACTTCTAAAGTGGCCAGCAATGAGTCCAGACCTGAATCCCATAGAACACCTGTGGAGAGACCTCAAAATGGCAGTTTGGAGAAGGCACCCTTCAAATCTCAGGGACCTGGAGAAATTTGCCAAAGAAGAATGGTCTAAAATTCCAGCAGAGCATTGTAAGAAACTCATTGATGGTTACCGGAAGCGGTTGTTCGCAGTTATTTTGTCTAAAGGTTGTGCTACCAAGTATTAGGCTGAGGGTGCCAATACTTTTGTCCGGCCCATTTTTGGAGTTTTGTGTAAAATGATCAATGATTTGACTTTTTTTTTCATTCTCTTTTGTGTTTTTTCATTGCAAGCAAAATAAATGAAGATATTATTACCAAAGCATTTGTGATTGCAATCATTTTCTGGAAGAAATTGAGTATTATCTGACAGAATTGCAGGGGTGCCAATACTTTTGGCCAGCACTGTATATCTAAATTTGCACTCTATGAGCCAAACAGCATTCATTCCCTTTCCAGTTTATACCCACATATGACATTGTTAAGTGGATCATCCTGGGTACAACAATGTTATACAGTGGGGAAAAAAAGTATTTAGTCAGCCGCCAATTGTGCAAGTTCTCCCACTTAAAAAGATGAGAGAGGCCTGTAATTGTCATCATAGGTAGACCTCAACTATGAGAGACAAAATGAGAAAACATATCCAGAAAATCACATTGTCTGATTTTTAAAGAATTTATTTGCAAATTATGGTGCAAAATAAGTATTTGGTCACCTACAAACAAGCAAGATTTCTGGTCTCACAGACCTGTAACTTCTTCTTTAAGAGGCTTCTCTGTCCTCCACTCATTACCTGTAGTAATGGCACCTGTTTGACATTGTTATCAGTAAAAAAAGATACCTGTCCACAACCTCAAACTGTCACACTCCAAACTCCACTATGGTGAAGACCAAAGAGCTGTGGAAGGACACCAGAAACAAAATTGTAGACCTGCACCAGGCTGGGAAGATTGAATCTGCAATAGGCAAGCAGCTTGGTGTGAAGACATCAACTGTGGGAGCAATAATTAGAAAATGGAAGACATACAAGACCACTGATAATCTCCCTCGATCAGCGGCTCCACGCAAGATCTCACCCCGTGGGGTCAAAATTATCACAAGAACGGTGAGCAAAAATCCCAGAACCACACGGGGGACCTAGTGAATGACCTGCAGAAATCTGGGACTAACGTAACAAAGGCTACCGTCAGTAACTATGCCGCCAGAGACTCAGATCCTGCAATGCCAGACATGTCCCCCTGCTTAAGCCAGTACATATCCGGGCCCGTCTGAAGTTTGCTAGAGAGCATTTGGATGTTCCAGAAGAGTATTGGGAGAATGTCATATGGTCAGATGAAACCAAAGTAGAACTGTTTGGTGGAAACACAACTCGTCGTGTTTGGAGGAGAGTGAATGTTGAGTTGCATCCAAAGTACACCATACCTACTGTGAAGCATAGGGGTGGCAACATCATGCTTTGGGGCTGTTTCTCTGCAAAGGGACCAGGACGACTGATCCATGTACATGAAAGAATGAATGGGGCCATTTATCGTGAGATTTTGAGTGCAAACCTCCTTCCATCAGCAAGGGCATTGAAGAGGAAACGTGGCTGGGTCTTTCAGCATGACAATGATCCCAAGCACACCACCAGGGCAACGAAGGAGTGGCTTCGTAAGAAGCATTTCAAGGTTCTGGAGTGGCCTAGCCAGTCTCCAGATCTCAACCCCATAGAAAACCTTTGGAGGGAGTTGAAAGTCCATGTTGCCCAGCGACAGCCCCAAAACATCACTGGTCTAGAGGAGATCTGCATGGAGAAATGGGCCAACATACCATCAACAGTGTGTGCCAACCTTGTGAAGACTTACAGAAAATGTTTGACCTCTGTCATTGCTAACAAAGGATGTATAACAAAGTATTGAGATGAACTTTTGTTATTGACCAAATACTTATTTTCCACCATAATTTGCAAATAAATTCTTTAAAAATCAGACAATTTGAGTTTCTGGATTTGTTTTCTCATTTTGTCTCTCATAGTTGAGATCTACCTATGATGTCAATTACAGGCCTCTCTCATCTTTTTAAGTGGGAGAACTTGCAAAATTGGTGGCTGACTAAATACTTTTTTTCCCCACTGTATATGTGAGCATAAACTGCTGTTTGAACACACAATGGGTGTATAAGGGAAGAAGCTCTGTTTGGTTTAAAGGGCACAGATTTAGGATGCCATGTCATGTTTGCAGAGCCCCTGAGGAGCCAGTAAAGTGGAATCCCCCAGAAATTTATCAAGGGGCATAGTAAGCATTATTTTTCAAATCTGAATGCACAGAGTAAAAAGGTAAAAAGTGAATATGTAAGCTGTGCAGAGTACATAGGGTACACTAAATTCACTACTATTTTCGCAGTAGTTCCTATTATTTGTGGAGTTACTTCTGGTGTCTTTTTCCATGTAATCTCTAAATCTGGGATGTACCCTGATATAAGATCACACATTTGTCTTCTTTCCGCAACCAGTTTTGCCTTAAAGATGTGGTGATTATTGTTTTTTTTTTTCATTGTACATGCTATAATTTTTTTATTTTTCTGGTGCTGTAGCCAGATGAGGGCTTGATGTTTGCGGGATGATATGCAATTTTTAATTACATCATTTTGGGTACCTCTAAAATTATTGACTAAATTTTATTAATTCTTTTGGGGGGGGGGGATAAATGTTTTTAACATTTAATTTTTTTTTACCATTCACCATACAGCATAGGTAATATAGTAATATGTTACCTTTAATCTATGGATCGGTGTCATTACGGGGATAGCCAATTTATATTGTTTTTTAAGCATCACTAATTATACACAATAAAGCCCCATTTGAGGAAAAAAAAATAAATATTTTTTGCATTGCCATCATCTGTGAGGCATAACATTTTTAGTTTTCTGATGTCCGAAGGCTTATTTTTGTGTTTTGGGGTACATATGACTTTTTCATCACTTTTTATTCCGTATTTTGTAAGGCAAAATCATCGCCACCAGCGTGTTTTTTTTTTTTTTTTTTTGACATTCACCTTGCATGATGAGTGGTATTATATGAGAAAAGAGCTTTTTGGTGGGTTTAATCTTTTTTCTTATAAATACTTATGAAGTTTATTTTTTTTTTTTTTTAGATTGATCCTGTTAGGCAGGCAGAACCAGTGCAGTGGATGTTGCTAGACCACTTTCCAATAGATGCCAGCCAGAAGGTGGCAAAAAATAAAAAAATACTTATACTAACCTCTCCTGGGCTCGGCATCCTCTCCAGGGCTCTTCTGGACAGTGACTGAGGTCACGCACCCCTGACGTTCCTGCTGGGGCCTGTGATTGGACCCCAGTGATTACATGGGGCACAGTGGCATAATGACATCATCGCACCCATCATCGTGACTGCAAGATTCTGAAGACAACTGGGTGGAGCGAGGATGCCCAGGAAAGGTGAGGCAAGGTGAGTATAAGTGTTTGTTATTTTTAATCACTTCCCCTGGGACTCTACTTATCATACTCTGGAGTTTGAGGCGACCCCAGCGTATAATAATAGCACCGGTTTAGGGAGGTCTCTTGGGAGCATATTATACTGTGAGGGGGCCACTGTGGAGCATATAATACTGTAGGGGCCACTGTGGAGCATATAATACTTTGTGGGGGCCACTGTGGAGCATATAATACTGTGTGGAGGTCACTGTGGAGCATATAATTGTAACATCCTTGCCTGTCCGGGCTTTGGCACCATCCTCAGGTCGTATGCTGCGGCGCAGGGGGCGTGTCCGGTTGTGATTCCTTGCTCTGGGTTTTTCTTGTATTGTCTGAACACTGTCCTATTCCCTCACCTCCTTAATTGATTTTCCTCCACAGCCGTCTCCTTCACCTTGCATTCCCTCTGCTTCACTAAGAGTTAACTTTAGCCTTACCTGTGTGATTGATAGCCTATCCTCCTCCTATCAAGTCTGGGGCGGGTTCTTCCTCCCTATTTATTGTTTGTTCACATTCCCATTGGCGCTTGATATTGCCTTGCGTGTACTGGCTATACTCCTTGCTCTTTGTTACCTGTTCTTCTTATTCTTGACCACTGGCTTACCTTTGACTTTTCTCTTGGATTGTGATTTTGTACTGCATTGCTTGTTTGTTACTGACCCCTTGGTTAGCTGACCTCCATTTGTTGTTGTTCGTCCTGTCTGTGTTCTGTGTTATCACTTATTAGAAGAAGGGACTGTCGACCAGTTGCTGGCTGTCGCCTAGGACAGTTCGGGCAATTAGCCAGGGACAGTTGGGGGGTTCAGCTTATGGTCCACTGTTTTGTTGTGCCCCTTCCTCCAGAGTTCTCCAGTAGCCACTGGGGAATCACTCCTCTAGCAATTTTCTTACAATAATACTGTGTTGGGGCCACTGTGGAGCATATAATACTATGTGGGGGCCACTGTGGAGCATATAATTATTGTTTTGGGGCCTCTGTGGAGCATATAATACTGTGTGGGGGCCACTGTGGAGCATATAATAATGTGTTGGGGCCACTGTGGAGCATATGATACTGTGTGGGGGCCACTGTGGAGCATATTATACTGTCCCAGCATTATTTACATGATGGGTGCTGCGCTGCTCACGTATTCTTGATAACTGCAGTTGTAGTTACTAAAGTTGTATCCCTTTCAAGTATCTGAGATATCACTGCAGCACCTGTAACCATCATTATCAAGAATTTGCTCTAGAGAGGAGGTAGGGGGCCCTGGACAAAAGTTTGCACCAGGGCCCACAAGACTTTAGTTACGCCACTGGTACCAACACACACATTGCAGGGGGCAATCATGGGGTGAACACCATTCCCAATACCACCTCAGCTCCTGAGAGGGTGCCATCACTATGATGTAATAGTACATAATGGTGCGGGAAGTTAGCCCACTCCATGATGTACTACTATATAATATTGGAGAAAGAGGATAAACTATATGTGTTGCAGATGTGCCACATTTATTCCAGTGTCTAATTGTTACCACAATAGTAAATGTATTTTTTTTTCAGATATAGCAGACATCAAAATCAAGGAAGATAGTAACATAGTTGATAATGTTGGCTAAAGAAACAAGTGCATCTAGTCCAACCTATAAACATATCAAGTTGGTCCAAAGAAATGCAAAAAACTCCCATTAGGCTGACATCAATTGACCCATCAGATGAAAGAAAAACATAGCAGAGCCACTGCTCCTATTCATGGTGGCCCCAATATTCAGCCATTTGTATTTAGTTCCAAAACACAGGGTTATGGCTCTAAATTCAAATGGGCCAAATTCTGAAATGAGGCAGCTTTATTATTCAATTTTCACCTGAATTGTGGGAAATTTTAGTGGAGTTTTTTTTTTTTTTTTTGCAATTTCTTGCACCATTTTTACAATGCTCTGAGCCAGATGTGCCTTTTTTAAAAACTGTCTTGTAATGTGAGTATGATTTACATGTTAAATAATTTTGAACCTAATGTATTATTTGCCACTTTATAAAAAAAAACTTCGCTTGAAAAATCCAGCAAAAGTCCTTAGTGCCCCTGCACTAGAGAATAGTGGCAAATTTATGAACCTGCATAAAAAGTACACTGCTAAAAAATAAGCAAAGTCAGAAAAGTGGCATAAAAAAATTCCCTGAATACAAATAGGTCAAAATGTGTACAACAATGCAGAAATCTAGCTAAGTCAAAAGCGTTAATTTACTTTTTCCTGTAACTGTATTTGTACAGTGAATGGTCAGTCACTGTAAAGTATATAATGGCTGTTCTATATAGTCCTTTGTACAGTAGAATTGCATAATTATTAAAGAGGACCTTTCACATCCTCATGTATATGCGGATTTACATACCGCTAGAAAGCCGACAGCAAGCTGAATTTGGCGCACTATCGGCTTTTCTGTTATGTGTCCCGGGGCTGGAGCTATCGGTGGTCGTAGCTTCACCTTTCACCTTCAGAAGGGCATTCCTGACAGTCTAGCTGAGCTGTGAGGAACTGTACTCGTCCATAGCCCTGTACTGGGGTGGGGGGGGGGCGTTCCTCACAGCTCAGCGTCATCGCTGGCCTGTAAGGAACGCTCCCTCTGACAGTACTGGGCTATGGGACGAATACTGTCAGGGAGGGCGTTCCTCACAGCTCAGCTACATTGTCAGGAACGCCCTTCTGAAGGTGAAAGGTGAAACTACGACCACCGATAGCTGCAGCATCAGGGCACATAATTGGAAAGCCGACAGTGCGCTGAATTCAGCGTGCTGTACGCTTTCTAGCGGTATGTAAAACTGCATATACATGAGGACGTGAAAGGTCCTCTTTAAGAGGACAGAATTGAAACCTACATCAATTTTCTGTCATAGGTTATAGTAAATTTGTCTTTTCAAGGTGTCCCTGTTCCAGCCCACTTCTATCCCTGCAAAAGTGAATGAACAATGTTTGCATAAAAACCAGCCCATACCTTGTACACCAGATAACTGGCCATATTGTTTAAACAAATTCTTTTTGCATGTATAACTGTAGCATAACTGTAGAGTATTAATTTAGTACAGGATAAGCACAGAAATTGTTCCTCAGCTGCTTAAATTTTTGGCCCCCACCACCTCAAAGTTTTCATGTATCTATTTAACTTAATGTTTAGAAAGGTTTTCATCTTCAGACACAGCAATAAAGTTTAATCAACGAACACATTTTTTTCTTGATGATTTTTACTTTCAAGCGACAGCTTCAATTAAAGGGAATAAAGTACATTTTGCTAGCCAACACAAACAGCCTTATCACTCTTTTTAAGAATTACGCCTTTTCTTTCAGTCACTGGCTTGTTTAAAGACTGCGCTTCTTATCCCTTGGGTCCAGAACTGGAAATCGGATCAGAGGATAATGGATTTAGTTGGAGTTAAATTCCACATCAAATTCTTGGAAACATTGTGCTGACATACATGATTGTGACCATTTAAACAGTGTAGGGTTTCAATATAGTTCCAAATAACAGCTTGTATCCTAAATAGATAAATAAATAAAATATCAAGAATAAATTAGCATTTAACAAATACTTATTATGGTCCACAACCAAACAAACAAAAAGCTACAAAGGAGAGAAAAAACTTAACATACAGTAAGTACTTGATTTTATTTTAGACATTTAGGGTAAGAAATGGTTAGTAGCTTTAGGAAAATGTTGAGAGATGCACTGGAAAAGGATTTTAGTAAATATATTCATATTTCTTTATCATTGGTTCTATGCTGTTTTTATTCCTCGAGAGGCAACACTATTGTTTCAAAGTGCTGTTGTCCGATGGCCACAATATCACCACAGATGAAGGAATATGTGACCAGACACGTTACTCTGCATCTTCTATTGTAAAACACCACCATTAGGACACTAGCGCAGATACTGTGTGTTACAGTGGAGGATGCAGAGTGATTTCTTTAGCCATGCACTTCTCCCTCTGTGACCATAGTGAACATGAGCAGCAGTCGGAAATACCACTATCGTAGCAAGTGGGTATGTTCACAGGTTTTGTATGATAAAATAAGCAGTTTTACAGCCCTAGTCAGTCCTTGATAATGTTCCCTGAGTTAATTTCAGGTTATGTAGATCTCTCCACTCATTTGAAAAGAGAAAGGCCTATTTTAGCTTGACAGTAAGGTCTTACGCACAGTTTTTGATGACCTTTAATGGCCATTTTTGTCAGCCTTTTTGCATCGCTTTTGCATCCGTTCCATTAAGTTTTCCATATTTAATGTCCATTTTGCATCCTCTTTTAACTGACAGTTTTCTTAAAAAAAAAACAAAAAATGGATGAAGTTATTGGTTTGTTTTTTTTAGTTCAGATGATTGACCATGTGTTATTCATTATCTCTTCATTATCCTATATTCCTTTGTTTCAGTTTCTTCTTTGCACTTGTTTCTGCCATTCATCTGCTTTTGGAAACATGAGCACATGATTTTTTTAACCGAATACTTCTTAGGAATTTTGCCAGCACCTAGAGTTATTTCATGTGTTCTACTGGATGTCCATTTTGTTTGTCAGGCTGCTGGATCTACTGTGGGCTGTTCTCAGTCACCGGAATAACAATATAATTAGTGCGATTTCACCTACAGAATTGCCCTTTGTCACCTTGAGGTAAGCCAGAAATAATGATCTGTTTTGTCACTCATGCCATTTTATTTTTAACCTATGTCCCCTTTGTTCCTTTTATCTTTATGGTAGGGGAAAAATATAATATTTGCAAATTCAAAAATACTTATGGACGTGGATCCAACAACAGACACTAAATATCCAGATGGATGGACAAAGGTGTATGGCTTCTGTAATGAAGGAACATTACCAGTCCAGGACTCAGCAAGGCAGGGAAGGTGTTTCTTAAACTGGCCCCTACAGCTTCCCCATCGGGCCTTCAGATCTATGACTGGGAGAACCAAAAATATATTTTTTTCTAAAACCAAATAAATACATATGTACAAGGGCAAAACTAGCAAACACCAAGCCCCATAGCAAACTTTTGACTGGGCCCCCCTGGCCCCCACACAGTATAGCACACTTTTACCTGGCCCCCACAATAGTTTAACAGCCTCTTTACCGGCCCCCACACAGTATGCTGCTCCTTCATTGGCCCCATGCAGTAAGTGACTTCTTTAGTAGCCAAGCTACAGTAAGTGCCCACGTACTTACTGTAGGTTCCCATACAGTAAGTGTCCTCCATAGTGACTTTAGACTGCTATCTTCTGGTTTACTCCTGCAGGTAATGACCTATTTAAATAAAAAAATATAAGCAGCAAGGGGCTGACTAGGCCCCCTAAACTCACAGGCCCCTACTACTGTGGAAGTAGTTTCAGCACTCAGTGGTGAACCTAGTCTCTTTGCTGCCTGAGGCGGACTATCGAAAGACGCCCCCCCCCCAAAAAAAAAAAAAATATATATAAAATTGCGTTTACATGCTGTTAGCGTCACACGCTGTTATTCTCATACGTACAATAAACATACACAAACTTATGAAACAGATTTTAAGAATTCTTCTTCCTGTATTACTTCAGTATCAGATCAACAACACGGCATTAACAATGAAAGTAACTCCACACATCTTTTGCTTGGTGGATGGACGAGCCCACGTGGCCCCCATTCTCTATAATAGGAGGCCGCAGATAGCTGAGTACTGGACTTTGGATATCTTTGGCACTCCCATTAAAGTGAATGAGAGCCACGTGGGTTCGTCCATCCACCAAGGGACACGCCAATATTCAGTCTGGCTGCAGTCAGGCTGAATTCCCACCCAGTGGGGGAAAAAAACCCAATTCTCAGGCTCAGTGGGGATCTCAGCAGACAGGCCCCCCTCAATCAGGTATTTATCCTCTATCATTTAGGTGAATACAGGACAGTAACATTTTGTGACTTACAGGTGACGTCTCTGACTAATCCTTCACATTTCCCTTCTCTTCCCTTTGGACCGCCATGACCACTTCTTCCAGCTATGACTTGTCTCTGTAAAGTTTACAACACAGATATCTTTGGCTCCTCACTTTTCCAGGCATCCAACCCACATTGTCCTCACCTGAACACCCATCCTGCTGCTACCCCAATTATACAATATATGATATAACCCCCCATAATGAATAATACTCCCAAATGCATCTTTATATTAATAATGGCCGTGTGTACCCTTTATAAATAGTGCCCCTTATTAATAATGCCCCAGGTGTTAACTAATTAAAAGGTTTTCCAGGTCATTAATAAACTAATCAGTGGGGCTTAAAAACCCAGGACCCCACTGATCAGCTGTTTGAATGAACTGTGGTACCTGTGTAAGCGCCGTGACCACTTCTCTGTTTACATAGTGTCATTCATCTCATAGCGGCCATGTAATGTAACTACAGCCTCGTCCTATACACGTCTATGTGACAAGACTGTAATTACATCACACGGTCACTATAAACAGACAGTGTGTGATATAAACAGGCACCATAGCCCCTTCATACAGCTGATCAGAGGAGGGGTCCACTGATCTCTTATTGATAATTTGTCCTAAGGATAGAACATCAATAAAAATGAGCTGGAAAGACCCTTTAATAAAACCCAAATGTCACCTTAAAGGGGTTGTCCAGGATAACCACTTTTTTAATATGAAGCTGGGGAAGGTGCTCCGGTGTCTCCCAGCGCGTTCCAGTCCTGCTGCTCCGATGTTTTCTTCCCCTCAGCGGTCATATGTGGTGGGGACTTCTGCCAGAAGAGAACACCAGAGCAGCAGAACCAGACTGCAGTGGGAGACATCGGAGCACAAGGGACAGGTGAGTAGGTGTTTTTTTTAAATACAGTATTACACAGTATTATGCCCCGCACCGACCCCTGCACACGGTATTATGCCCTGCAGCGGCCCCTGCACATGGTATTATGCCCTGCAGTGGCCCCTGCACACGGTATTATGCCCCGCAGCGGACCCTGTACACGGTATTATGCCCCACAGCGGCCCCTGCACACAGTATTATGCTCCATAGTGGCCCCTGCACTCGGTATTATGCTCCATAGTGGCCCCTGCACACAATATTATGCTCCATAGTGGCCCCTGCACACGGTGTTATGCCTCATAGTGGTCCCTGCACTCGGTATTATGCTCCATAGTGGCCCCTGCACACGGTATTATGTCCCATAGTGGCCCCTGCACTCGGTATTATACTCCATAGTGGCCCCTGCACACACAATTATGCCCCATAGTGGCCCCTACATACGTTATCCTGCTCCATAGTAACCCACCCACCTCACTTACCGATGCCCGCTGCCGCTCACAGCCGCTTGTGATTCCCCCCTTCTGCGTCTGATAGCAGAAGAGGAAGCGGAGGCGGCCACAGCAGGTGCGGGGATCGATAAATAAATAGGCCATTACCTGCCGGGGATACTCCAGCAGGTTACGGCCTATTTATATATAAAAAAAAAAGTTCTTGTCACCTACCTGCAATCCCATGATAGAGCCACTGCCGCCTCCTCTTCTTGTCCGCGACGTCTGTGTCTCAGCGTAGGAGGCGCGATGACGTCATTGTATCGCTGCCTGCGCTGACATGCAGAGGTCTCGTAAACCAGCCCAGGACAGGCCCTGCTCAGCTTTGTTTTTTTTAAAGTGGCCTGTCCTGGGCTGGTTTACAGTAAATATAAAGTAAAAAAAATGCTGCCCCCCCAGACAGTGACGGACAGTGCCGCCTGAGGTGGCCGCCTCACTTTGCCTCATTAGCAGTGCGCCCCTGCCACCACTGCACATATAAGCTGGGTGGCCGCAAAAGGGAAAAGGCCAATAAACAACTGATTAAACATGTTGAAACACAGATGACAAAAAATAAATGACACGGTATGGTGAATGGTACTTAAAATAAGTCCACAGGCCTTGCATCCATGAGACTACTCCTACTGGAACATGTCACTGCCCACGCCTTATCTCTCCAGTATTTTTTGTGATAGTCCAATTACATGGCCTGTCATGAAGCAATGTGATTAGCCGTTCTGGGTCAATATAATTAGGCATCCTGGTCAATTACAAAGCTACACAACACACTGCAGGGCCTGCAAATTTGCTGCTTAAGTTTGCTTCCTGTACATCACTAGACCTGGGTAGCTGACTGCAAACACTATGACATATCCTAGAAACCAATCACTTTTTAATGGACATAAAATGGATGACAATCTGTCAACACTTCCATTAACCCCTTCCCTACATCCTCTGCAATACCGTGTTTCTTCAAAAATAAGACCTACCCCGAAAATAAGCCCTAGCTAGATTTTTTAGGTTTTTTGGAGTAGGCTTGAAATATAAGCCCTACTCCAAAACTAAGCCCTAGTTAATTTAACCCCTTCCTGACATCAGCCGTGCGGGTCCTTAAAGATGGCAGCCGCTCTGCTGCAGAGCAGCTACCATAGCTACCGTATTTGGTCTCCACGGAGACCTGGAGTTAATGCCTGCAATCAGTATCTAACCTGATCGCGGGCATTGTTGAGCGTGACTCCCCCTCCTTCCCACCAAAGTAGCACGAGTAGTAGCTACTCGTGCTGCTTTGTAGTAGTAGTCTATGACCAGCCTCAATAGTAATGTAGATAATCAACGTATTGCAGTCTATGGGATGATTGCAGGTTCAAGCTCCCTAGGAGGAGTTAATAGTAAAAGAAAAAAAAAAAAGTTAAAAAATATTAAAAAAAAAACAAAACAATAAAAGTTCAAGTCCCCCCCCCCACTTTCACTAGAATACATATAAAACTAAAATATTACTGTGAAACACATACACATTAGGTATCCCTGTGTCCGAAAACGCCTACTCTACAAACTTATAAAAATAATTTACCTCTATGGTGAATGCCGTAGCGGAAAAAAAAAAAAAAAAGAGCCGAACTGCTGTTTTTTCGCTGTTTCACCTCTGCTAAAAATAAAAAGCGATCAAATGTGTGATTGTTGTTCATGGAAAAAATTAAGACCTACCCCGAAAATAAGCCCTAGCCCTTTTTCAGAGAAAAAAATAATATAAGACACTGTCTTATTTTCAGAGAAACACGGTAGTATGATGGATGTCGGGTATTTAAATATGACGGCTACCCAGGAGCAGAGACATATACAGCAGAGACCCGGCACTAATACCCACGATTAGTGCTTGCAAAAATTTTGAAGGGGATCGCCAGCACCCGGAACAAGATCCGGCAATCCATTGACATGTCTGCTGGAGTCTATTGAAGACTCCCAGGTTTGTCTGGCATTCATTTGTATTTAGCTGCTCTATGCAGCCTGTCATACAAATGCCAGTATTTTGCAATGCATTGTAAAGCATTGCATTAGAGATTACACTCCCTGGGGTTAAAGACCCTTAGGGGGTCTAATCATTTCAGTATATATTAAAAAAAAAAAGTTACAAAATATAAAAAAGAAAAAAAAAAAGAATTAAAAATTTGAATCACCCCCTTTTCCTTGAATAAATATAAAACAAAAAAAATTACTGTGAAACACATACAGTTGTGCCAAAAAGTTTACATACCCCGGCAGATTTTTTGTTTTTTTGGCCTTTTTTCAGAGAATATGAATGACACAAAAACTTTTTCTCCACTCATGGTTAGTGGTTGGTTGAAGCCATTTATTGTAAAATTTCTTTGTTTTCTCTTTTTAATTCATAATGACAACCAAAAACATCAAAATTACCCTGTTCAAAAGTTCACATACCCTGGTGATTTTGGCTTGATAACATGCCCAGAAGTTGACACAAAGGGGCTTGAATGGCTACTAAAGGTAACATCCTTACCTGTGACCTGTTTGCTTGTAATCAGTGTGTGTGCATAAAAGCTGAGTGAGTTTCTGGGATCCAGAGACTGTTGAATCTTTCCTCCAGCCACTGACATTTCTGGATTGTGAGTCATGGAGAAAGCAAAATAATTGTCCACGGATCTATGGGAAAAGGTAGTTGAGCTGTATAAAACAGGAAAGGGATACAAAAATATATGCAAGGAATTGATAATGCCAGTCAGCAGTATTCAAACTGTGATTAACAAATGGAAACTCAGGGGCTGTGTAAACCAAAATTTCAGCCACAACTGCCCAGAAAATTGTTCGGGAACCAAAGAAAAACTCACACATAACATCAGCTGAAATACAGGACTCTCTGAAAACTATCGGTGTGGCTGTTTCAAGATGAACAATAAGGAGGCACTTGAAGAAAAATGTGCTGCATGGTCAAGTTGCCAGAAGAAAGCCATTACTGCGCAAATGCCACAAAGAAACCCGCCTTCAATACGCCAAACAGCACAGAGACAAGCCTCAAAACTTCTGGAACAAGATAATTTGTAGTGATGAGACAAAAATCGAACTTTTTGGCCACAACCATAAACGTTACATTTGGAGAGGAGTCAACAAGGCCTATGATGAAAGGAACACCATTCCTACTGTAAAGCACGGAGGTGGATCAGTAATGATGTGGGGATGTGTGAGCTTCAAAAGGCACAGAAAACTTGGTCAAAGTTGAAGGAAAGATGAATGCAGCACCTTATCAGCAAATACTGGAGGCAAATTTGCAGTCATCAGCCAGGAAGCTGCACATAGGACGTACTTGGACATTCCAACATGACAACGATCCAAAACACAAGCCCAAGTCGACCTGTCATTGGCTACAGCAGAAGAAAGTGAAGGTTCTGGAGTGGCCATCTCAGTCTCCTGACCTCAATACTATTCAGCCACTCTGGGGAGATCTCAAGCGCGCAGTACATGCAAGACAGCCCAGGAATTTACAGGAACTGGAGACTTTTTGCCAAGAAGAATGGGCAGTTTTACCATCTGACAAAATAAAGAGCCTCATCCACAACTACCACAAAAGACTTCAAGCTGTCATTGATGTTAGAGGGGGCAATACACGGTATTAAGAACTGGGGTATGTGAACTTTTGAACAGGGTCATTTTGATATTTTTGGTTGTCATTATGATTTAAAAAGAGAAAACACAGAAGTTTGACAATAAATGACTTCAACCAACCACTAACCATGAGTGGAGAAAAAGTTTTTGTGTTATCATTTATATTCTCTGAAAAAAGGCCAAAAAACCAAAAAATCATCTGGGGTATGTAAACTTTTTAGCATAACTGTACACATAAGGTATCCCTGTGTCTGAAAACACCCAGTCTACAAACTTATAAAAATATTTTTCTCGTACAGTGAACACTGTAGCAGGACAAAAAAAATCAAAAGTGCCACTGTTTTTTTGCTATTTCGCTCTGATAAAAATTTGAATAAAAAGTAATCAAAACAACAGACATTCCCCAAAATGGTATAACCAAAAAGTACACTTAGGCCCGCAAAAAAAAAAAAAAAAACGCCCTATACATCCCTGTACATGGAAATATAAAAAAAGTTACAGATGTCAGTATATGATGACTTTAAGAAAAAAAAATCTTTGCAAAGTTTTGGATTTTTGTTAAGGGGTTAAAATGTAAATAAAACTATATAAATTTGGTATCCCTGGAATCATACCGAAACATAGAATACAGGAGACATGTAATTTTGGTTTCAAAGTAAATGCCATAAAAACGAAGCCTGTAAGAAAATTTCACAAATGCACTTTTTCTCCAACTGTACCCCATTCTGAATTTTTTTTCCAGTTTCTCAGCACATTCTACAGAAAAATAAATGGTAGCATTATGAAGAACAATTTATCCCGCAAATATTAAGCCCTCACATGGCTCTGTGAACGGAAGGAACGAAAAATGCCACCATCGGGAAGGGGTTAAAAACAGATCCAATAAGCTTGTATGAAGTGTGTTTGGTCATCAAAACGGCCACAGATAGATTGTCAGTTTTTTGACAGCTGTTAAAAATGGACCATCAAATAAATATGTGAGTAAACATATGGAATTCAATATGAACTCAAAAAGAATATTTGACGGACATTGCAAAATTTCTCATACCCATGTCTTAGGGACCACCACCTCAGTTCTGAAGGAGATTTTGAAGACCCCATTAGAAAAACTCCATATATCACCCAATTTTCAAAATTGCACCCTCAAATAATTCAAAACAGCATTTAGGAAGTTTGTTAACCCTTTAAGCATTTCATGGAAATTTAAACAATATTGAGGTGTAATTTAGGCATTTGACTTTTTTCTTAATAATACGATCCTTCAGCCCTAAAATTTACACTTCACAAGGGGTTAAAAAGAGAAAATGTACCCCACAATTTGTTATACAATTTAACCCAAGCATGGAAATACCCCACATGTGGATGTAAACTGCTGTTTGGTCACGCAGCAGCACGTCAAAGGGAAGGAACGCTTTTGGGCATTTGAAAACCAGATTTTGATTAAATAATTTTCAGGTGTCATGTCTTTTTTGCAGAGACCCTAAAGTAGCAGTACAGTGTATAGCGAGCATTTTGACCCTACAGCTGTTTCACAGATTTTACTAACATTGAGACATGAAATTGAAAAATTACTAAAATGTCAATTTATCCCCAAATTTTTCTTTTTCACAAGAGGTTAAAGAAGAAAAAGCACCCTGAAGTTTGTTAGACAATTTCTCATGAACAGAGCAATACCCAATATGTAGTTGTAAACTACATGGAGGGACTCAGAATGGAAAGAGCGCTATTTGGCTCTTGGAGGGCAGATTTTGCTGGAATATACAGTACAGACCAAAAGTTTGGACACGCCTTCTCATTCCAAGAGTTTTCTGTATTTTCATGACTATAAAAATTGTAGATTCACACTGAAGGAATCAAAACTATGAATTAACACATGTGGAATTATATACTTAACAAAAAAGTGTAAAACAACTGAAAATATGTCTTATATTCTAGGTTCTTCAAAGTAGCCACCTTTTGCTTTGATTACTGCTTTGCACACTCTTGGCATTCTCTTGATGAGCTTCAAGAGGTAGTCACCTGAAATGGTTTTCACTTCACAGGTGTGCCCTGTCAGGTTTAATAAGTGGGATTTCTTGCCTTTTAAATGGTGTTGGGACCATCAGTTGTGTTGTTCAGAAGTCAGGTGGATACACAGCTGATAGTCCTACTGAATGGAGTGTTAGAATTTGTATTATGGCAAGAAAAAAGCAGCTAAGTAAAGAAAAACGAGTGGCTATCATTACTTTAAGAAATGAAGGTCGGTCAGTCCGAAAAATTGGGAAAACTTTGAAAGTGTCCCCAAGTGCAGTGGCCAAAACCATCAAGCGCTACAAAGAAACTGGCTCACATGAGGACCGCCCCAGGAAAGGAAGACCAAGAGTCACCTCTGCTGCGGAGGATAAGTTCATCCGAGTCACCAGCCTCAGAAATCGCAGGTTAACAGCAGCTCAGATTAGAGACCAGGTCAATGCCACACAGAGTTCTAGCAGCAGACACATCTCTACAACAACTGTTAAACGACTGTGTGCAGCAGGCCTTCATGGTAAAATAGCTGCTTGGAAACCACTGCTAAGGACAGGCAAAAAGCAGAAGAGACTTGTTTGGGCTAAAGAACAGAAGGAATGGACATTAGACCTGTGGAAATCTGTGCTTTGGTCTGATGAGTCCAAATTTGAGATCTTTGGTTCCAACCACCGTGTCTTTGTGCGACGCAGAAAAGGTGAACGAATGGACTCTACATGCCTGGTTCCCACCGTGAAGCATGGAGGAGGAGGTGTGATAGTGTGGGGGTGCTTTGCTGGTGACACTGTTGGGGATTTATTCAAAATTGAAGGAATACTGAACCAGCATGGATACCACAGCATCTTGCAGTGGCATGCTATTCCATCCGGTTGGCGTTTAGTTGGACCATCATTTATTTTTCAACAGGACAATGATCCCAAACACACCTCCAGACTGTGTAAGGGCTATTTGACCAAGAAGGAGAGTGATGGGGTGCTACGCCAGATGACCTGGCCTCCACAGTCACCAGACCTGAACCCAATCGAGATGGTTTGGGGTGAGCTGGACTGCAGAGTGAAGGCAAAAGGGCCAACAAGTGCTAAGCATCTCTGGGAACTCCTTCAAGACTGTTGGAAGACCATTTCAGGTGACTACCTCTTGAAGCTCATCAAGAGAATGCCAAGAGTGTGCAACGCAGTAATCAAAGCAAAAGGTGGCTACTTTGAAGAACCTAGAATATAAGACATATTTTCAGTTGTTTTAGACTTTTTTGTTAAGTATATAATTCCACATGTGTTAATTCATAGTTTTGATTCCTTTAGTGTGAATCTACAAACTTTTGGTCTGTACTGTATCTTGGATATCATTTCGTATTTGCTGAGCCGCTAAGGTGCTAGTGCAATGGAAAGTACCAAAAAGTGACTTCATTTTGGAAACTGCACTGTCCAAAAACCGCCTAAATCTGTGCTCAAAAAAACAAATAGACTTCTTCCCTTCTGCACCCAGCTTTGTGCCCAAACAGCAGTTTATACCCACATATGACATTAAGTACTTTATCCTGGGTATAACAGTGTTATATTTGTGGGCATAAACTGCTCTTTGGGCACACAACAGGGCGCAGAAGGGAAGAAGCACTGCTTGGCTTTTAGATTTAGATGTATGGTATTTGCACACCATTTCATATTTGAAGAGCCCCAGAGGTGCTAGTACAGTGGAATCTCCCAGAAAGTGACCCTATTTAAAAAACTGCATACCTTAAAGAATCAAGGAGTGTAGTTTATTGATACCATTTTGGGATGCCTATAACTTACTGACTAAATATAATTAACTCTTTTTGGAATAGAATAAAAAAAAAAATTCTTTCATTGCTTTTTAACAGCTTTAATTTTTTGCTGTTCACCGTACAGCATAAGTTACATGTTACCTTGATTCTCTGGGTTGATATGATTAAGACAATGCCTAATTTACATTGTTTTATGCGTTATTGATTTAGCAGAAATAAAATACATTTGGGGAATCAGCATCTTCTGAGAGACATAACATTTTTATTTTTCTATTGACAGAGCTGAGTGACAGCTTTTTTTGCAGGATATTATTGATACTATTGGGATATATATGACCTTTAGATCACTTTTTATTCCTAATTTTGTGAGGCAAGATGACAAAAAAATGTTTCTGATGTTTTTTTTCTGACATTCATCATGTATATTTCGATATGGATGCAGCGATGCCAAATGTGTATCATTTTATACTAATTTTTTACATTTTTATATTGGAAAAGGGGCATTTTGTGGGTGGTTATTTCTTTTTTTATTTTCTTTAATACATATTAATTTTTTTTTAAACTTTTTTTGTACATATTTTTTTTTTCCTAATAGGGGATTTGAACCAGAGATCTTCTGATCACTCGTCCAGCATAATACACTCCATTACAGACCTGACTAATCGATTCTGCCAGAGGGCAGGATTGAGACCAGAAGAAGAGAGCATAGACCAGGGACAACTAAACAGGCTAAGACATAATAGTACGTCATGGTGCCTTAAGGTACACATTTCCATTCCTTACTATTAATTCATGGTGCAGGAAGGGGTTAATAGCATTTAGTTATTTGCTTTACAGCATAGGCATGGCCATAGGCAGCAATAGTCTAGATCCTACTCATTAAGGTCTGTGGGAGAGTTTCCTAGACATCCTGTGTGCAGGGAGAAGGATATTGGCAGTAGTGTATCTTTTATTGTAATCCTGCCTGTGATGTTATGCAACATGTACAAGCAAAATGTACAAAATTGTCAAGTGGCTGTCTACTATTAGGTTCAGTGGCCAGAGTGAAAATTACAGTGTTTTTAATCAGTTATTTCTCTGGAAATAATTTAGATAGCACTACAACCTTAGTGTCATATGAAAGAAGATAATGTCCTTTATGACACCAAAAGCAAGTTTGTAAGTTAATATAATGTGCAAGATACAACTGTTTGAAGTGATCCTCCTCTTCCCTCATTTTCTCTACATTACACAGCCCCATACTCCTATACACCATACACAGTAATGTTCAGTGAGAGGCAAAAACAGCTCTCAATACAGAAGCCAGGGAAAGAATAAAGAGAAGCAAGATTTCACAGAAAGGATCCATAAGTTGTTGATGACACAAATACTGCCAGAAAATCAAATGTTGTCCAAAAGTTTAGTTATACTTTAGCGTAAAAACTTGGTTTTAAAAATAGGTAATTTTTTAGTTACATATTCCCTTTAAGATAGATGTGATCATGCTTCTTAATAAATTAGAAGCATCTCTGGTCCGCCGTGTGCCAGAAACCTTTTGGGGAAAATGGGAAAAAGTTGCAATTTTTTTTGCCACAAAAGTTATCGACTTTTTACCTCCAGAAAACTGGTGTTCGTATCTTCTTAAATTCCACACATTGTTTAGGGGAATAACACACAGGTCCTTGAGTCAAAATAGTTACAATACAGTAAATAAAATAAATGTCAAAATAGTTACAATACAGTAAATAAAATAAATGAATAAAATATTTCTAGGATTTTTTTTAGAAGAAACATGTTTTTTTTTTACAACTTGTTTGCATAGAAGTATATTAATGATCAATGGGCCTCTTTAGGATGTCTTGGTCATAAATCCAATCCACTGTTTAAGACAGAGATTATTGATAAAGATAGTAAAACATACATTTCAGTAAATGTTATAATTTTGGCTACAATAAAAAAGATCTTTTGAAATCCAATCACAGGGCTGTCATCTTGCATATGATATTCTACAGACGAGCTTACATCATGTCTCTTTAATACTGTACTTAGTCTAACTTATTAAAGTAATACAAACTAAAACTATTCCTACTGGAAAAAAATACCTCAACATCAATGAATGTACGACTTACTAAATTGTGAGGCAATTGTATGTTTTAAGATTACTACCATATTAAATCACAGAGGTGAATGGTCAGCCAAAAATTATATATTGAAACATAACTTTTATTAGTCACACACACTAAAATAAGTCTCAAAAGAATTATGTCTGCCACTTCTATACCACCACCTCAAACGGATAAAGGGGTATATTGCGAACCTGAGAGACTCATCCCAACATGATATGTGGACACCACATCTCCTTCCAAGGGTCCTGAATGATGTCTTAGAGGGCAAGAAGATCTCCACGCCCAGTGGTCTATCACTCTCTAGTTCACAAACCCAAATATATCTTGATGAAGTTTGATTTAGTGGGTTACCACTAATGTTGTGAGACCCTATTCATACTTAGCAATAATCAATGCTGGACAGACCAGGCAGGGTAAGGTTTGATATTCAGTGAATCCCCTATAACCCTTCTTATGTAGTTCCTGATCTGTAAGACAGTATGATTGCTATTGTTTACCCTTAATAAATATTCTCCTCCCGAGATAAGATATACTAAAAATAACAACAGCTACACCCCCTGATAAATTGAGGGGCTGCGCTACAAATTATCCGTCTCTCAATTTATAAACACAGAATACCTCTGCTACTATGCTCAAAAAGCACCACTAGGGTATTCCTGGTGGACTGATTTTTGTAACCACCCAGGTAATCAACCCTAAAACTTCTTGGTGCTTTGTCATGGCTGTTGTACTAAAGGTTAATGGCTGTCATCTGTGTCTCAGTATAGAGATATAAAAAACCACTATTGCTGTACTCAGAGACACCTCTGGGGTAACATAGACTACCACTATTGCTGTACTCAGAGACACCTCTGGGGTAACATAGACTACCACTATTGCTGTACTCAGAGACACCTCTAGGGTATTCCTGGTGGAGTGATTCTTAGCCACCCAGGCAATAAACCCTTGCAAAAAGATTTTTTTGGTGCTCAATAATAGCTGCAGCCTGTCATATGTTCAGCAAATACTAATGGGTTGGCGGTAACATGAAGTGCATTTTTAATTTTTGGTCAATAGTCACATAGATTTCTACAAAATACCAAGTTGTATGGAACCATGAAATTACATCTATACAAGTGTAAATGTATGAACCCTCTATATGTCTCCATTTTCTTATTAATACATACATGAACATACAGTATGGAATTGTTTTCTTCCAAGCTCCCTACAAATATAAGAAAATCAGGAAGGCAAATTGTGTCAATGCTTTGCTGTGCAGGCTCCATGCACATAGTTCTTCTATGTGTTTAAAACTTCAGTAATTGGTATTGAGATTTCCTAATACCTGGTTTGGTGAGGGCAAGTATCACTTTTATTATCTGTTATCCTTTCTAAGCAATTTTAAATATACTTCTAATTCAGAGGACAACCCCTAAATACATCTTCAGTGTGTTACTACTGATGGATTTATATTGGGCAGAACCAATCATTTAGTGACATGCACATAACAATAGTAGATAATATCCGTCTTTTCCGATATTGTTATTAACAGTTAATATTATGTGTATGTATTTCTTTACTAACCAAGAACATATCCTGTAGTTAAAAACACTTAGAGAACTGATGAAAAAAATAGTATTATCATATTTTTCAATAAATCCTCATACTGTATGTTAAAATAAAAATGCATTTACTTTATATGGTTAGCGCCTCACATGGCACAGAACAATAAGTCTGGTTATATGATTGTAAAACATTATTTCCTGAGAAACCTGAATTGTATAATAGATAATGTCATTTTATTTCATAGAACAGTCAACAGGAAGGAGATATGACGTGCTTGTGGCTTCAAGCTGCACAATCTACGTCAGCGCATGACTTTACACCAGATGTTTGTGTCATTCTGGGAAATGTTCCCTAATTTATATTTATGTGTCACTCATGTATTTTAAAATTACAAAACTGAGTATTCTGCAATCAAAGTGTTAAATTTAAGGGATTTTTGATGGTACTGTATATAAACTAGATTCAGTTTAGAATGGTAACTCATTTATCTTATTAATACTTTATCAATTCTAATAGATTTTCAGTTTGATCTACTCCCTGCCATTCTTAGGACCAGAGAAGAATGGCAGTGTGAGTGGAACCAAATTAATAAAGGGCTAACATTTAAGCATAAAACACTTGTCCACATAGCAGGGCATATTTTGGACTAGACACTGCTTTATGTGCATCTGTAATTTGGATGCAGCAATTAAATCTTTGCTAATGATTACTGTAAGTTTTATTTGTTATCATCTGTTTCAATACATCATTTTGTCTTGTCTGGTTTATTGTTTTATAGTTAAGTATGGATAAATGTAAGTATAACATGTGATGTGATTTACAGTATAGTGTACAAAAACCTGTGCTGCACTTTCATGCTATGAAAGATACAGAAAGTCAAGGTTAACTTTGCTACATCTGAAGGACTTATTGCATATTGCTTCATAGTCTGTGCTGGTATGTAAGTATATAAGGAATGTTTCTTTTAATAAAAAAATAATACTTCAAGAAGACAAATTATGAGATTCATGTCCATTCTCCAGTGACTGACATGAAGCACATCTTTTATTTTTGGATATATTATTTAGCACATAGGATGTTTGTCATGAGTTTCCACAATATCTGATGGCATAAACACAGATGAAATTTCTAAGGGACATCTTTCTAAAGAGAAAATTAAATTTATAACATTAAGTAAGAGGCAAGACTCTCCCTCCTACTTCACAGAGTGAAGGTATCTGGACTTCTATGTGCCGTAGAAAGAGAAGGATTCATGGTGTAGATGTTGGTGGGAAGGAGGTGGAAAGAAGGTATAGGCAGAAGGAGAGATGAGTCTGATAAGGAGGAAGAGATGAGGAGAAGGTGTGTAACGTCTCTGCCATTTCGGGTCTCGGCGCCGCCCTCCGCTCGCACACTGTGGCAAAGGAGGCGTATTCAATTTAGTTCTTTGTGTAAGTTTCTTGCTGCTCAGTCTGAACATGGTCCTAGTCAGTGTAATGGATTTCCGGCCCCACCCGTGTTCTGAACATTTCTCTCTGGACGGTATAGAGTTAATCTCTTCCTGGCCTGTGTGATTGACAGCCTGTGTACCTATCAGGTCTGGGGGCTGGTTCCAGACTTTCTATAAACAGGTTTTCAGCCCTCACATAGTCGCCGGTTATTGCTCTTGTCTTTGCCTGCTCTCTTTATATTATTCCTTGCTACTTTGTTACCTGATTCTCTGACCCTTTGGCTTGTCTTTTTGACTATTCTCTTGGATTTTGACTTTGTACTGCATTGCTCGTTTGTTACTGACCCCTTGGCTTGCTTACTCTGCTTTTGTGTTGTTTTTGTCTTGTCCTGTTCTTTGTGTCACTTACCCAGTGTAGGGCGTGTCTTCGAGTTGTCCTTTTACTGTTTAGGGTAACTGAGGCAATAGGAAGGGACAGTGGCTGGGGTGAGATTAGGGCTCACTTGTCTCTGTCCTTCCTCCCAGACCGATGCAGTAGTGTCAGGGTTCCTACGGTTGGCAAGACCCTTACAGAATAACTGGCCCATACATTCTGCCATTGCTTCCTATAGGGTCAGCATGGATCCTATTCAGGGCCTTGCAGCCAAGTTGCAAGGTTTGGTAGGTCTGGTAGCTGAGCTTGCTAAACAGGTGCAGACCCTTACTGATGCTGCTGCGGCATCCCCAGTTGTTTCTGCCCCTTTTAGGGTTAAGGTGCTACTCCCCGACCGTTTTTCAGGGGATCGTGAAAAATTTGAGACTTTCCGGGAGTCTTGTCGCTTGTATTTCCGGATTAATCCACATCCATCCCAAGCCCAAATGGTGGGAGTAGTTATATCCCTCCTACAGGGGGATCCACAAGCTTGGGCCCTTAAACTCCCTCCAGGGGCTGAGGAGTGGATTAACTTTGAAAAATTTTTTTTGTCTTTGGGGTCTATATATGCTGAGCCAGACCACATTGGGCTTGCGGAATCGCAACTCCTCACCATGCGGCAGGGCAAACGCTCTGCTGAGGAATATTGCACAGAATTCCTCAAGTGCAGCGTGACTGCAGGTTGGTGTGAGTCAGCTCTAAAGGCCCACTTTAAACAAGGCCTGTGTGACCGTGTTAAGGAGCTCTGGGTTGGTCACCCAGATCCTCCCACTCTTGAGCAGGCCATGACTTTGGCTGTCCGTATTGACCGTAGGATTCGGGAAAATGTTAAAGAGAGAATAGGGTCTGCTTCTTCCAAGTTTTCTGTCTCCCCATCACTCTCTCCTGAGAAACCTGTTATTTCTCCCATGACTTCTGGTGAGGAACCCATGCAACTAGGAGTTATGGATGCCAAGATGCAACGAGAGCATCGTCTCAGGAACAACCTCTGCCTGTACTGTGGTGCTTCCGGTCATTTCATCCGTGACTGCTCGACCAGACCTCGCAGACCAGCAGAAAAACTTCAGTGCCTGAGTGGTAATCAGAAGAACCACTCAGGCAACCAGGTATTTGCTGATATGACTGCTCTGCACACTTTAAATTGTGTTACGGAGGAGACTGTCTCGGCTGCTAAAGGTGGGAAACACCAGGTGAATAAAAAATGTTTGCCTGGCCCACCAGTGTCTGTGGTGGTGCAAAAAGACCCTGAATTGAAGGCAGAGAAAATACTGGGTCCTACTAAAACTGGTTTATCTGGTGAGGGTCCGGTGGCCCCTCATAAAGGGGGGGTACTGTAACGTCTCTGCCGTTTCGGGTCTCGTCGCCGCCCTCCGCTCGCACGCTGTGGCGAAGGAGACGTGTTCAGTTTAGTTCTTTGTGTAAGTTTCTTGCTGCTCAGTCTGAACATGGTCCTAGTCAGTGTAATGGATTTCCGGCCCCACCCGTGTTCTGAACATTTCTCTCTGGACGGTATAGAGTTAATCTCTTCCTGGCCTGTGTGATTGACAGCCTGTGTACCTGTCAGGTCTGAGGGCTGGTCCCAGACTTTCTATAAACAGGTTGTCAGCCCTCACATAGTCGCCGGTTATTGCTCTTGTCTTTGCCTGCTCTCTTTATATTATTCCTTGCTACTTTGTTACCTGATTCTCTGACCCTTTGGCTTGCCTTTTTGACTATTCTCTTGGATTTTGACTTTGTACTGCATTGCTCGTTTGTTACTGACCCCTTGGCTTGCTCACTCTGCTTTTGTGTTGTTTTTGTCTTGTCCTGTTCTTTGTGTCACTTACCCAGTGTAGGGTGTGTCTTCGAGTTGTCCTTTTACTGTTTAGGGTAACTGAGGCAATAGGAAGGGACAGTGGCTGGGGTGAGATTAGGGCTCACTTGTCTCTGTCCTTCCTCCCAGACCGCTGCAGTAGTGTCAGGGTTGCTAGGGTTGGCAAGACCCTTACAAGGTGTCTACAGAATCTGTTCTAGGACATGTTGATGGAGTTGGGGATAATCTGGTTTACTGCCAGGTAGCACAATTCGTGTAAGCAATTTCATACATTTTCTAAAGCATTCTCACACTGATTTTATTTGCTTACCTAAATAGTCAATGTGCTGAGTCATTCATTATGCATTTAATAAGCAAAGTGGCATATTATACCTGTACCTATGTTCAAATAATGGTATGCAGGCTGCTTAGAAAACTATACAAACATTAAAAACAGTGGCTCAGATTTTGGGCATGGTTTACCTCTAAGTGGTTTATTATAGAAAAAGCATGGAAACTCTTTAATAATAATAATAATAATAATAATAACTTTATATAGCGCCATCATATTCCGTAGCATTTTACAAATCAGAGGACACATGAAACAGACAATATGAGACATTACAATGTGACAAAGAAATAAACATATCAAACAGTAGGAGTGAGGGCCCTGCTCCCAAGAGCTTACATTCTATGAGGAGATAGGGGGATACAAGAGGTCTTTGGAATATTTTTCAGATTTTGAATAGTCAGGGCCTTAATCTTTTATAAACATGTTAGCCCTCCAGTTCAGGGGGAAAACAAATACCCCAAGGACTTCAATGAATGCAAAGATAAGCTAGTAAAAAATAAAATCTGGTAGCAAAGCTTTTCTCCTCATGAGACAGCTCTTCAATCTAGCACTGCCATTTAATTCATTTCTGTTTTTCATCATATTTGGTTATAAATCCTTTCAAACAAAAAAACCCTATATACTTGTTCCTTCCAGCTCCAAAAAATGGAGGATCTTTAGAAAAACACTTCTTCAGAACTTGAAGCCTGGCTTGAAATAACATTTGTAAGAGTAAATTTCAGCATCCTTTATGCTTCAGATACAGAGCCTCTGAATAATGACCCAAAAATATTAGTTTAGGTAAAATCAGAAAATTGATGTTGAATAAATGTGTTTTTTATTGCAAGAAAATTATTATTAACCCCTTCCTGACATTCCAGCGCTAATGCCCACAATCATTGTGGACATATTAAGGCCCCTGGCATTGACCGAGGCGATATTTTGCCAGGGATCGTCGGCACCCAGAACGAGGTCCAGTTGCCATGACATGCCATAACCTATTGAAGGCTCCGAGTCTTCTCTGGCATATACTTCTACTGCAGGCTGCTCTATGCCTAGGGAGTCTAATAAATGCAATAAAAAAAAAAGTGAAAAAAAAATATAAAAAATAAAAATAATTAAAAGCTCAAATCACCCCCCTTTTCCTAGAATAAATATAAAACTAAAAAATTACTGTAAAACACATACACATTAGGTATCCCTATGTCCGAAAACGTCCAGTCTTCAAACTTACAAAATTATTTTTCCAGTAGTGGAAAAAAAAATTAAAAGTCACAAACCATCGTTTTTTCTCCTCTGCTAAAAATTTTAATAAAAACGGATCAAAGCAATAGACATTCTCCAAAATAATATTGCTAAAAAGAACATTTGGCCCCATAAAAAATAAAAAATTAAAAATTCACAAGAATTTCTCCCATCCTCCTGGCAGAAAGATTGTTTTCAGGGAGATGAAGTTTATGTGAACCGGTATATAAACTTTTGGACTTCTATCTCAAGCCCCTTGTTCTTACATTGCCCTCCTTTGTGAGAGACTCTACAGATGTTCTCCAATGAATCAATGGAATCATCTTGGGAGAAGAAATGTTTCTGGTGAGTGCTGACGTTGAGTCATTATACTGTATATCTCCATTTCACATGATGACAAACTCAGGGCCTCCAAGTTCTTTTTGGTTAAAAGTGGACTATTAGATCGTATTTTGTTGCTGTTAGATTTTGAAGCACAATTTCTTTACTTTCAAGGACCACTTTTTTCTTCGGACCCAGGAGTGGTTATGGGGGACAATTTGTGCACCCTCTTCCTGGGGTACTTGGAGAGGGAGACAGTCCTTGATATTTCCAACTCTGAGCTGAGTCAAGTGGTCTCTTGGATAAAATTTACTTATGACCTGCTTTTCATTTGGCAGTGTCCTCTTGGAGAACTGGAGCAGGTCATCTGCAACATTAATGATAATAATATGAATATAAGACTTACCCATGTAATTACAAAAACTCAAATGGACTTTTTAGATACCAGAATTAATGTAGACATGAATGTCCAACTACATACATCAGGGCACAGAAAATATACTAGTGTGAATGCTCTTCTACATGCATCTTCAGCCCATCCAAGAAATATCATTAATGCATGGACGTATTTTCCATGAGGCGACCTGAGATGATGGCCTCAGGCGGCGCCTAATGGATTAAACTGTGGAGCGGCATTTTTTTATGAAATCAGCAGCTATTTATTGTGTTATTGCAATAGGCAGCTGCTGAGAATTTTTATTCACTTGTCCATACCCTTGTCCTGGCCACCCTCTGCTATCACTTCTAGGTGGCGCTACACTTACATCACAACTCTGAAGAATGCCGGGTCACTACAGCATACCCTGGAGACAGCAGTGGAGGGTGGCCAGGACAGGACCGTGGACAGGTGAGTAAAAATTATCGGCCTCTGTGTGTGGGAGTGAGGTAAAAAAAAATAAAATAAAAAGGCAGTCATATACTGTGTGGGGGCCATAAAAAGGGGTCAGATACTGTGTGGGGACAAAAAAAAGACCATATACTGTGGGGTAGCATAACAAAGGGGTCATATACTGGGGGGGCTATAAAAAGCAGGGTCATATACTGTGGGGGGTGGGAAGGGGGGTCATATACCATGTGGGAGTCAAAAAAGGGGGTCATATATCATGTGATTGGCCAGAAAAAGGGGGTCATATACCGTGTGGGAGGCATAAAAAAGGGGTCATATACCGTGTGATGGGTCAGGAAAGGGGGTCATATACTGTGTGGTGGGCCAGAAATAGAGGGTCATATACCGTGTGGGGAGCCTGAGAATGGGGTTCATATACTGTGTGGCAAGCCAAAAAGAGGGGTTCATATACTGCGTGATGGGCCACAAAAAGGGGTCATATACCATGTGGTGGGCCAGAAAAAGGGGGTCATATACCGTGTGGTGGGCCAGCAAAAGGGGATTATATATCTTGTGGTGGGTCAGAAAAAGGGGGTCATATACTGTGTGGTGGGACAGAAAAAGGGGGTCATGTATCGTGTTGTGGGCCAAAAAAAGGGGTTGTATATAATGTCTCTCACTTATGGTATGCATTTGTTCACTGGCATTCAGTTTTGTCATTTATTATTTTTCACACTTTCACTACTGTGTCATTCAATGTTTTTAAGTTGCATATTTATGCACAGCATTTTGTCTTCATTTTATTTTATGGTTTATTTATTTTACTCTAGGTTCACACCTGCTCTTGGGTTTCCATTCTTCAATAAACCCAATCTACTTAAAAAGCTGTTACCTGCAGACCCCATAGACTATAATGGGGTTTCCATCTGAAAAATGTGGAGAGAATGCTTGCAGGACTTTTCTCTCCGCATTTTTTAATCGGATTCAGGAACGGAATCCCTAAATGGAAACCAAGAGCTGGTGTGAACCCAGCCTTACATGTGTGCTTTCTCTTTTAACCATTTTCCCTTCCCCTTCATTTTGGGCATGTTGCCCTTAAGATGTATGGCAGCCAAAGTAGTATTGGGATACATGCATATCCTGGTTCAATGTTGTGATCCAGCTGCGCATGAACAGAAGAATTTTTCATGACAATACTATAGTTGCGGTCTTGTGTCATTTTCTCTGTCTGAATATGTGCAGCGGTATGCAATTAGGCTCAATTGAGGTGTGCACTATATAAAATGGCACCCTCCCTTCAGCCCCCAGAAGAAACAGCAGGGTGAAAGGTGCATTGGAGCTGAGGGTTGGTGGTCGTGGCTCCTACTCTTCGTGCGGACTATACCTTGGTCTACCATTATACCTTGTACTACCATTATAGGTTCTAGTAGGTCTTTATTACTGTGTGTCTCATAAAAGTATTAATCTACTTTATTTAACGGTCACTGAATGGACGTATTTATTTAATTGGGACACAATTTATGAATTTGTGTGTACGATAGATGGAAAACAGCTAATGTGCTTTATACTTATTAAATGCAATGTCACACTACAGTGGGGAAAAAAAAGTATTTAGTCAGCCACCAATTGAGCAAGTTTTCCCACTTACAAAGATGAGAGAGGCCTGTAATTGACATCATAGGTAGACCTCAACTATGAGAGACAAAATGAGGAAACAAATCCAGAAAATCACATTGTCTGATTTTTAAAGAATTAATTTGCATATTATGGTGGAAAATAAGTATTTGGTCAATAACAAAAGTTCATCTCAATACTTTGTTATATATCCTTTGTTGGCAATGACAGAGGTCAGACGTTTTCTGTAAGTCTTCAGAAGGTTGGCACACACTGTTGCTGGTATGTTGGCCCATTCCTCCATGCAGATCTCCTCTAGAGCAGTGATGTTTTGGGGCTGTCGCTGGGCAACACGGATTTTCAACTCCCTCCAAAGGTTTTCTATGGGGTTGAGATCTGGAGACTGGCTAGGCCACTCCAGGATCTTGAAATGCTTCTTACGAAGCCACTCCTTCGTTGCCCTGGCGGTGTGCTTGAGATCATTGTCATGCTGAAAGACTCAGCCACGTTTCATCTTCAATGCCCTTGCTGATGGAAGGAGGTTTGCACTCAAAATCTCACGATACATGGCCCCATTCATTCTTTCATGTACATGGATCAGTCGTCCTGGTCCCTTTGCAGCCTTTACAGCCCCAAAGCATGATGTTGCAACCCCCATGCTTCACAGCAGTTATGGTGTTCTTTGGATGCAACTCAGCATTCACTCTCCTCCAAACATGACCAGCTGTGTTTCAACCAAACAGTTCTACTTTGGTTTCATCTGACCATATGACATTCTCCCAATACTCTTCTGGAACATTCAAATGCTCTCTAAGCAGGGGGACACGTCTGGCACTGCAGGATCTGAGTCCCTGGCGGAGTAGTGTGTTACTGACGGTAGCCTTTGTTACGTTAGTCCCAGCTTTCTGCAGGTAATTCACTAGGTCCCACCGTGTGGTTCTGGGATTTTTGCTCACCGTTCTTGTAGTCATTTTGACCCCACGGGGTGAGATCTTGCGTGGAGCCCCTATCGAGGGAGATTATCAATGGTCTTGTATGTCTTCCATTTTCTAATTATTGCTCCCACAGTTGATATCTTCACACCAAGCTGCTTGCCTATTACAGATTTAGTCTTCCCAGCCTGGTGCAGGTCTACAATTTTGTTTCTGGTGTCCTTCCACAGCTCTTTGGTCTTCACCATAGTGGAGTTTGGAGTGTGACTGTTTGAGGTTGCGGACAGGTGTCTTTTATACTGATAACGATTTCAAACAGGTGCCATTACTACAGGTAATGAGTGGAGGACAGAGGAGTCTCTTAAAGAAGAAGTTACAGGTCTGTGAAAGCCAGAAATCTTGCTTGTTTGTAGGTGACCAAATACTTATTTTCCACCATAATTTGCAAATAAATTCTTAAAAAAACAGACAATGTGATTTTCTAGATATGTTTTCTCATTTTGTCTCTCATAGTTGAGGTCTACCTATGATGTCAATTACAGGCCTCTCTCATCTTTTTAAGTGGGAGAACTTGCACAATTGGTGGCTGACTAAATACTTTTTTTCCCCACTGTATATGAATTGTATTATTGTATTATATTATATATTTCTGGTTTTTGGTATGTCAGCCACAACTTCCTCTACCTCTTGAGTGTGTGTCTTTTTTAAATGTTTTTTTGTTGATGAATTTCTGCCTTTTTTAACATATTACTAATAAACATGATGAATTGTGTCTACTTGTTGATTTATACTTTTTCATAGACTTTGTTGGGACATATTTATAGAGTTATATAACTTTAAAGATGATCCTGGAGATGGAAAACCTTTTAAGCAGTGGCGTAACTAGGAATGGCTGGGCCCCAATGTGAACATTTGACATGGGGCCCCTCCCCCTGGACCGCCGCCCCTAAGCCCCCCTGGACCGCCCCCTCCAACCCCCCCCATAAAACCGCATTCCTGCACACACTATTATGCGTCATAGTGGCCCCTACACACACTATTATGCCCCATAGTGGTCCCTGCACACAGTATTATGCCCCATAGAGGCCCTTGCACACAGTATTATGCCCCATAGTGGCCCCTGCACTCAGTATTATGCCCCATTGTGGACCACCTATGAACAATTATTATACTCTGGGGTCTTTTCAGACCCCAGAGTATAATAATCGGAGACCCAGGGGAGGATACAAACAAAAAAGAACAATGTTACTTACCTGGCTTCCTGGCTCCGGTGCGCTACTTTGGTCATCTTCAATGTTGGCCAGATCTCGCGTGAGCCAAGCCAGTGTCATAACACATAATGACATCGGCTGACGTGTGGGACATCACCAAACAGGCCCGAAGCTTTCTGGAGCGCAGGAGAGGTCAGTAGTATTGTTTTGTTATGTTCTCTCACCTCCCCTGGGCCTCCGATTATTATCGTCTTTTCAGACCCCGGAGTATAATGGTAGCAGTGTTTGTGGGGTTCGCGGTAGCGGCTGCCACAGGACTCCGGGCCCCCTAATGTCCCGGGCCCTATGGTAGCCTCTACTGCTGCTACCCCGGTATTTACGCCCCATATTTAAGTGTTTAGAAAGAAAGGAATTTAATATAGATGGCACCTCTCAGATGCTTTCTAAGCACATCATAATCAGGATACATATAAGCAGGGCCATAAATATTAAAGAATATCTATTTTTTTCAATGAAGCATCACACCAATGAAAGTCTATGGGTCTGTATGTCATCCATTTTTCACAGACCCATAGTATAGAAAATGAAACAAAAAAAAAGTTGATCTGCTTTTCACAATTGTGAAAAGCGGATCGCAAATGAGCAGTGTGAGGTGTTATCTGTGAATAGCACAAACCTAGCAGAAAAAGGATAATAAAATTCTGGCAAATTTTGCTAGACAGTAAGTAAACCAATATGTAGTGTAAAGTTAAAGAAATGTCTAAAAATTCACAAAATGTATCATTCAGTATGAGCTACTTTTATAAATTTGGCGAATATTTAGACTGCTTGGTCTAAATCTACACTGTCCAAATATTTGATAGAATAAGTCTGGACCCTTGTTCTTAAAGGGTATCTGAGTTTTCATGAAAAATTTAAATATGTGCAGGGTCTTGCTGGGCAGTCTGTTCTATTTCTGTATAACCCTGCATACTTGATGTCCTATCAGTTTTTCTGCTGCTAACATCCCCATTATCACTGCACAACATTTTACATTTGTCTCTGAGGCTGTGGCCATGTGCTATAAGGAGCAGCCTGCCCCCTCTACTATCCATTACTGATACTACTTGTTTCTTTATATGTAATTCTGCCAGGAGTAACTGTACAATAGAAATAGCTGAGAAAAGCCCAAATGACTATAGTATAGGAGATCCAGGAACACTGGACTGCAAATACATAGCAATATACACAGGCATGACTCATGAACAGAGTAATCTATGTACACAATCAGGAAAGCTGCTTGCCGTCTGTGAATAATGCCCCATCTGCAATCAAACAATCTACCAGAAGTAGATCCAAGTACATAAAAGTTTTTTTTTTTCTTACATTGTCAGCTGTGAGATTTGCAGAATGTTCAGTCAGCAGTTTGTAGACATTTGTATGCAGGCTATGAAGAGCATCCACTCCTCCCATTCCACTCACTGTGTGAAGACAGAATAGAACCTCCCCCTCCACTCACTGTGAAGGCGTCTTGCTTATCTAATGTATCTATGGACGGCAGGGTCGGACTGGCCCACAGGGGTACCGGTGAATTCCTCGGTGGGCCCCATGCTTTTAGGGGGGCCCTACCGGACCCCCATTGCTTTTTTTAATAGACAGTGGAGGTGTGGTAATGGCCCCTATTTTCTTACCTCTCCCTGCTTCTCCTCTTCCCTCTCCAGAGTGCCTCCGTACACCACACATTACGCCATCACGACGCACAGGGCCAAGACTGAAGAGAGGAGAGGCCATGAGTAGGAGCAGGGTGAGGTAAGTGATGCAGCCAGGTTCTCCTTGGTTTTGCGGTCCAGTTTAAACAACCGGATCGGAAAACCGGGTTGAAGTGATGCCGCCGACCCGGTTCTGCTACTAGTAGAGCAGAAAGCCACTGGTTTCCTGCTCTACCACTCAGACTTGTTGGCCAAAGGCCCATTGAGCCTATGGAATACAATCTAAGCACCAATACTCACCTGGCTGCTCTCTGGCGCCTCCTGCTTCTTCCTGCTCCGGGCGCACATGTGATCGGGAAGGCAGGAAGGCTCTCTGGGAGCTCCGGCTGAAGTTACAGCTGGTTCCCAATGTCAGCAGCTGCACGATTTTGTGCAGCTGCTGAGTTCTGCTTGGACGTACCGATATGTCCTTGCAGAACAAGACAACTACCTTCCAGACATATATAGTCTATGGGCAGTTCGGAAGTGGTTAAAGTGTGAGGCTTAGGGGGCTATATTAAAGGGATTGTCCAGGAATAATTTTTTAAGGTCTATCCTCAGGATAGGCCATAAATACCTGAACAGTTCGGGGTTGACCCCCGACCCCTTGAACAATCAGCTCTACGGAGCAACTTTCAGCACCTGACTTGTACACAATACGGGGCTGGAAGGAAAAAGCTCTGTCCACTGTATATTACCCGGGCACCTTCACTGCATCTCAGCACATATTGAAGTCAGTGGGAGCAGAGCTGCAGTGACGGCGCTGGGCAACTATACAGCAGATGGAGCTTTCTGCTTCTTGCCCTGTATTGTGTACAGAACAGGCACCGGAAGTGGTTCTGTACTGCTGATGGGGCCGGGTGTCAGCTCCCTACTGATCACATATTTATGGCCTAATTAAGCCTGGACAATCCCTCTAATATGCCCCACACAGTTTAATGTTCCCCCCACAGGATGTTAGCCCCCATCACTGCCCCCCCCCACAATATAATGGCCCCATCACTGTTCCCTATATAGGGGACCAGTGAAGTGACCATAAAAAAATTAGGTCTTTAAAGAGGTTGTCTATAAATTAGAGTGACCCCGGTGGCAGCCAGGGAGGTGTAAAATTAAAAAAAGCACACTCACCTGGCCTCTCTGTGTCTGTTCAGTCTCATGGCGGCGCCTCATTTCTTGAAATCCTGTACCTAATTTGTCTTAGCGGTCACATGAGGAGCAGGACTCCCAGCAAGGAGCACGAGACTGAATGGACACTGGTGGCGGACAAAGGAGCACCAGGGACAGGTGAATATGCTTTTTTTTTTTTTTAATTTGACACCTCCTGCTCGCCCCATGGGCTGCTCCAAATATTTATCCATGTTTCTAATATAGATGGCCTGTCTTTAGGATAGGCCATCAATATTACATATGCTGGGGTACAACAGCCAGGACCTCTGGAGATCAGCTTTTCCAGGACAGTGTGGCTACAGGTATTTATTTATTAATTTAATACTGTATTTATTAGACCCTTAGGGGACTTGAACCCCAGGGGATCTGATCACTAATGCAATGCCATTGTAAAATTTCATCACTTCTATTACAGGTTGCATAGAGCAACCTATAGTAGAAGTAATGCTGAGACAAGCCTGGGAGCCTTCAATAGGTTCCTGGATGTCATGGAAATGGATTGACAGCCCAAGATCTCATTCTGATCGCTAGCGGTCCTCCCCAAAATGGTGGGAAAATAGCACCTCGGTTAGCTTTGACTGAGGCACCAAGGGGCCTTAATACCCGCGATCAGTGTGGGCACTGATCGTGGACATTAGCTCCGAGTCTTTGCTGTATGATATGGCCACTCAGCTCCTGAGCTACCACCATATTTAAATACCTGACATCCGCCGTACTATTACGGCAGTTGTCAGGAATAGGTTAAACTAAAATGTATTACATTTTGGTCCATAATCACATGCTCTATGAAAAGAGACTAAGTTGTCTGAAAAGTTACCATTTAAATGATATTATTTCTAAAACATGGAAAAAGAGTGCCTACTCTTGTACTTTTGTACATTGTGGACATTTGAGCACAATTTTATAAAATAGCAAAAATTGTGGATCACTACTGTATCTCCTGTTTTTGTCTTTTTTACTGGAACTATTTTGTCAATGGTATACATATCACATCACTACACAATGTATCAAAATGTATCAATGCATCAAAATTTTATTATATTTGACTTTTTTGAGTACCTAAAAAAGGTATCACAGAGCCAAGATGCTATTTTGTGGGGGCTGTATATTACAGAAAGGTTAATGGTTTACAGTGACATACTATAGGATGATGAACTACCTTTGGGAATATGCAATGAAAATAGTAAAATTGGACATTTTCTCAAGGAGTGGGCAATAAAGAATATTCTACAGTAAATAGTAAATTCATAATCATCATGCTGAAATTGCTCTGGATATAAGAAAGGTTTGCTTTATGTAATATAAATAGTGGGAGATTGTTACTATAACAAAGGAATTATCTATGCACATGTGTATTTGTACATTTTGTTTATGAGAAGCAGGGATATGTTTTATGTATTTTATATTTATTTTAATGTAAAACTGAAATATTCTGTTTTATACATTGTTTTTTTAATCTGAAAGCGCTGAAAATAATACAAATTGTGCCATTAGTGTGCCTTATAACAGACATTTCCAAGGTAATTGGTTCTTTGCACATCTCATGAGCCATTAAAGTGTTGAAGTGTAGAGAAAAGTCTTTGAAATTATGTTATATCTCAATGAAAGGGATTCTTCAAAATCGCAACACGTTTTCTAGCACTCCAGCTTACTGCGCCTCACAGTGCACAGTCTAAAAAACACTGACAGGTAGTCAAAATTAAACAGAGTATTAACAATATTTGCTCAACAATATTGATATACTTACATTATTGATATACTATACTTACTATTTAGTAACAAATGTAACAAATGTTTTACTAAAAATTAAATGACTAAAATTCATTTTTTTCAGGTTTTGTTCACATTAGCTTTGTGTACAACTACATGATGTTGATGGAAATGTAACCCTGATAGACCCTTAAATGGGTTGTCCAGAAACGGTGTAAAATAATAAATTAAGTCATACTCATTTCATTAATCCCTTGCTGTCCCTGTTCTTATGCTCTGCAGCCTCTTGCTGGTCTTTACCTCCTGGTCCCTTTTGACATATGGGAAATGCCACTTAGCTGATCACTGGCAGTCACAGGTGTAGCCAGTTATTGGCTGCGCCGTTATTTATCCTGTGTTGAGAGGGGTGAGGAAATAGAAACCTATGGGGGACCTGGGTAGTAGCTGAATAAGAATGGTGAGGGAACAGTTAGATGTGTATGTTTTTTGCTGTTTTTAAATTTACACCAAAACTGGTTGACAGCTGAGAGCAGTAGAACAAGCTGTTTATATCTCAAACAACACTGAGAGATAGAATCCAAAGTACCAATGTCTTCACCAGCACCATACGTGATGCCAGATGGTGCTGAATATGGGGCCCAAGTTATCACTACAGAAACTGGTATAAGAAATAAACACTCCACAAACTATACTCTAACCAGAACCCATGATACAGTCATATGAAAAAGTTTGGGCACCCCTATTAATCTTAATCATTTTTAGTTCTAAATATTTGGGTGTTTGCAACAGCCATTTCAATTTGTTATATCTAATAACTGATGGACACAGTAATATTTCAGGATTGAAATTAGGTTTATTGTACTAACAGAAAATGTGCAATATGCATTAAACCAAAATTTGACCGGTGCAAAAATTTGGGTACCCTTATCATTTTATTGATTTGAATACTCCTAACTACTTTTTACTGACTTACTGAAGCACAAAATTGGTTTTGTAACCTCACTGAGCTTTGAACTTCATAGCCAGGTGTATCCAATCATGAGAAAAGGTATTTAAGGTGGCCAATTGCAAGTTGTTCTCCTATTTGAATCTCCTCTGAAGAGTGGCATCATGGGCTCCTCAAAACAACTCTCAAATGATCTGAAAACAAAGATTGTTCAACATAGTTGTTCAGGGGAAGGATACAAAAAGTTGTCTCAGAGATTTAACCTGTCAGTTTCCACTGTGAGGAACAGTAAGGAAATGGAAGACCACAGGGACAGTTCTTGTTAAGCCCAGAAGTGGCAGGCCAAGAAAAATATCAGAAAGGCAGAGAAGAAGAATGGTGAGAACAATACAGCACACTTTGCACAAGGAGAAGCTGTATGGGAGAGTGATGCGAAAGAAGCCGTTTCTGAAAGCACGCCACAAACAGAGTCGCCTGAGGTATGCAAAAGCACATTTGGACAAGCCAGCTTCATTTTTGAAGAAGGTCCTGTGGACTGATGAAACAAAGATTGAGTTGTTTGGTCATACAAAAAAGTGTTATGCATGGCGTCAAAAAAAACACAGCATTCCAAGAAAAACACTTGCTACCCACTGTAAAATTTGGTGGAGGTTCCATCATGCTTTGGGGCTGTGTGGCCAATGCCGGCACCGGGAATCTTGTTAAAGTTGAGGGTCGCATGGATTCAACTCAGTATCAGCAGATTCTTGAGAATAATGTACAAGAATCAGTGACGAATTTGAAGTTACGCCGGGGATGGATATTTCAGCAAGACAATGATCCAAAACACAGCTCCAAATCTACTCAGGCATTCATGCAGAGGAACAATTACAATGTTCTGGAATGGCCATCCCAGTCCCCAGACCTGAATATCATTGAACATCTGTGGGATAATTTGAAGCGGGCTATCCATGCTCGGCGACCATCAAACTTAACTGAACTGGAATTGTTTTGTAAAGAGGAATGGTCAAAAATACCTTCATCCAGGATCCAGGAACTGATTAAAAGCTACAGGAAGCGACTAGAGGCTGTTATTTTTGCAAAAGGAGGATCTACTAAATATTAATGTCACTTTTCTGTTGAGGTGCCCATACTTTTGCAGCGGTCAAATTTTGGTTTAATGCATATTGCACATTTTCTGTTAGTACAATAAACCTCATTTCAATCCTGAAATATTACTGTGTCCATCAGTTATTAGCTATATCAAATTGAAATGGCTGTTGCAAACACCCAAATATTTAGAACTAAAAATGATTAAGATTAATAGGGGTGCCCAAACTTTTTCATATGACTGTATATTCACGAAGCAGAACAAAACCAGGGAGATGAATCAGAAGAGTTTATATGTCTAAGCCAAAAGTCAATCCGAGAGGTAACGTCAGAGCCAAAATAAGAAGACAAGTGGATTTCCAGTAACAAGCCAAAGGTCAACATTAGAGCAGTCCAACACATGCGATCAGGGTATGGGAGCCTTACTAACCAAATAGCAGGCACTTGTATGAGAAGAAACAGAGTTTAAATATCCCTCCTCAGCTACTTGGATCACCATAGGAGAGCTCTAAAAACTGCAGAAGCTTCATAGGTTGGCACAGTAACCTTAAAGAAAAAGCAGCTAAACTGACATTCCTAACAATGCCCCCCTTTTATGTGGGACCACTGGACCGTTAATCCCTGGACCAGGTTTCGCTGGTAAATACCTGTAAAAATTCCTAACTAGAATGTCTGCATGAACAGAACCAGCCGGTACCCAAGTATGTTCTGTTCATACCCCTTCAAATGTACTCTATGCTAGTCAATGAAACTATGAACCTCAAATTCTAAGTCCCCTTCCACTTGAACAGAGGGAGGGGGTTTATTGGGTGGCAGATATTTTTTAAGGAGAGATTTATGAAAAACATTATGTACAGTGGGTACGGAAAGTATTCAGACCCCTTTAAATTTTTAACTCTTTGTTTCATTGCAGCCATTTGCTAAAAGCAAAAAAGTTCATTTTATTTCTCATTAATGTACACTCAGCACCCCATCTTGACAGAAAAAAAACAGAAATGTAAATACTTTTGCAAATTTATTAAAAAAGAAAAACAAATATCACATGGTCATAAGTAGTCAGACCTTTTGCTGTGACACTCATATTTAACTCACATGCTGTCCATTTCCTTCTGATCCTCCTTGAGATGGTTCTACTACTTCATTGGAGTCCAGCTGTGTTTAATTAAACTGATTGGACTTCATTAGAAAAGACACACACCTATCTATATAAGACCTCACAGCTCACAGTGCATGTCAGAGCAAATATGAATCATGAGGTCAAAGGAACTACCCAAAGAGCTCAGATACAGAATTGTGGCAAGGCACAGATCTGCCCAAGGTTACAAAAGAATTTCTGCAGCACTTAAGGTTCCTAAGAGCACAGTGGCCTCCATAATCCATAAATGGAAGAAGTTTGGGACGACCAGAACTCTTCCTAGACCTGGCCGTCCAACCAAACTGAGCAATCGCGGGAGAAGAGCCTTGGTGAGAGAGGTAAAGAAGAACCCAAAGATCACTGTGGCTGAGCTCCAGTAGGGAGATGGGAGAAAGTTCCACAAAGTCAACTATCACTGCAGCCCTCCACCAGATAGGGCTTTATGGCAGAGTGGCCCGAAGGAAGCCTCTTCTCAGTGCAAGACATATGAAAGCCTGCATAGAGTTTGCAAAAAACACATGAAGGACTCCCAGACTATGAGAAATAAGATTCTCTGGTCTGATGAGATGAAGATTTAACTTTTTGGTGTTAATTCTAAGCGGTATGTGTGGAGAAAACCAGGCACTGCTCATCACCCTGCCCCATACAATCCCAACAGTGAAAAATGGTGGTGGCAGCATCATGCTATGGGGGTGTTTTTCAGCTGCAGGGACAGGACGACTGGTTGCAATTAAAGGAAAGATGAATGCGGCCAAGTACAGAGATATCCTGGAAGAAAACCTCTTCCAGAGTGCTCTGGACCTCAGACTGTGCCGAAGGTTCACCTTCCAACAAGACAATGACCCTAAGCACACAGCTAAAATAACAAAGGTGGCTTTGGAACAACTCTGTGACCATTCTTGACTGGCCCAGCTAGAGCCCTGACCTCAACCTAATTGAGCATCTCTGGAGAGACCTGAAAATGGCTGTCCACCAATGTTCACCATCCAACCTGACGGAACTGGAGAGGATCTGCAAGGAAGAATGGCAGAGGATCCCCAAATCCAGATGTGAAAAACTTGTTGCATCATTCCCAAGAAGACTCATGGCTGTACTAGCTCAAAAGGGTGCTTCTACTCAATACTGAGCAAAGGTCTGAATACTTATAACCATGTGATATTTCAGTTTTTCTTTTTTAATAAATTTGCAAACATACAGTGCCTTGCGAAAGTATTTGGCCCCCTTGAACTTTTCAACCTTTTGCCACATTTCAGGCTTCAAACATAAGGATATAAAATTTAAATTTTTTGGTGAAGAATCAACAACAAGTGGAACACAATTGTGAAGTGGAACGAAATTTATTGGATATTTTAAACTTTTGTAAAAAATAAAAAACTGAAAAGTGGGGTGAGCCAAATTATTTGGCCCCCTTAAGTTAATACTTTGTTGCGCCACTTTTTGCTGCGATTACAGCTCCAAGTCGCTTGGGGTATGTCTCTGTCAGTTTTGCACATCAAGAGACTGAAATTTTTGCCTATTCTTCCTTGGAAAACAGCTAGAGCTCAGTGAGGTTGGATGGAGAGCGTTTGTGAACACCAGTTTTCTGCTCTTTCCACAGACTCTCGATTGGATTCAGGTCTGGGCTATGACTTGGCCATTCTAACACCTGGATACGTTTATTTGTGAACCATTCCAGTGTAGATTTTGCTTTATGTTTGGGATCATTGTCTTGTTGGAAGATAAATCTCTGTCCCAGGCTCAGGTCTTTGCAGACTCCAACAGGTTTTCTTCCAGAATGGTCCTGTATTTGGCTCTATCCATCTTCCCATCAATTTTAACCATCTTCCCTGTCCCTGCTGAAGAAAAGCAGGCCCAAACCATGATGCTGCCACCACCATGTTTGACAGTGGGGATGGTGTGTTCAGGGTGATGAGCTGTGTTGCTTTTACGCCAAACATATCGTTTTGCATTGTGGCCAAAAAGTTCGATTTTGGTTTCATCTGAACAGAGCACCTTCTTCCACATGTTTGGTGTGTCTCCCAGGTGGCTTGTGGCAAACTTTAAACGAGACTTTTTATGGATATCTTTGAGAAATGGCTTTCTACTTGCCACTCTTCTATAAAGGTCAGATTTGTGCAGTGTACAACTGATTGTTGTCCTATGGACAGACTCTCCCACCTCAGCTGTAGATCTCTGCAGTTCATCCAGAGTGATCATGGGCCTCTTGGCTGCATCTCTGATCAGTCTTCTCCTTGTTTGAGATGAAAGTTTAGAGGGACGGCCGGGTCTTGGTAGATTTGCAGTGGTCTGATACTCCTTTCATTTCAATATGATCGTTTGCACAGTGCTCCTTGGGATGTTTAAAGTTTGGGAGATCTTTTTGTATCCAAATCCGGCTTTAAACTTCTCCACAACAGTATCACGGACCTGCCTGGTGTGTTCCTTGGTCTTCATGATGTTCTCTGCGATTTAAACAGAACCCTGAGACTATCACAGAGCAGGTGCATTTATACGGAGACTTGATTACACACACATTCTGTCTGACCATTGGTCTCAGGATGAAAGGCAGAGGAAAAAAATAATTGAATCACGAATTTGGTACAAAAAGCTTTCTAAAATTTAGACACAAATTACATCTACATCACCTCTATAAAAACTATATTATCCAGAATACTATGTAAACAAGCAATATGATCAATAAATAATATGGAGAGACCTTTGGCATTCGGAAGTTGAGATAATTGAATAAAATGACACATTTTACTGAAACAATCTACATCTATCCAAATGACTTCCCCTCAGAAGATGGCAGATCAATAATGAAACCCATCAAGAGATGGGTCCATGGTCTTTGAGGGACTGGCAATGGAAGAAGTTCAGCCACAGGAAGGACCCAAGGGGTCTTGGTCCGGGCACAAGTATCATAGACGGAGACATTGGCTATGATCTCACAAGATACTGCTGGCCACCAGTAAAAACAAGAAACTGATCTTTTAGTACCAGAAGTTTCTCGATGACCATACAAAACTGAACCATTAATCCATTAGACAATCTAAGTTTAAATTGGGGAGGTATAAATAATTTACCAACCAGGGTATTTTGAGGAACTAATTGCTGATTCTCTCTTATCTCAGAAGCGAGATAAGATTTTTAGACCTGGGTCTGTAGGTTATTACACAATCAAACCTGTTAAAAAAATAATGCCCAACTAACCTGTCTGAGATTGAGTCTCTTGGTTGATACCAAAAAGGTGAGATTCTTATTGTCTGTGAGTACTGTAATTTTATGTCCACCTCATTTAAAAAAAAAAATAACACCATAATTCAAAGGCCCATTTAATACCTAATAGTTCCTGATTGCCTATATCATAATTCTTCTCAGCAGGTGAACATTTGCTAGAGAAGAAGACACAAGGACATATGTCATGGAAGTGAAGACTTGGGATAACACTGCCCCAAAACCTACTTCTGAGGCATCAACTTCAACAACAAAGGGATGTGAAATATCAGGTTGAACAAAGACTAGAGCTTCCATAAAACTACATTTAAGGGACTCAAAGGATGACATAACATCTGAACTTCAAGGAAGTAAGTCAGCTCCCTTTTAGTGAGGTCAGTTAGAGGTTTTGCTATAGAAGAAAAATTACAAATACATTTCCTATAGCAATTAGCAAAACCCAAAAATATTTGCTTTACGAGAGGTAGGGTATGTTGAATCTACAATAGCCCGGACCTTGGTTGAAGCCACGTGGATTGCAGGAAGAGACAGAATAAAACCCAAAAAAGTAAGCTTCTATACTTCAAAAACACATTTTTCCATTTTAGCATATAAGTGGTTTTCCCTGAGTACCTGGAGAATTGCCCTTAAATGTTTGACCCAATCAGGGGGCAAAAGTATGTCATCAAGATACACAATTACCATATATCCAATAAAATTCTGAAAAATATAATTAACCAAATTTTGAAAAACAGCAGGAGTGTTACTCAAACCAAATGGCAAGATCAAATATTCAGTGACCCCCTGGGGTATTAAAGGCTGTCTTCCATTCATCCCCCTTATGAATACGTACAAGATTATAAACTCCCTGTACATTGAGCTTAGAGAACCACCTTGCTCCAGAGATTTGATTTAGTAAGTCAGGGATAAGAGGAAGAAGGTAGTGGTTTTTAACTGTAATTTTGTTTAAATTATTATGATAATCAACACATGGTCTCCCCCATTTTTTTTCTAACCCAGCACCCATTGGAAATGTGATCACTCAGATATGACCTTCACGAAAGCTCTCTTTAATATAACCCTTCATGACCTGTCTCTCCGGACCAGAAAAATTGTATCATCAATCCTTAGGGAGTTTAGAATCAGGAAGAAGATCAATACCACAATCATATGATCTATGAGGTGGAAGCAAATAAGTCCCAGAGAAAACATCAGCAATATCTTGAATATAATCATGCAAAGACAAAGTAATGGAAGCAATGGTCAGATATATACAGTACAAGGTATGAAACATTTAGAATTCCATTTAACCACATCCATATGTCTCTAATCGATAATAGGATTATGTGTCTGTAATCAAGGAAATTCCAAAACTAAATCTGTAGGAAAATTCCCAAGTACAAAAATGGAAATGGACTCAGAGTGAATAGTGCCTACAACAATAGTCACCAGAGGTATAGTAAACTTAGCTGTATCTAAGGTTAGGTGTGTTATTAATTGCGGTAACATTGACTGGATTTGCAAGAAGTATCAAAGGTATAGTTAACATCTGAGCAACCCGCAAGTCTAGAAACTTTGCCACTGAACCACAGTCAAGAAAACCATTATCAGAAATTACTTTATCATGGAAAAGAATTTTAATTGGTGAGATAGTTTTCTTTTTGGAGATGATGGGAAATATCCGGCCGCCTAGGTGGTTTTCTAAAAGAGTTTTCCAAAGTCAGACTCTTGGGACAGTTTTTTAAGAACATGAACGGCATCTTTCAGTAAAAACACAAACTCCACTGTCTCCGGAGGAATCTCCTGTCACAAATCGACATAGTGGATCCTAGCTGCATAGGTTCTGGGTGTGATTCTGGAGTGGACTTGAGTGGAGGTAGTGAGGTGAAGACCGAAGATCGTTCCTTCTTGCGTTCATGTAAATACCGGTCTAAATGAATAGCTAGTGTCATGGTTTACTCCAAAGATGAGGGTTGGGGATAATTGAGCTTTATTGCATCAGATAGGCCTAGACAAAACTGAAAGCAGAAAGGTGGATCATTCCACTGTGAACGAACTGACCACCTTCTAAACTCAGAACAGTAATCCTCAACAGGACGGCGGCTTTGGCGGAGAAAAACCAGATTGGCTTCAGCCACGATTGTATGATCAGGTTCGTCATAGTGTAGTCCCAGAGCAGTGAAAAACCATTCCACAGAAAACAGTTCTGGAGCATGGTGTTTTAATGAAAAGACCCTGCAGGAGAAAACTATTGATGCCAACCCATTGCTCTTCTTCACCTGAAGAATGGGGTCGCAGACGAAAATAAAATTTGAAACTATCTTGGACAGTGAAAAAAGATTTCCAGTCACCAAGAAACCTGTTGGGAAGATTTAATTTGGATTTTATGGGAATAGCTGATACAAATGGAATTTGAGGTTGTGATCTCAACTGCTGTTGAACCCTCTCAACCAAATCCTGGATCAGCTGGGTAACATCTTTCATATGGTCTACAAGTTTTACATATGTTCCTTAATGGAAAAAATAACTATTATAACCCTGCTATTCTGTTATGATAGTATCTCTTGAACAGGAACTGGCTGACAACAGGGAGCAGTAGAACAAGCTGTTTAAATCTGACATAGTGCTAAGAGATACATCCTGGACACCCATACATTTTCACCAGCACCAATCACGAAGAGGTAACTTCAGAGCCAGAATCAAGACAAAATGATTTCTAGTAAGTAAGAAATCAAAGGTCAATAGTAGAACTGTCCATCAGAAACAATCAGGGTATAAGAGCCTCACTAAAGTACAACCAAATAGAAGGCACCTGGAAGAGAAGGTACAGGGTTTAGATATCCCTCATCAGCTGCTAATTGGATCGCCATAGGAGAGCCCTGAAAACTGCAGAAGCTTCACAGGTTAACACAATAATCTTAAATGAACAGCAGCTAAACTGAGATTCCTGACAATTATTTATGGATAGTTTTGTGTTAATTTTTATTGTATACTATACTCACAAAACATCTAACAACATTATTTATGGCAATTTGCACAGGGATATTTGTTGAAATTATTATTGGTCACTTTACAATATAAAAAGTATTAATAAATATGTGAGGCTAACTTTGCATTTAAGCAAACAACAATTTAGTATGTGTATTTAGGTGTAGATGAAAATAATTTCAAATATATATTTAACCCCTACCTGACATCCGCTGTACTATTACAGCGGATGTCAGGTCTTTAAAGATGGTGGCAGTTTTGCTGCAGAGCGGCCACAATAGCAACCAGGTCTCCACTGTAATGTGGCTAAACCCCCTCCAATGTCAAAAAATTGTCCTCGGGGCAGGTCCCCACTGGCCCCATACCTTTTATGTTGCAGGAAGGCTCACACACGGTGATATTACGGGAGTGTCCCTTTCCTCGGCACCCGGAAGGCTCCCAAGCCTACCATAGGAATATTACTATTGAATCTGGTCTATGACATTTAGACATTTCGCCTCCCATAAAAGTTTGAATAAAGAGTGATCAAAACATCAGACATTCCCCAAAATGGTAAAACCAAAAAGTACACCTGGCCCTACAAAAAATACGGCTAATGCATCCCTTTACACAGAAATCTAAAAAGGTTATGGAAAAAAACATTTTTTTAACAGTTTTGGAGGTTTTTAAGGGGTTAAAATGTAAAAAAAACTACATATATTTGGTATCCTCAGAACCATACCGACCCATATAATACAGGAGATATGTCATTTTGGCTGCAGTGTGAACACCGTAAAAACAAAATCAGTAAGTTGCACAAACACAGTTTTTCTCCAGTTCCCTCCCCCATTCTGAATTTTTTTCCAGCTTCCCAATACGTCACACAGAATATTAAACCATAACGAAGTACAATTTGTCCTCACAAACACTAAACCCTCATATGGTTCTGTGAACAGAAAAATAACAAATTTATGGGGTTTGGAAGGCGAGGAGTCAAAAACAAAAAAAAAAAAATTGAAAAATGTCTGCGGTGGGAAGGGATTAAAGAGAATGAGAGTATATGGGTTGTATCTGGATTTGCAGGTCAGCCCACTACCATGATAGTGACAGTGCTACAAGACCAGATATAAGCCATAGTCAAAAGTATTGTGTTGGTGTCTTTCTGTGCACAACCTTTTTGCAATTCTTCAAAAACACTTTTGAGATCTGCGCATAGTTCAGTAACTGTTTACTACTCTGCCTAAGCCAAGTGGCTAAGTGGCGGTATGTCAAGTGGGATTGGGAAGTAGAGGCCAGAGAAGGGCCTGAACAGCATCAAAACAGAACAGAAAGGGATTAATGAAATGAGTGTGCCTTACTTTATTATTTTACACCATGACATTGTTTTAGGCAAGGGTACCAATGCATCAGCAATTTGATTAAAATATTATTTGATTCAACTTTAAACCATTGTCATGTGAGCTAAAAGTGAAGAGGGTCTAAAGAACTCAGCAGGCTTCCTTTGCTGTCATCATTTTTGTCCTCCTCTTTTACAGTAAATGGACAAGAATGCTTCCTTTAAACATTAAAATGCACAAGAGATTTAGCCTTTGGATTTATTAGTCTATCTTGCAATCTAATGTTACATACAAAAGATAAATAGCTGTGAAAATATGGACTTTCATTAATGTATTCTTTAATAAAATGAACAATGAGAGATGTGTTGTAAATTGATATCTAGAAATACTACATTGTACTCGATCATTCTCTTCCATAAAGTTTCTGGTAAGAAACAGAACAGTATATGGGATCATCCACCTGGTTTTAATTATAAATTCATTCTTGTGAGTTGAAATTAAAACCCTTTATTTTAATTTACCATTTTCCACAATAAATACACATTATATTTTTTTTACAAAATATATCATGTTAGTTAAGCCCAATAAAAGTGTTCAAGTTAAAAATATAAGAAAAAAGTGTCTATGCAGAGAACTTGCAAATTATATATTTATACAGTTACCATCTCATGGTAGAACATAGAGCTACTGCATAATATTCAGAACAACAAGACGCAATTTATTGTATGTATTTGGGCAAAATTTAGTTAGTAAACTTACAATAAAGGAAAGAAACTTAACATTGTAAGAATTTTTTTTTTTTAATTCTTCAAACTTTATGACACACTAAAATATCTATTTTTCCTTAAACATTTCAATCTTGGTATGGGAAGAACACAAGGGAATACACAGTCAGTTTGTAGATTGGTGGCCTAATCTGGCCAATTTTACGGAAACCAAAAAGAGCATGTTCTTACAGTATGATGAATATCATCGTTCAGTCATTTTACACTTATTATTAGTCACTGGTACAAATTGGCAGCAGTGAGAAAAGGGTGGCAGGTCACTTTATATCTTTTTTTTTCGAGATAAATGTATGGATGGCCAATAAAGCTGTGATTAATGCTTTTTAGCCGAATCATGTAAAGCAATTCTCGTAGGTGTGTGCCGTATTAAATTTTAATTGTAAATGAAGTAAAGTAGTTTTTACTTGATTCCTATGGAGTGAGTGGGCATATGTTTTACTAAATGGATGGCCACCATAATATGCTGATACCACTTTGTTCTAGTGATTGTTGTAGGTCACCATATCAAGCCAAACAACAGTATATATCAATGTATATTAAGGAACAATACCATTTCAAAGTTTCAGTTTTGTGACTAATTACATCATGTAAAAAAGATGATATAAAGAAGTTCATGCAACTGAAGCTTTCCCAAATTGAAGTTATGATTAATGACAATGAGATGGAGTCTTTATTAAAAGTATTTATGAAAAAGTTACACTAGAGGTGCAAAAGGTCACTTAATAGAGATTTTACCTAAATACAGAGAAAACCCAGCAAGGCTAATACCAAAGAAACAAAAGGGAAGTATACAAATGGTAAAAATATTTAAATGAATATACATCATACTGTATACTAAATGTCTTCAGGTATAAGAATATCTATTCAGGCTTGCCAAAGAGAGTTTGCTACAATGTAGATATAAACAGAAACTACATTCAATGGTTTGGCAGTGATGCTGGCTTTTCCTATGAAAATTAAATACACAAAGTTATACTTCATCCTTTGGCTAGTAGTTACTAATGAATTGTATTTTCCTGTTCTTAGGCAAGACATATATTTACAACCTTGAAACCAAAGAGAACATTTGTTTTTATAAGGTGATTGCCAGGAAAATATTTTTTTTCCAATAAAACTTCAAATGTTGATTCATAAATATAATAAAATATAAAAAAATATGTCTGAAACAGTTTCCCTGTAATTTACTATAAAGAACATTATTGAATGTATCCACCATATAATGCAAACAACAAAACCGCCATTCTTCTTTGATAATGCATGATGACTTCAATTATGGTAGAAAATAATCAAAACTGTTTCAAAGGAAAGGTAGAGTAGCTGTCTATAACAACCAGTTAGACTGACACTGTCTTGAATGGTGGACTTTGGCCATTGACAACTCTTTCACAATTTTCTTGCACTAGTTGTGATAAATGTATTCCTAATGGTATGTCTTAATTTAGCTGTCTCCAGATACATTAAGATATATTTATATTACAAACTAAATACTGTAAGTATTCAAGGTTCTGATGATGATGCAAATTAATATATGAATACAAATAATATAGATGAGTACAAAAGTTTCATCACATGAAGAGGTAAGACTACAATTACGGGATAATGTTTATTCCAAATAATATAAAATAATTATTTTATTAATCTAAAATGATATTTTGTTATAGTGTTAACTCTTTGCCATGCCAACAACATCACCTGCTCACCATACCATCAGAGAAATAGATATTTAATAAAGCTTTACAATAAGTTTGTCAGAGCTAGAAAGCAAACTATCTACACATTATGAAAGGGGTTGTTCAGGATTAGAAAAAAAAGGTCTTCCCTGACTTGAATGAGCATGAACTGCAATGCCCGAAACATGCAGTTTTTTCTAATCCTTGACAATTTAAGGGCAGATTTACAGTACTGTTTTCTGATGCATGTTTATTTTTATTTGAGAACTATTGTAAAACAACTGGATGCTGATGTATATAATGACATTAATTGGTGAAAGCGTTATAGTTTTTTAATAGGTTGGATTAAAACACAATACATATGTAATGTCCTGCATTTTTGGATCCTATAAAGAAAATTTAAAACTGTGACTAAACTGGTACAAACTATTGCAAACTTCAAGGGGTTTTCTGAGATTTACAAAAATTTAGCCAGGAGTGGGGAACTCAATGAAGTAAAAATAAAAAATTATATTTATAAGTGGTCTACTGATCAATGCTTACTTATTGCAAGTGACCATGTGATCTATGTCATTCACATAGCCATTTCAGAACAATCACTTAGCGGTGATGCTAGCTTATACAGTATGGCCTTTAACTGCTGAGGTCAGTGATTAGCTGCAGCAGACAATTGAATAATGTATGTGACATCATTTCAACATGATGTACAGTATTCAGAGGGTCATAGGGGACCACTGGATTAGTATCACTGGAGTAGCAGGTTATTGAAAAGGTGAGTTAGGTTCTATTTTTTATTTTGAGTGAATTTTTGTAAATCCCAGAAAGCTCTTTCAGAATTATAGCACCATTCATCATGTTATTAATCCTCTCTGTTGCCTTTTTGACATTGTAAACAGGGCTTTAGTAGCAAGAATATGACATTTTTCAACTAAACAATTTTGTATTTTTCCTGATTTTTAGATGAAAATTCCCATTCATTGCAATTATAGTCACACTATACAAATGCTGCTTATCTTTATTAAACATACACTGTGTTCCAAATTATTATGCAAAAAGTGTTTAGGAGTGATAAGGTAAGAATTTTTTTTGTTTGTCAGTTAAACTCATTGATGGTGATGTGTGTCAGGGCTCTTTATATCACTGAAAGCAATTGCAGACACCTGTGCTAATTAGTTTGGCAGGTGTGTCCAATTAAAGGCAAGACTACTTAAGAAGGCTGTCTCACATTATTAAGCAGCCTACATTTTCAGCCAAAATGGGAAAGAAAAAGGATGTGTTGGCTGCTGAGAAGCAACAAATTGTGGAGTGTTTAGGTCAAGGCATGACTACAATCAACATTGCCAAGACACTTCATCATGATCATCGCACAATCAAGAAGTATGTAGCTGATTCACAGCACACGTGTGCGTGCTGATAAGGGAAAATTGAGGACTCTCCAACAGGCAATTATGTCAGGTTAAAAGAGCAGCTTCAAAAATGCCTTGTCATAGCAGCAGACAAGTTTTTGAAGCTGCTGGTGCCTCCAACGTCCCCCGAACAACAAGATGCAGGGTCCTTCAGAGGTTTGCAGCTGTGCGTAAGGCATCCTGTCGACCTCCTCTATCCACTGCACACAAGCAGAAACGGCTCCAGTGGGCCAAACAATACATGAAGACTGACTTCAAAACTATTTTGTTCACCGATGAGTGCCGTGCAACGCTCGATGGTCCAGATGGATGGAGTGGAGGATGGCTTGTTGATGGACACCCCATGCAAACACGGCTACGGCGCCAACAAGGAGGAGGTGGAGTAATGTTTTGGGCTGGAATCATGGGGAGAGAGATTGTCGGCCCCTTTAGGATCCCTGAAGGGGTAAAGATAAACTCCATAATGTATGTGGAGTTTCTCAAACAGCACTTCCTGCCATGGTTCAAGAAGAAGAACCATGCATTCCGCAGAAAGATCATTTTCATGCATGATAATGCACCGTCTCATGCTGCAAATAACACATCTGCATCTCTGGCTGCTATGGGCATAAAAGGGGACAAACTTATGGTGTGGCCCCTGTGAAAGATATCACAGCCCCCATGCTCCCCTGACCTCAACCCCATTGAGAACCTCTGGAGCATCATCAAAAGGAGTGTCCATGATGGCAGGAGGCAGTTCACATCTAAGCAACAGCTCTGGGAGGGTATTCTGTCCTCATGCAAAACAATTGAAGCAGAAACCATCCAAAAACTGACAAATTCAATGGACGAGAGAGTTCAGAAGCTTCTTTCGAACAAGGGGTCCTATGTGCAAATGTAACATCACCTCAAATAAAGTTTTGGCTTGAAAACTGTTTGATTTCAGTTTGTAATAACCTGCTAATGCTTATAATTTCACAATGACCATTTTTTTGTTCTTAATAAAAATAAAAAGGTTGCAAATTCTGCTGTGCATAATAATTTAAAACATGCATTTTGAGTGTTTATTTTTTTTTTTAAATATACTGTTATCATAGGCAGTTTGTTCAAAAACCTTTCAATTATACTCGAATAGTTGATGACTGGAAAATTACAATGACTGCAATTCATATAGGTAATTTTGGAAAATATGAGAAAATATTATTTGCATAATAATTTGAAACACAGTGTACTTGCCCAGATTTACTATTGTTAAGAACAGGAACTGGCTTCAATGTGGCACATGTTTAGCGCAATGTGGAACATCTAGCTTGGGCTAATTTTTTTCAAACTGATAGACATGGGTGCGGATTTTCAGAAAAAGAGGACATGGCTGAAAATCTGGCTCAAAGTAAGGTTCTATAAATGTAGACTAGACAGTCTAAATATATGCTGTCTAATTCTGCACTGTTTAATGATTAATAAATCTGGGCCACTGTCATTTAAACAACTTGTCAGGCTTGGCAATAAATAATTATTTTTGAGCTGATAAAATGATGAATTTAGTACAGCATATGGTATGTTTGTGCATAAAAAATTCAGCAAAATTATCCTTTGGCTACTATATTTATAAAAGCAGATGTTCATCAACTAGAAAATTCTAACAAAATGTGTACAAATGGAATCTAAGGACAAAAATCTATTCTGAGTTTATCATAGAAAAACATTTCTTCAAAATGAAATCATAATCAGTTAAACAAGCTTAATTCCATAATTAGGGCATTGTTTCCCTGTATTAGGGTTATACCATTGCCAGCACGTAAGGTGTTATCGTTGCAGTACATTGGTTTTGCTAGTTATGAAACATACAGTATCACAATTACAAGAACCAAAGAGGCATGTTTAAAGGCATGTTTAAAGCATGTTTAAGGCTAAAGCCCCACACTGTAGAAAAACAACCTTTTTTGTTGCAGATTTTGCTGCAGTTTTTTTTTTTAGCAAAACAAGGATTGACTACAATAAGAATGGAAAATGTAAGGTAATACTTATACTTCTCCCTTCTATACAATCCAATCTGGTTTTGGCTCAAAAACCCACAGCAAAACCTGCCACAAAAAGTGCAGCTTTTCCACAATGTGGGATCTTAGCCTAATTCTCAGATATTAGTATGGTTTCATGCCTGCAAAATGATTCATACAGTAACTTGACACAGGTCATCATAACCCGTTTTTAGGTATTTCAAAAAACTGTATTAAGCACATTGAGTGCCATTGTTTTGTACTTTTGGTAACTTTTATAACAGCTAATGTCAACACATTTCTATGACTCTTGGAGCTATAATTTTGTTGGGAACAAAAAATGTTCAGTATGTTATATTGTCCTATAAATCTTTAAATAAATATTTAGAATGCATTTAAGTGTTGTCAACAATATTCTATTTTTAATTTTCCTTTTTAATTTTTTTTAAGAAGTCAAAATCCTTTGAAAAAGCAAACAGTCAAAAATGATTATGACATTTACAAATTAATAGACATATGAAAAATTAATGGCTGAAATTAAAATATAAGTTTAATTGTTTCTTCATATTTTACTATTTTATTACATCTGTAAATATATTTGAAATATTCTGCTCTAGTCTTTATAAAAAACATGAATTTACTTCCTTTACTATATGACTACAAATAGCAAATAGAACAAATAAATATTTTTAAATGAAGAGGAAAAATGCATATTTTGGATGCGCTGTATCTGCAATTTGGCCATGTGAAGTGGACCTGTCCACAGCAAAAACAGTTGTAGTTTTCAAAGGTGATTTCCCATGTGGCTAGTGCAGGCTTCAACCTTTGCATTGCAAAGGTTGAAATTTTTGGCCACACATGCAGCAATATAATTGAAATGCTACATGTTCTAAACCCGCAGTACACTTTGCAATGTGAGTCTTTCCTGTAGAGTGCATCAGGTTCAACTGCAGTGATTTCACTATGGCTAATTCTACTGTGTGGCCTTAGCTTGAAAGCTTAATTTGGACACAACCCATTTTACATAAATTTAGTTTAGTTCATAAATTTTTCTCAAGTGGCTTAATACTCAAGGGCACAGATAATGTGTCCCAAATTTTATGTCTAAATTATGTATTTACCTTGTTCACTTTCAAATTAAACAATAATATTTAAAGTGAAATAAATAGTAAAATAATAACATATTTTTTTACATCATACAATCAGTTTTACATTTTCAATTAAAGAAAAATATTTAGCCATGTTTTAAGTCTTTGCTTTGATTCTATTTGTGTAGTAGATTTCACAAAAATCCCCATGGAACGGCCTTTCTACTTAGTTCTGAATTAGTGGGTATTCTCACCACTCTCAATACATCATCCATTAGCCTTCTGTGTTTATGTAGTTGACTATAAAAGGCAAATAATAGAATAAATAAATGTTTATATATCATACACTACAATGATACCTTTATAGTACATTCATTTACACTGTATTCATTTGCAGATTACACTTGGAAAGTCATCATGAAAGCTAATTCATTAGCATCATATTGCAGTGCTTAGGTTTTCACACAACAGAATATTCACTTGGAAAAGACTACAAATTTCATCCTAACAAAAATAAAATAGCAGCAGCATGAGCATGCTAAATACCATTGGTAAGTTTACTAACCAAAATGTTTCCAACTGAATATCTCAGTCTTGAGAAAGTTTGGTTAGCTTTAAGATACAGAACCACATGTACAAAACTAGAGTTGAAAAGATTTACACGGCACCCAAAGAGATTCACAAAGGGCAAGCTCTCAACACCCACCAAATGTATATGCAAATATTGTACAGTATACACTTATTCACCTTTTGATATTTGATGCTCAGAAAACCATTTGAGTATATATGTCTTTGTGTTTTTACTCCTATTTGGCAAATCAAGCCATTCAATATACAATATAAGGCATTTCAGTTTGTTTTTCTTTTGTTTGTTTTTTTGTTATTTTTTTTTTAAAGAAGACTAACCAATATAGTTGCACTTGACTAAAACAGGAGCATTTCAGGTTTTTTCACATACATTTATATATTAAAAGCATTAGTGCTCTCCTAAACACAGTGCACGATAATAAAATAGATCTGATGTACACAGGTAGACACATAAAGGGCTGGGGTGCAACAAAATGAAGATCAAATAAACTGTACAAATCATGTTGTACAGAAGCAATATTAAAGGGAGCCCTTTTACATAAAGTCATTGACGATGCAACAAAGAGATCATCATAGTTTGTTCAATAAAGCACATTTACTGTAGATTTCTGTTCTGATGGCATAGATGATGCAGCATTCACACATGTTGCCACTGATTTGACACTCCGACATGCAGACCTTGCAGGTGTCTCTGTGAATCTTTCACAGATAAATAAGTCACAGCATAGACACAGCCATTCTTCAATTGTCTCAATTAAGTGACCTCATTTAAGGTAAATCCAAGGTTAATCTTTTGGCAGGATGTTGAATTAAGAAACGTAGATTTTGGTTTTCAGGGTCATAACTGACAATGATTACTACCAGATAAAAGCCAGAGCAGGACAAACTGAATGCCTATCATGGACCATAGCGAAGGAGTCAAACCAGATACACCACCACAATCACTGTCATCCTCCTGCAAAGTAAAAAAAAAAGATAGAATTCAGAATTTAGTATTCATCTAAGACATTAATACCCAAAATTGATCAAGTATAACAAATATACATAATAACAAACATGGAGCAAACAATGAACTTGGTAACATATTAAATATAAAACAATTTATTACAGGGAATATATATAAAAATTTATAAAAAGCCAGTCTGGCATATAGGCATCATAGAGGGTATCTACCACTCAGAAAAGTAATTGGAAACAGCAGCTTCTGCTCTGGTGGAATCAACACTACAAGCATTACCTCCACGACCATTGATTGTGTGTGTACACAGGATTGTAGCTACAAATATTAACCTTTTTTCACTGATACATATAAAACATTAACATAGAAATGTAACGCTTAATCATGTCTACCAACTCCAGTTCTTTAATAGGCACTGTTCCATTGATGTGGCGGAGTTGGAATTTTTCTCTAGGTCTTACTGTTGCTGAGCAGTCAGTGCAGTTAGTTGCAGTGCCTGACATGATGAGTGGGTAGTTGCAAGCAGGAGCAGGCGATTCATAGCCCTTTGACTGAACAGTGTCAAAATACTACAACAGCAAAGTATTATAGTGCATTGCATAAGCAATGAAATGATCACATGTTAAAGTCCCCTAATTGGTATAGCTGGAAATGCCATAATTAGAATTCATTGTTTGTCCCCTCATGGAATAAAAATTATCAAAATGTTGTATATACTCCATAATGTTACAAATAAATACTACAGCTTCCCTTCAAAGAGTCTTTACAGAGCTTCACGGATTTAAAACTACATAAAATTGAGTATTGCTGTAATCGTTCTGCCCTGCAGAATAAAGTTAGCATGTCATTTTAGCAAACAGGGAACCTCTTCAAAATGGAATTGATGTTTTTTTTCCCAATTCCTTTCTACAAACAAATTTATTACCGTTTTACAGTAGTTTATTTGAAAAATGAAATAGTGCCATTAGACAATACAACATGTACCACAGGAAAACAAATCCTCAAACGCCTACTATTAAGTGGACAAAATAAAGTTATGGCTTTTAGAAGATGTAAAGTAAAAAATTAAATGGAAAAATAGAAAATGGCTGTGGAGGGAAGAGGTTAATGCTGTAATCCACAGAACAATACTGCAACAATGACCAAAAAATAATAGATATATGTGTATTTTTGTCTTTGGTACATCAAGAAGATATGAAGCATTAAAGCTTTGCAAATAACTTTAATTTGGCTGTCACATTATTTCAACTATAAAATTTTACTAAGGAATAAGGATGGCCTTAAAAAAGATGTGAAAGGGTGCCATCATTCTAAAAAATAACATACAAAGGGCAATTTGCTAGAATGGCTTTATAATTGTATGTTATAAAGTAAAATGCATGTTCATATATCATATACAATGATATGAAATAAGCACAGCATATAAGTATAAATTCCATGTCTCCATCTAGTGGTTTAACACTCTAAGATATAATTTATAATAAAAGATGCAAAGCTGCATAGAAGATTTCTGAATACAAATAAAAGAAAATAACTGCCACATGCTGACGTTCTTAAAATCTTTAGTCTATTAAGCACTACTCACTGTATATTTGGACCCGAATATTAAACCCAAGCCTTTACAAATATACTCTTCAGAACTAATTTAAATTTCCTGCAGTCCAGTCGAGCAGAAGCAAATACTGTAGGGTATAAATCTGTCAGACAGCAGGACACTGCAGAGTAGACAGTAGTACTTAATACCCGCTTTGTCATCTTTACTTTAGCTTATATGGCACTCAGTGAATGTGAATTTCCTCAAAAAAGGTAACAAAATCTAAATACCAAAATAAATTTAAAAAAAACACACTACCCATGCCAAACCAAACCTAGCTATCTCTTTACCTCGGATAACTATCCTACATAACAGAAATACAAAAACTACAGCAGCACTTTGTAAACAGCACCAAGACCTATATAAATAGAGCTGAAAATGCATTGCTGCTATATATAATACAGTATACACATATGAATCGAATTTGCTACTATTGGTTACTAGCTATACATATAAATTTCAGGTTCTTTGTATACATGATTGATTTGCAATGACAAGGCAACCTCATTCAGATGGGACCCCACAATAAAACATGCTTCTCCTGGACCCAGAACAGGTCTACATTGTGAATATCGGACAAGTAGGATCCAGAGCCGTGCTCCATTTCAATCAATATAGTCTTGGACAGATAGGAGTTTTAAGCAGAATCTAAGGATGTCCTCTATTCCAATGAAATTCCCTACATAACATTTAACCAATTTTCACAAATATATATATTCATATGCACTTTTTATACAATTTATCAATAATAAAACATGCTATAAAAAGTTAAGGGCTGTTACACTATCACAGCTAAAAATGTGTCTTGTAATTTCAGACCAAAACACTGTAGCTGTTATTAGCATAAACATAACACATTTTCCATGCAAAGTTAAATCGTGGAAAATTCTGAAAGGCTGATGCCCCACATTGCGGAAACACAGCTTTTTTTTGTTGCAGATTTTGCTGCAACAAAAAAAATCTGCAACAAAAAAATCTGCATTTCCGCAACGTGCTACAAAAAAAGTATCTCCCCAGTTTAACACAATGTGGACCAGTATTTATAGAATATCTTATATAGATTATCTATCTATCTATCTATCTATCTATCTATCTATCTATCTATCTCAGGAATGACCACTGAACAATCCCCCAATATTTGTATACTTGCAGTAAAATGGAGATAGGTGTAGTCATCACTGAAGAGGCAGCATTCACTGTGCATAAAGGAGCATCCTATCATTTATAGACAAAGCAGAGTGTAGAAAAAAGAAAGGGAACATAAAGAAAGACACACAAAATGGTTTATCATGCAGTTGACAAGCAGTTAGAAAAGTGCAAAAAGTCAACAAAAACTGACAATACTTTGAATAAATGAAACCAAAATGGTTAAAGCACCAACATGCATAAGCATTAAAAGAAATGCATAAGGTACTTTCACACAACAAATAATGTCAAGGAAATGTATTGTGAATGTTTCAGAAAACTCATATCATTCACATATGCTGTGGAACTTTGCTATGGTATAAACAAATCGTTATTTGTTATGTGGAACTGAAGTTTTAATATGTGCTGTATGGCATCTGTACATATGAACAAACACAACACAAAGAAAATGAGAATAAACACATGCAGAATATTAGAGATGCACAAAGCACATTGTAATGAGTACAGTATTTATAATCAGTTATTAGTGTAAAACTCTCACATTATAGAACAAAGAACAATTTAATAAGCTGATGACTCAAAGAGCATACAGACATTGTGGGGACCCCATGTTCACCCCTACTAATGAAAATAAAGTATGATATTGTCAAGTGAATCTATGCCCACATCCATCTCTTTCTGGTGAAACTGATCTCTTTTCTTCTCTAATAAGCTTTACTATTCAGCGTTAAAACTTACCAAGTCATCTTGATCAAAGCAAGCATCTGGACCTTTTCTGTACCTTGGATTCTGAGCAAGCAGGCATGGATCTGGTCCATTAGCTTCCGACTTCCGTCAGGGAAAATGTTAATGGTATGAGAGTCACTGACAATGCATTTCACAATAAAACATGAAAATTTAATATAATTTACCAACCATATGTCTTAAAAAGATTACCTTTTAAGACATAATACTGATGGCCTAACAACTGGCTATGATTATCAGGTTAGTGGAGGACCAACTCTTGGCAACCCCACGGACCAGCTGATTGGTATTGTAGGCATAGCTGAAACCAAAATTATGTAGCTGTGTCTGGTGAACAATGAAAGGTACACAGCGTTCTGAAACCTTTAGTCAACTGGCTGGGGTGCCAGTATTCGGACACCTAAAGGTGTGATAATGATGCCCTGTCCTAAGGATTAACAATGAATGTTGTAGTCCCAGGTAATAGTTTTGTATTTACTATGAAATGACATTAAACTTAATTGAGAAAACTAAACTCATTCAACAAATAGTGTTCTATCTCTATCTCCAGCTGTGTAAAATGCAAACTTGCTAATGGCAATGCAATCTCTTTAGGAGTACTTTATAGGTACATTAAAATATATATACCAGAGGCGTAGCTAGCGGGGGGGGGGGGGGGGGGGGGGGGCGGCTGCCCCGGGCCCACTGAATTTTTGGGGGCCCACCCCAGGGCCGCCATTAATACAGCCTTTATTTCTAACTAGATCGGTGTCTGCAGACACTGATCTAGTTACAATGCGTCCTGGTGCTTAACTGTCTTGTAAACCACAAGCCAATACAGGCCTGCGGTTTACAAGACGCCGAGACTACAGATCGATGTCTGCTTCTCAGCACAGGCGGCGCGATGACGTCATAACATCGCGCTGCCCGCGCTCAGACACAGACGTCCTGCGCGTGGACAGGGAGGAAGCGCCGGCGGCTCCGTTCATCAGCATCGCAGGTGAGTATGACTTTTTTTTTCTGTGGGTATATTAATAGTATAAGGGGTGGATAGGAGGGAGAAATATAACTATAAAGGGAGGATTCATTAGGGGGCATTATGACGATGGGGGGGTCATTTATATAAGGGTTATTGGGGGATCCTTTATATAAGGGTTAATAGGGGGTATTATTAATACAAGGGGGAGGTTATTTATATAAGGAGCCATTAGGGGGCATCATTTATATTAGGAGGCATTATGAACATAAAGGGGTGGTCATTGATATAAGGGGTCATTAGAGGTGCAGTATTTATGTCAGGGGGAATCAGGGGCATAATATGAGGGAGCAATTAATTTAATTAAAGTGGCACTTGGGCTTTATTAAGACTAAGGCCCCACGTAGCGGCTGCAGGAAAAACCATGGCGGTAACATTGTGGCATTTCCCGCAGCGCTTTTCACAGAAGGTCTGCAGAGGTTTCCCCTGTGGACTTTCTGTTTTCAATACACCTATATGGAGACCGCCGGCATTTCCATAGGTATAACTGACATGCTGCAATTTCCAAAACCGCAACAGTTTTGGAAATCGCAGTGCGTCTGCTGCACATATTTTTCCGTAATGTGTGGATGGGATTTGCTAGAATGCCACGGTTTTTTTCTGTGGGTTATCGCCACAAGGGGCCCCATCGCATCCCCACTTTGCAGTAAAATATGCGCAGCGGAAACGCTGTGATTTCCAAATCGCAGCATGTCAATTATACCTACAGAAACGCCGGCGGTTTCCCTATAGATATAATTGAAGCAGAAAGTCCACAGAGGAAACCTCTGTGAACTTTCTGTGCAAAGTGCTGCAGGAAAAACCGTGATGCGTCGCCGCCGTGGTTTTTCCCACAGCTGTTTTTTGCTGCGGGACGCCACATGGGGCCTTAGCCTTAAGGAGTTTTCCAGCTCATTTTTATTGATGGTCTATCCTCAGAATAAATCATCAATAAGAGATAAGTGATTCCCCACTGACCAGCTGTATGAAGGGGCTATGGCGCCTGTTTATATCACACGCTGTCTGTTTATAGTGACCGTGTGATGTCATTACAGCCTTGTCACATAGACGTGTATAGGACAAGACTGTAGTTACATTACATGGCCGCTATGAAAAGAATGACACAGAGAAGGGGTCACGGCGCTAACACAGGTACCACAGTTCATTCAAACAGCTGATCCTGGGGGTCCCGGGTATTGGAACCCCAATAATTTTTTTTTCCCTTGTTTTTTTTTTCCCTTTTCAATTGGGAAATACCTGGGACATTATTAATAAGGGGCACTATTTAAAGGGAGTGCACAGGGAAGTTATTAATTTAAAGATGCACTTAAGGGTGTTATTCATTATGGGGGGTTATATTATATATTTTATAATTGGGGGTAGCAGCAGGATGGGGGCTTTGTGCAGGTGAGGACAATGTGGGTCAGGTGCCTGGAAAAGTGAGGAGCCAAAGATGTCTGTGTTGCAAACTTTACAGAGACTGGAAGAAGTGGTCATGGCCGTCCAGATAAAAGACGGGGAATGTATACGAACATGTCCAAGTTGGGGGCCAACTTGGACATGTTCGCCCCCTGTGCTGAACCCCTAGCTACGCCTCTGATATATACCTATGCTTATATATTTGGGAACTGCATACAAATAGAGATGAGTGAATTTCTCAAAAGTTCGATTCGGCAGTTCGATTCGAAGTTCCAAAAAAATTCACTTCAATCCGAATTACTTTGCGGTGAATAAACAGCTATTTCCGGGCTGCAGAGAACCTGGGTGGGCGGCAAAATGCTGGAAGCCCTTGGATGCCGCGGTCATGTTTCTCTCTCTCTCTTCAGCACAGACAACTTTTATTCATGTGGAAGGATCTGCTAACAAGCAAAGACACGCCTACCCAATCATATCACTAGAGAACATCATGTGACCGTCTGATGTCACAAAGGTCCTTACTAAATATTCGTTACCACGAAGCATCAGGAAATCCGGAATTGTAAAGAATCGAAGATTTCCTGAAATTCGGATTGAATTCAACTTCTGCAGAATCGATTCGCTCATCTCTACATACAATAAAGTAATTCACTAATATGCACTGTTATCTGAATACAAGATACCATTTTTTTTGGCATCTTGTATTGTCATGTATCAATGCAGTTAAGGGGCTATTACTCTTGTCAATATTCACAGGCCAATTGGCAGATATTTAGGGCATTTGTCAGGACAAATGTTCCCAGGAAGAGCAAGTGTTTGTTGATTGACTGAATCTATATGCATGATAAAAAATGCAGATTATTGGCAGCATATCATCATGTGTGATCAAATTTTCAATACAACATATTTTTTTCTAAGACCAAATTACATTGTAAAAAAGTAAAATACCAATGCTACATGTAAAGGCCTACAATTACGTTTGTGACCTTAAACACATCCCATAGCTCAGATAAAATAAAGAAATGGTGTACCTATCAAAAATATAGTACCTCTTCAGGCAATAAAACATTACCTTGATAGATTGACTTTAATGGTTACTTAGGCACAACTTTTTATGTCAAAGGATAGATAGACCTTTTTATTTTAAAGGATACAGCGTTGTTCTGCCTGTATTAGAGGCTGCTGATCACAGACCTCACATGTGTGTTGGTTGTCAACAATGATGAATAATAAATTGGTGTTGAGAATCTTTTCAACGTGATAAATTCTGGAAGAAATAAAAGCATTCATTTTGTTATCAGTAGCACAAAGATAAAAGATAATAATTATAATAGTGTAAAAGTCACAGCACATGAAGTTACAGTGCCACAAATGGCAAAAAAATGCCTTAACCACTTCATTACTGAGCCAATTTCTCTAGTTCAGGTCAAGACACATTTTTGTTTTTTCTCATATATGCGGTTTTGAGGACTATCACATATTTGCGTCTTTAGTCAGTGACACATAGGGCTTTATCTTTATGTTGTTATTATTTTTGAATGTGTTTTTTTTTTATATCTGGGAAAATATAAACAAAAGAGGAGGGAAAATGTGTCTGTTTTTTTAATAGCACAAACTGCTACTAAAAAAAAAAAATTTAAAATAGTTTTCCCTCTCTGTTATGGTAATTTTTATTTTGTATTGTGTCGTCAGGGTGGGGCTAGAACCTGTGATATGGGCGTGGTATTACTGTATTATTATTATTATTTTTTTAATTATTTTACTTTCATTTAAATTTTTCACTTTTCTATTTATAACTCAGAAAAACTTCCAACTATGCCAGAATCAGTGGAGCAGAGCATACTAAATGATACAAAACACTGGACTTTAAGGAGGTGGTGAAGGTTCTCTTTAAGGACACGGCCCCAAAATTTGAAATTTTCATAATGTGAAATGTTCTGCTTTTCAGACAGTCATATCACCCAAATACAATATACAATAATAAATATTATCTACCATATCTCTCCTTTATGTTGGCATCATCTTTTAATCATTCTTCAATTTATTTAGGATATTAGAAGGCTTACTAGTCTAGCAGTGATTTTCCAAATTTACAAGAATATTTCCTAAACCCATTTTTTAACCCTTTCCCGATTTTATTTTTTCGTTTTTGACTCCCCACCCCTTCCAAACCTCATAACTTTTTTTATTTTTCCATTCTCAGAGCCATATGAGGGTTTAATGTTTGCGGGACAAATTGTTCTTCATGATGCTACCATTTATTATTCTGTACAATGTACTGGGAAGCTGGAAAAAAATTCAGAATGGGGTTGAGTTCAAGAAAAAAGTGCATTTGTGTAATTTTCTTATGTGCTTCGTTTTTACAGCGTTCACTCTGCAGCCAAAGTGACATGTCATCTGTATTCTATGTTTCGGTATGATTCCAGGGATAACAAATTTATATGGTTTTATTTCATTTTAACCCCTTAACAAAAATCTAAAGTCGCCATACTCTGATACCCGTAACTTTTTTATACTTCTGTGTATGGGGATGCATAGGGTGTCTTTTTTTTGTGGGGCCAGGTGTACTTTTTAGTTATACCATTTTGGGGAACTGCTATTCCTTTGATCACTTTTTATTCAAATTTTTATCAGAGACGAAACAGTGAAAAAACAGCGGTTTGGCACTTTTGCTTTTTTTCCCCACTATGGCGTTTACTGTATGGGAAAAATATTTTTCTATATTTGTAGACCGGGCATTTTTGGACACAGGGATACAAAAAATGTATGTGTTTCAAAGTATTTAAGTACTTTTATATGTGTTCTAGGAAAAGGGGGTGATTTGAATTTTTTATATTTTTTATTTTTTTACTTTTTTTTTTTTTTTTTTTTTTTAGGGGGTCTTATCACTTATACAATGCATTACAATGCTAATGCATTGCAATGCATGGCAAATTACCATCACTTCTATTCCGGGCAGCTTAGAGCAGCCCACAATAGAACAAAATTACAGACAGGCCTGGGAGTCTTCAAAAGTCTCCCGGCTGTCATGGTAACAGAAAGCTGGCCACAGAGCTTGCTTCAGGTGCCAACGATCCCTGGCAAAATGGCATTTGCCGCGAAGGGGTTAAGGACCACTTCACTTCTGAAAAGGATTTTAAAAACATAGATATTAGAAACCCCCTTGAATCACTCCATTTACAAAACGGCACCCCTCAAATAGTTCAAAATATCATTTGGGAAGTTTGTTAGCTCTTTAAGAATTTCATGGGAAATAAAACAATATGGAGCTGGAATTTAGACATTTAATTTTTTTTCAATATTACATTCATTCAGCTCTAAAATGTACACATTCACAAGGGGTTAAAGGAGAAAATGCATCTCATAGTTTGTTATGTAATTCCTCCTCAGCACAGAAATACCCAACATGTGGACATAAACTGCTGTTTAGGCACACAGCAGCACACCAAAGGGAAGGAACCCTGGACGTTTGAAAAGCAGATTTTGCAGGAATAGTTTTAAGGTGTCATGTCTCATTTGCAGACCCCCAAAAGTAGCAGTACAGTGGAAAACCTCCAAAAGTTACCCCATTTTGAAAACTACACCCCTCAAGGAATTTTTCAAGTATAGCGAGCATTTTGATCCTACTGCTGTTTCACAGATTTTACTAATATTGGGATGTGAAATTGAAAAGTTACTAAAACATCACTTTATCTCCAAATTTTTAATTTTCATAAGAGAGTAAAGAAGAAAAAGCACCAGGAAATTTGTTAAAAATTTCTTATGAACATGGTAATACCCCATATGTGGTCGTAAACTGCTGTATGGGTACATGCCGGGGCTCAGAATGGAAAGAGCGATATTTGACTTTTGGAGAGAAGGTTTTGCTGGAATAGTTCTGGGTGCCATATCACATTTGCAGAGCCCCTACAGTACCAAAACAATGGAATACCCCAAAAAGTGGACCCATTTTGAAAACTACACCCCTCTCAGAATATATAAAGCATAATAATGAGCATTTTGACTTCATAGTTTCACAAATTTTATTAACATTTACACATGAAAATAAAAAATACTTTTGTTCCCATAAACAGTCAATTTAGCGCCACGTTTTTCATTTTCACAAGGAGAAAAAGCACCCACCGTTTGTTACAGAATTCCTCCTGAACACTGCAATACCCCATGTGCGGTAGTAAAATGTTGTATGGGTACATGGCGGGGCTTGGAATGGAAAGAGCGCTATTTGGCTTTTGGAGGGAAGATTTTGCTGGAATAGTTTTTGGGAACCCCCTACAGTACCAGTGCAATAGAAACCCCCACAAAGTGACTCAATTTAGGAAACAACACCCTTGACAGAATTTGTCAAGGGGCACAATGAGCATTTTTTACCTGATAGTTTCTAAAAAGAAATGTGCAGTGGATGATGCAAAATGAAAATTGAAATGTTCCTAGATATCTGCTACTTCAGTGCTCGATATGTCATTCCCAGTTTGAGACCCCAGATCCCTACATGCAGCTATATTCAGGTTAAAAAACTAGCAGGCATTAGGAAACTAAGGAAAAATCTGATCCCCTATTCCTAGTCAGGCAGGCTGCATAATACTGTCCCTCTTTCAGGCTGTTGCATACTATCCTTCTCCCTTGGATGCATGCTAGCTAGACATCCTGATTATAGCTGCATGTAGGGATCTGGGGCTTGTTGATTAGTCTCAGATCTGAGTCTTAGGCCCCTTGCAGATGACTGTGAGCGAGATCAGTGTGCTATCCGCGTTTTTCCCGGATAGCACACTGACCCATTGATTTCTATGGGCAAATGCACACGACCGTGATTTCCACTGATCAGTGTGCAGGCCGAGAGTCTGTGCTGCAAAACATAGAACAGGTCCTATTCTGTTCAGTGTTTGCGGAACGAACTCGTCCATAGAAGCCTATGGGAGACTAAAAACCAAGGATGGCACACTGATGTACTCCATGTGTCATCAGTGTGCTGTCCGTTTTTGTGGACAAGCTAGGGACATCATTAGATGACTCCTGTGTGTTTTTTTTTTTTTTGTGGATCCGCGGACATACGGCACTGATGCTGAATACACACTGATTACACTCTATCCGCAAAAAAGGAACACTGATTACTAGTTTGCGGACTAAAAAATACACATGGTTGTCTCCAACCGGCCTTAGCCTTATATATCAGGAGTAGACTTTCCTATTTCCTACATGAATCTGTGTTACACATGTTTCTGGGAACTTTATTAATTGGTGATACATTATAAGAGATTTTACTATCAGCATAGATCCTCTACATGTATTAACCCGTAATACGCTATCTCTATGTATCACTAGGGTTAATGTAATGGGCATTTGATGCTTTTGGAGTGGTGACAAAGATATATACACTCCTTGTTATTTATTTATGTATGTCTCGGCTGAGGGCCAATCTTTTAAAAAGTTATTATTAAGTTATATTTTAATTTTTAAGTTCTATATTCCTGTGGAACTATTACTCTTATACTGGGCCAACAGCACCTGTGAATAATTGCTTTTAGCTTTTGGAGTATATATTTTGAGAGATTGGTTTCTGGACATGATACTGTTTTTGCAGAGCCAAGGAGGTTGTAGTAAATTGTAATTCCCCAAGAAGTGACCCCATTTTGTAGGAGCAATTTTAGGATCTTTGCAAATGTGATATGGTGTCCAAAAACCAAACAATCTAAATCTGTGCTCCATAAGTCACATAGAGCTCCCTCACATCTGATCTGCACCCTGCTGTGTGCCCAAACAGCAGTTTATGCCCACATGTATGACACTATTGTACCCAGGATAACATTCTTAGCAATGTCATATGTGGGTATAAACTGCTGTTTGGGGACACAGCCGGGCACAGAAGGGAAGGAGTGCTATTTGGTTTCTGGAACACAGTTTGGTTTTTGGATGTCATACCGCTTTTGCAGAGCCCCTGAATTGCCAGTAAAGTGGAATTCGCAGACACATAACCCCCATTTTGGAAACTACATACCCAAAGGGATTTAGCAAGTGGCATAGGAGTCATTCTTAACCTTTGAGTAATTTTTCCAGAGATACACCATTTCAGTGCCTGATACGCTGTACCCAGGTTTTGTCAGCATAGAAAATTTCTGGAAAATAAATTAATGCACCACTTGGGGATTAGAAATGTTCACTGCACCTATGGATAAAATCCTTGAGGGGTGTAGTTTCCAAAATGGGACCATGTGTCAGGGGATTCCACTTTACTGGTATTTTAGGGGCTCTGCAAAAGTGCCATGCTGTCCAGAAACCAAACCACCTAAATCTGTGCTCCAAAATCCAAATAGCACTCCTTCCCTTCTGTGCCCGACTGTGCTCAAACAGCAGTTTATACCCACATATGACATTGTTAAGTACATTTTCCTGGTTACAACAGTGTCATACATGTGGGCATACACTGCATTTTGGGCATGCAGCATGGTGCACATGTGAAAGAGTGTTATGTGATTCTGGAGTGCAAATTTAGATGGATACACCAAAAATTCCCTATTATTTTCCCAGTGGGTGGTCATTCTGGAGGTCACTTCTGGTGTCTATTCCCTCGTAAGTTCTAAATATTGGACGCACCCTGATATATGCTCGCATAGCTTATACATTCCTATCCTGGTGCAGCCAGTCCTATAGATATGGTGATTTTTTTTTTTGTCGTCACATTATACAAGCTATAAATTGTTGATTTTTCTCGTTATGTAGGGGGCTTGTTTTTTCTAAGATGATATGCATTTTCTAATAACTTTTTGATCACCGTTCATTTTATAATTTGTGAGAGAAGATAGCAAGAAATTGTTACTTCTGCAATTTTTCTTCCTTTTTTTTTTTTTTTTTTTTTTTTACGACGTTCACCTTGTGTGTAAACTATTGCTTTAGTTTTATTGCACAGTTTGTTACGGACGCGGCAATTTCAAATGTGTTTGGCGTTTTATACTGAAATTTGTGTTAGGACATCATATATGGGAAAAGGGACTTTTTGGGGACTATTTATTTATTTATTCGTAATACTTGTGAATGTTTTTTTTGTTTTTTTTAATTTTTACTACATTTAGGGGAACATGTAATAGGGGACATGAACCAGCTATCTTCTGATCACTGGTTCAGTGCAGAAGTATTGAAGTGTAAAATAGCTGGCAGCCTATGAATATGCATAGACTGACAGGCCTGGCTAATCAATCCTGAGTCAGTATCGAGGTCAAAGAAAATGATTGAAGACTTGGAGCTATAGAACAGGTCTGGGCTGCAGAATAAGGATCATGGCTCCCTCTGGTGACGGTGTGGGGGGGGGCATACAGGTACTGGGTTGCTAGGGCAACCCTTTAAATACTGTGGTCACCATCTCAACTTCTGAGTGGGTGACATTGCCATGAGGTAATTAGTACATCATAGTGCCTTAAGTTAGCCCTTTCCATGCAGTACTATTACATCATGGTGTGGGAAGGGGTCACATATGCCATAAAAATGTAAAGGTTAGACTTTTTGAATGCCAACCAATTCTAAAAATGGATTATTTTGGAAAAATCCATCATCAGAAAATTGTAAACTATTACAATCAATCAAAAGATGAGAATTACAGAAACCTTCACATAACAGGGCTTGCATATCCATTCCAGTTTCCCATTCAGAGTCCTAGCTAGGTCTTCCTTCAATTGTGGTAAAGATTCAGTTAACTGCTCTAGTGCTGTATATCAATACTCAGCACCTGGTTTGTTGGCCATTTCCAATCACCTAGCACCCAGTGAGCATGCTAGCAGCCCTAATTTCTCTGAGCAACACTCTTACATTGATGATAAATATTAAGATTAGCTTGTTGTGCTGGACCCAAAAAGATTAGAACATAATCTCATGTCTGATTTTCTCTTTACTACTGACCCTAATTAAATAAAGCCAAGTACACTATCTAAGAAGACTAATAAATAATGCAGAGTAACCTATTAAAAGAAACATTTTCATTACCTTGTGCAGTTGGCGCATTCTAGATATCCACTAAATGATCTGTTATCATTTTCAAAGAAATATTGGGTTTGTTCAGTAATACAACTCTGTTTTGCCAAAATTGCAGAAAAGTCATCATCATCAAATTCAGCTGAAAGATATATTGTTAATAAAGTTATTAATAATGTTAGAACTTTGATAAAACATCAGAGTATTTTATTATGTATCCACAGTTAACTGATCTCCATTTTGGTTAAGGATTCCTATTTTTCATTTAACAATTCAACACAATAACACGACCTGCTAACAAAATGTTTGAAAGGCTACCATTTACCCTATTTCATACCTCCACTAGGCAGTTGCTCATAGGCACAAATATATAGCTACTATCTCTCTTTGTGGTAAATTATCAAAAAATTGTCTTGTTTTTTCATTGTTGTTTTTTGAAAAATCTTCTAGAGACTGAGGCCACACATTGCAGAAAGATGCTCTTTTGTTGCAGATTTTGCTGCTTTTTTGAGACAAAATCAAGAGTGACTTCAAAATGAATGGTAAATATAAAGGAAGCACTTATAGTTCTAGCTTCTGCTAAATTTAATCTTGGCTTTAGCTCAAAAAAAGCAGAAAAATCTACAATAAAAAACAGCTTTTCAGTAACTTGTGGACTCTGCCTGACTTGTAATAAACATGTTCCTGGCAAAAGGACAGAATTGTATCTTTGTATTTTTTCCTGATAATGCTTCACAACTTCTACAAAGAAATAATGTTTTTTTTTTTTTGATGCAATATTTTATTGATGCAATAGAAAGGTACAAAATATGTAAAGGTTAACAATTTCCATAAAAGAAATGGGTTTCCATGAGAAAGATAAAAATTGTGACATTGTCCCATCTTCATAACTCATAACTACATTTTCCACTTTTTTGTCTGCTAACATTGCAGCTTTTATAGAGACCATATCACTATACAAGTTCTCACTACATATTTCTAGAACTATATGGAATAGGTATCATCCCTACAAGCTGTATGATACATATACTCCCTTGTTTAAATGTACAGTAGTTGAAAAAATATTGTCTACACACTATTGAGCCTGCAATCTATAGGGCCGATTTATCATTATAGTTCCAACTAGACTCTGGCATAAAAACTGTGGTGCGTTTTGACTAATTTTTTGTGCATTTTGGAGGCTCTCAGGGCATTTTGTTGCGTTTAGTTTGAGATGAAAATTTTCTGACTTACTAGACAAGTGGACATGTGTCTATATGACAATTTAGGCTCAAACTAAGCCAACTAATAGGTGATATAAAGCTAGTCTGATAAATCTGGTGGATTTTCACACTCTAAAAATTAGACAAGGTTAGTAAAGCTGTTCCTGTGTAGATAAAAACAACTATCCATTAAAGTAAATGTACTGCCAGAAAATCACATTACTTAAATCAGGTTTTAATTGAAACAAATTTTTTAATTTTTAGTTTTTATGTGATTATCCATATTAAAAATGTAGATTTGTTAGCTTATACACTGGCCACAGAAGCAGACAGAACATGGCACTTCCTATGTGTTTTTTTTTTTTAACTCTTTCTAAGTATACTAAGACAGGGTTATTGACAATAGCAATGTTATATGGTACACACAGATAAGATTGTGTATACATCTTCCCTGAGCTGAATAACCATTCAAGAAATGCACAGATAGGTTGGGAGCAGAACTCTGTTCTGGCTCATAGAGGGTCCTAAATCCCCTCTTTGATATCTAAAATGCCCTAGAATGATATATGGAGTCTTCATGAGACAACCAATTTAATTCTAATTTATAAAAACTAAAAGCAACTAAATATATGAGACACTACCATTCTCTAAACTATGCAAGGGTACAGATTTTTTATTGTTTTATTGTTGTTAACAGTATAAACAGAGATAGGTGTTTGGAGGAAAAGGTGATTACATGAGACAACATTAATATTAATTGTTTATCAGAAAAATTAATAAGCAAATCAGTATTGCATTGAATTTACTGAATGCAGTCCTGACATCTAAATAAAGATAATAGACAAATGGCTTCTTTGCAACCTACTGAGCTAAATGTGACACTAATCAGTAAATCTAATCCTACTATTTGCAAACTACTATAAGTCAGTAAAATAAGGAATTGTATTCTTACATTGTATTAAAGTATGATAATTTAGGTTTCATTTTTCTTGTATTTATAGCAATTTTACATGTTTAAGAGGAATGGTCCGCTGTAGCAATGATGGAAAATTCAGTTCATTTTGGAAACAAGTTCCTTATGACCTAGTTCATTCAAAAGACTAGTTTACTTAGTTCATTATTTCTCTGGCTCTGGGATACTCCTGATAACATAGATCTAGTCTATTATACAGTCACTACTAGTTTTTTGGATGAGTTAAAGTTATTATAGTTATTCTAAAATGATCAGATATATTTAATATGCCTGATCATTATTAATGTTTTAAAAGGAGAATCACTTATACCACACACTAGCAGGGTCATGTTGAACTCTGCTAAGTTAAAATGAAGAAGACACCTGGTGGAGTAAACAGATGCACAGTAAAGCTTATTGCTTGCAGCACTCAGCTCTATATCGTAATGCTAATAGAGAATGTATCATGTGACTTGTGAACTAACTGAACTAAATGAACTACTGAAATAGAAACAAATCATGAAGGTCTACTTCAATCACATGCATATGGCTGAGCATAGCAGTGACTCCTATAGTAGTTTAATGGTACAAACTCATGGTGAGTGTGTATAAGAGAGCGGAAAAACAGTGCAGCAGCACCTAACATATTTAGTGCAGATCATACTGAACCTCTGGACTAACAAAATGGTAATTTTATTACAAAAACAGAATAGTTGCACAAAAGTACATACGTAGACTCTCTTAACAACATTAGAAACTAAAAAGCAAATAATACTGTGCAATTGAGTGTCTGCAAGAGCTGCTGTGCTGTATCACTCATTCCTCACATCTACTTCTCCCATTTGCATTAGTTGCTGATTAACCCATCTTTGCCAGAAATTTTAATTAAAGAGGTTTTCCAGGTCCTCGCCGGCTGTGATATCATGGGTCCCTTCTGCTGAGGCCATTGATTGAACTCAGCGGTTACGTGACCACTGAGGCCAATCAGCAGCCTCAGCAGCCAATCAGTGGTCATGTGCGGTGGGGACTTCCGCCAGAAGAAAACAATGGAGCTGCAGGACCGGACCGCTCTGGGAGGCACCAGAGTACTGGGGTCAGGTATGATTTTTTTTTTGTTTTGTTTTTTTTCACCTCCCCTGGCCTAATTAAAAAATAAAATTTTAGCCTGGACAACTCCTTTAAATAAGTTAGTACTCTGTGAATATCAGTTTATTTTGAACTAATAGGCCCATCACTACTCTGTAGATCCTGAACCTAGATAAAGCAGCCTAGTTTAAATCATGAATGTGGGTAGTTTTTTTACTGTTACAGTTATAATTTATTATTTATTTTGCTTTCATATATATTGCGATCATATTCTGCAGTGCTTTACAGATATAGTCAACTCTGTCCCAAGTAGTGCTCGTAATCTAAGTTATAAGAATAATGATCAAATGTTTTTGTATCCCCTAGGCAAAGGACTTTTTCTGACACATCTCCACTACATATTTCTTTATCCTTGAATTGTACTCATTATTGCCCTTTGGCTTTTGGTATACAGCATGAGTAGTTCCCCTTAGGTCTCTTACTGGAGCCAAGTGATATTATTACAAATTGCTTTAAGGATACAGTTTAAATCACCTACAGATTTGGCGCTTGGTAAGAACATATCAGTTTCATCAAATTTCAACTTGTACTTTTCTGACCTTCACTTAGCAGCTGCTTTGATTTCCTATATTACCACAATGCACTGAGGTTTCTGTTAACTTGAGAATCACAGTAAAATTCAGGAAGAAACAAACTATAATTTAATTTACGTGATAAGTGCTAGCCTGTGTTACTTACTATTCTTCTAGACTAAATTATCCATTTTCTGCTCTGCATACCTGTCGATATTTTATTTTTATTGTTTTATTAAGTATAATGAAGTTAAAGCCAATGTGAACCCTTATAACTATTTTATTATTTCAAGGCATCTAGAATGGGAATGAAGCAACATTGCATGTAGTTTTGATTCAAAATCGTCTACGCAGACATATATTTCTCCAAAGGAACAGGCTACAAATAGCGTAGTCAGATTCTACAGTCACATTGCCATCCATATAATATATTTTGCTAACCTATTAAATGTAGGTTATTAAAATCAGAGGACAAATAATTGATTAAACAGTAAAGGTTTATATATAGAATATTACTGTTGAGTACATGTTAATTATAACTACAGTATTTGCAGAGTTGCCTTATCTTACTTTTATGTCACATTGGAGCAATACAATGAAAAACGACAGTTGCAAAGGTAGACATAACCTTTAAAAAGTAAAATGATAGAAACTGGATATTTCTAATGAAAATAAAATCTATAGCAACAAGTAAATAGTTTCACATGTGAATAGGAAAGGGAATAAGTACTGTATGTAAAATGTATAATTACTGCAAAGATATGCTGTGTTTTCACTACTGAGAGTACAGAGAGCAAATACAGTATAAGAAAATAGAAAAAATAAATTGGAAGAGAAAAATAACTCTCGTATAAACACATTAACATTCTACAAATGAATATTATACATATCAGAGTATTATTTTGAATTTGAAAAATACATTTATAGCATTGCAGCAAGTATTGAAATATGTTAACCCTTTAATGTTTTTATTTTAGAGTGACTTGAATAATGCCAACATTACTCAGTCTTAATGAATAAATAAAAATGATACACTTTGCTTCACTGTGAAGTGTAAACTTGCTTTACCTAATAATTGTCTACTGTACTGTATATTGTTAAATCACTAGAATAAAAGGCAATGGAAATATTTGTGGTACCTCAGAGGAAAGTGTAATTTATGATGGCAAAGATTATATAAAAGTAAAGTTTAATGTTCAAATGCATTAAAATGGGAACTTTCCAGGTAATGAATCTAGATAATTTTTTTTCTCATCCATTTATATTCACATTGTATTCAGTGCTGGATATAAACTACTCATTAACCAGTTGTAATATTAAATATTAATAATATATTATTAAAAGTAATAATACTGATAAAGAGCAGTAACAATGAGAACTACACATACCTGCTTCATTATACCGTGGGAAAGTAAGACTCAAGAACAACTGCTGCAATAAAGACCTGAAACAAATGTTTATTAGCAGTTAATAAATAAATAAATACTTGCATTCAAGAAAAACATAATATAGTATTGTACTGAAAGAGGTAACATGTCTCTGTTTAACTGAAAACACCATGGTTCATTTCTTGAGTAGCTCCTGGAACTAGTGCCCAGTAATTTATTTTATAATATTGCTGGATATACAGGGCCCATAGACTATAGCAGTGATGGGAAACCTTTTTGAGACAGAGTGACCAAACTGCAACCCAAAACCCATTAATTTATCACAAAGCAATTTAACCTTAATATTGTGCAGATCCACAATTGCGGACAGTTACAGACCCACAAAATACGGTCGTGTGAATGGGGCTTTACAGAGCTTTCGATGATACAAACAATTTTGTACTGAAAGGTAGAAGTTTGCATTTGGTATACTTTTGAACAATTAATGTTCACAATTTACATCGCACAGGATCTGTTTTATAGTGACTGTGCAATGTTATTATAGCCTGTAATAATATCACATGCCTGCTATAAAACAGATACTGTGTGATATAAATAGTGAAGGGCTCCCACACAATACAACCTGCTCCACAGTGGCCCCCACACAGTACAATCTGCTCCACAGTGGCCCCCACTCAGTACAATATACTCCACAGTGGCCCCACACAGTACAATATGCTCCACAGTGGCCCCCACACAGTACAATCTGCTCCACAGTGGCCCCCACACAGTACAATATACTCCACAGTGGCCCCCACACAGTACAATATACTCCACAGTGGCCCCCACACAGTACAATCTGCTCCACAGTGGCCCCCACACAGTACAATATACTCCACAGTGGCCCCCACACAGTACAATCTGCTCCACAGTGGCCCCCACACAGTACAATCTGCTCCACAGTGGCCCCCACACAGTACAATATACTCCACAGTGGCCCCCACACAGTACAATATGCTTCACAGTAGCCCCCACATAGTACAATATGCTCCACAGTGGCCCCCACACAGTACAATATACTCCACAGTGGCGCCCACACAGTACAATCTGCTCTACAGTGGCCCCCATACAGTACAAAATACTCCACAGTGGCCCCCACACAGTACAATATGCTTCACAGTAGCCCCCACATAGTACAATATGCTCCACAGTGGCCCCCACACAGTACAATATACTCCACAGTGGCCCCCACACAGTAAAATATGCCCCACAGTGGCCCCCACACAGTACAATATGCTCCATGGTGGCCCCCACACAGTACAATATACTCCACAGTGGCTCCCAGACAGTATAAAATACTCCACCGTGGCCCCCACACAGTATAATATACTCCATCGTGGCCCCTACACAGTATAATATAGTCCATTGTGGCCCCCACACAGTATAATATACACCACAGTGATCCCCACACAGTATAATATACACCACAGTGGCCCATACACAGTACAATATACTCCACAGTGGCCCCCACACAGTACAACCTGCTCCACAGTGGCCCCCACACAGTACAATCTGCTCCACAGTGGCCCCCATACAGTACAAAATACTCCACAGTGGCCCCCACACAGTACAATATGCTTCACAGTAGCCCCCACATAGTACAATATGCTCCACAGTGGCCCCCACACAGTACAATATACTCCACAGTGGCCCCCACACAGTAAAATATGCCCCACAGTGGCCCCCACACAGTACAATATGCTCCATGGTGGCCCCCACACAGTACAATATACTCCACAGTGGCTCCCAGACAGTATAAAATACTCCACCGTGGCCCCCACACTTGTATAATATACTCCATCGTGGCCCCTACACAGTATAATATAGTCCATTGTGGCCCCCACACAGTATAATATACACCACAGTGATCCCCACACAGTATAATATACACCACAGTGGCCCATACACAGTATAATATACCCCCCAGAGGCCCCTACACAGTATAATATACACCACAGTGGCCCATACACAGTATAATATACCCCACAGAGGCCCCCACACAGTATAATATACAGCACAGTGGCCCTTACACAGTAAATTATGCTCTTCAGTGGTCCCCACACAGTATAATATACTCTACAGTGGCTCCCCACACAGTATAATATACTACACAGTGGCCCCCACACAGTATAATATGCTTCTGTACTTACCTGCACTGACCATGAACAGCAGCGGGGCAACCTCCTTCTTCCACCACAAAGCAGCGCGCTGATGAATGATGTAATCGCACATGCGTCTGAGCAGAGGTCACAGTCTTTTGTCACTGTAAGCCGTGGTCCCGCAGACCACAGCCTACACTGACAGTTTTCAAGTGTATGTGCATTTGCACAGCTGTCCCAGATTCAATGCTAGTGAGAGATCGACGAGCCAGGCTGGGGCAACAGAGAGGACTTTGAGTGCCCCCTCTGGCATGCGTGCTATAGGTTCGCCACCACGGGACTATAGCAATGACTAGGGGCTTTCACATGGAAAAGACATACAGTACAGATCTGTCTTTCTACTTTTCCTCTTAGCTCAAGAAATCTTGAGATTAACGGTATATGATAACCTGCTTACAAGAAAATATAACTTATCTCTGGATATCTTAAGCTAAGAGGAAAAGTAATGAAGGACAGATCTGTAATGTCACCTTTTACATTATGATCTGTGCAACGTGAAAAGCTAGACAAATGGACATGTCATCCAGACAGGTGAATTACTGTGAAGAAGTATAAGTACGGTTACTTTTGTGAAATGTATGGTTCTCCCTCTTTATTAACTATTAATTCAAATACCTAATTAGTATAATGAATTAGTGGGCAGCTCTGGAAACTTGTCCCAAGAAGTAAAGGGCAGCTTTTCAATGCCATAATGCTAGGTTTCTTTCTTACAAAAGTTGAAAGCCAGAGGTTTTTGACGTTTTTAAATATCATTTGCGCAACTATGCCTTTTTTTCAATTTTGATGTATTTTCAATTACTCTGTCCTGAAAACACCCTATCTGTTGCAACAGATGGGCTGCACCATTTAAAATATAGCTTCAGTGATACAAGCATTTTATCATTGACATCTATGGTATGCATGATTACTACTTGCATATTCAAACCCCCAGCAAGAAGGGGGGGGGGGGGGGCAAAAGGGATTTTAAATATATAACTTTTTTTTTTAGAAATACAAAAAATTTAAATAATATAAAAGTTTAACCCCTTCTTGACTGCCCTGTTTTAATCCTTAACAACTAAGAATTGTTTTGAGCTTTTTTATGTTGTCACATACCAAGAGTTAGAACTTTTTAATTTTTCTGCCAATGCAACTCTATGAGGGCTTATTTTCTGGGCAAGTTGTGGTGGCACCGTTTTGGGGCACATAGATCTTATTGATTAAATTTTATTAACTGTTTCTGGGAAGGAATAAAAAACAGCAATTCTAACACTGTTTTTTTATTGCTATAAATTTTGAACTACTGTGGCTTAAATAACCTGATACATTTATTCTCTACTTCGATATGATTACAGTGAAGTCAAACATCATTTTTTTTTTTAGCATTTTACTACTTTTGTGTGAAGACTTGATATTTTTATTGATTCTATTTTGTGGAACATAACACTTTTTCATCACTTTTTTATACCATTTGGTGGCAAAAAATGGTAATTTTTTTTCACATTGTTCATCGTGAAGGGAAAATAACATTACAGTTGTATTGCTCAGGTCATTATGCATGCGGCAATATTTCAAAGTGTATTTTTATTTCTTTTATTTGCAAAACATTTTGGGATGGGAGGTTAATGTTTTAATTTTTGGAACTTCTATTTTTTATATAGCTTTACTTCATTTTTATAACATTAATTTTTAGTACACTACACTACTTACATGTATGTAGTGCAATGTATTAAGCTGTTAGTCTATTAGGCTGTGCTTTCATTATGCCCCAGGCTGCCATGTAAAAGCATTGGTACCATACAATCATTTGCAGGGGGGGCTGATGCCTAGTGGAGGGAGCCCTTTTCACTTCAATACTATTCAAATTTCACTATTGACCATGGAAGCTAAAGGGTTAAAGTCTCAAGATCAGAGTTTTTCCAATGTCTGTATTGGGAATGAATGCTTGGAACTATTTTTTCTAAACTCGATAAGTTGATCTTAGTGACTCCACAAACAAACATATCATATACAGTGCCTTGCAAAAGTATTCGGCCCCCTTGAACTTTTCAACCTTTTGCCACATTTCAGGCTTCAAACATAACGATATAAAATTTTAATTTTTTTGGTGAAGAATCAACAACAAGTGGGACACAATTGTGAAGTGGAACGAAATTTATTGGCTATTTTAAACTTTTGTAAAAAATAAAAAACTGAAAAGTGGGGCGTGCAATATTATTCGGCCCCTTTACTTTCAGTGCAGCAAACTCACTCCAGAAGTTCAGTGAGGATCTCTGAATGATCCAATGTTGTCCTAAATGACTGATGATGATGATAAATATAATCCATCTGTGTGTAATCAAGTCTCTGTATAAATGCACCTGCTCTGTGATAGTCTCAGGGTTCTGTTTAAAGCGCAGAGAGCATCATGAAGACCAAGGAACACACCAGGCAGGTCCGTGATACTGTTGTGGAGAAGTTTAAAGCCGGATTTGGATACAAAAAGATTTCCCAAACTTTAAACATCCCAAGGAGCACTGTGCAACGATCATATTGAAATGGAAAGAGTATCAGACCACTGCAAATCTACCAAGACCCGGCCGTCCCTCTAAACTTTCATCTCAAACAAGGAGAAGACTGATCAGAGATGCAGCCAAGATGCCCATGATCACTCTGGATGAACTGCATAGATCTACAGCTGAGGTGGGAGAGTCTGTCTATAGGACAACGATCAGTCGTACACTACACAAATCTGGCCTTTATGGAAGAGTGGCAAGAAGAAAGCCATTTCGCAAAGATATCCATAAAAAGTCTCGTTTAAAGTTTGCCACAAGTCACCTGGGAGACACACCAAACATGTGGAAGAAGGTGTTCTGGTCAGATGAAACCAAAATCGAACTTTTTGGCCACAATGCAATGATATGTTTGGCGTATAAGCAACACAGCTCATCACCCTGAACACACCATCCCCACTGTCAAACATGGTGGTGGCAGCATCATGGTTTGGGCCTGCTTTTCTTCAGCAGGGACAGGGAAGATGGTTAAAATTGATGGGAAGATGGATGGAGCCAAATACAGGACCATTCTGGAAGAAAACCTGTTGGAGTCTGCAAAAGACCTGAGACTGGGACGGAGATTTATCTTCCAACAAGACAATGATCCCAAACATAAAGCAAAATCTACAATGGAATGGTTCGCAAATAAACGTATCCAGGTGTTAGAATGGCCAAGTCAAAGTCCAGACCTGAATCCAATCGAGAATCTGTGGAAAGAGCTGAAAACTGCTGTTCACAAATGCTCTCCATCCAACCTCACTGAGCGCCAGCTGTTTTCCAAGGAAGAATGGGCAAGAATTTTAGTCTCTCGATGTGCAAAACTGATAGAGACATACCCCAAGAGACTTGCAGCTATAATCGCAGCAAAAGGTGGCGCTGCAAAGTATTAACTTAAGGGGGCGGAATAATTTGGCACGCCCCACTTTTCAGTTTTTTATTTTTTACAAAAGTTTAAAATATCCAATACATTTCGATCCACTTAACGATTGTGTCCCACTTGTTGTTGATTCTTCACCAAAAAATTAAAATTTTATATCCTTATGTTTGAAGCCTGAAATGTGGCAAAAGGTTGAAAAGTTCAAGGGGACTGAATACTTTCGCAAGGCACTGTAATTTTTACTGCACAGTTAAGCCCAATCACAGTTGGGCGTGATGGCATGATGACACCTTCCCTGGACCTCCGTTTATTATTAACTGGGGTCTGAAGAAATACCAGAGAATAATAATAGAACTATTTGTTTGGGCCACAACAAAACAGGCAGACAACCCTGAAACTAATTTTGTGAGGTTCTCACATATCCACCGTTCTACATTTTGGCTAATGAAGGGAGGTTGCAAAAAGAAGATTTTTTACATCAATATGTCCCAAAGGACTTATGGAATTGGATTTCCTTACCAACTAAATATCTTCAAGTCACGTGTTAATTGTAAAATTAAGCATTAATTATAAATTAAACTTAGTTAAACAGGTCTTGTGAATTGCAACTTACCATGCAGCAGCAGAAGCCCACCATCCAAGGTTTAGAATATCTGCTATGGTAGGCTACAATGAAAGGACATCAAATGTGTTATTAAGAAATAGTAAATATTTTGATATTAAGAGAGAAGTAATATTACATACCACAAACACGGAACGAGGAGCAGCTGTTTTTGCTGGCTCTTCACCTGGATCACACACAGACTGGTAGTCATAAGACTTATTAAATGCATATACTGAAATGTTGACAAGCTTTCTCATCAAGCTTGGATCAATCTCTCCAAAGAATTTGCCAATCTAGAAATAACACATATAGACTGTATTTTCCATCTCATCTGAACAAGGCTCTAAAATTATAAACTAAACAGTTTTAGTGTTGTACAATACATGCATTTCTTCTGACTTTTTAAAACTCCATAAGTAGCATACTTAGACTTGCTGCATTGAAAGGGATTTTATCATTAAAAAAAAATTAGATTTTTAACTAACAGCATGTCGGAATAGCCTTTAGAAAGACTATTCTTCTACCTTTATTTTTCAGGTCACCGTTTTTTGAGTTTTGTCTTCTTTCTTTGTTATGCAAATTAGTCTTCAGAAAACACAGGGGGAGTTCCCCCTGTGCTCAGAAAGCACAGGGGGCGTTCCCCCTGTGCTCAAAGCACTGGCTAATCATAGGTTTCCAGTTCCGCCTCTCTCTTCTATTCCTGACGTGTCTTCTCCTCTTCACTCCTCTTCTTAGACCACCACAAAATGGCCGACGGAAAAGCCGACTGCGTATGTCTCGTGTAAGAGACCACTGCAAAATGGCGAAGAGCATGCGCAGTCGGCTGTTCCATCGGCCATTTTGCGGTGGTCTTGGGTGAGAAGAGGAGTGAAGAGGAGGAGATGCGTCAGTAGCAGAAGAGAGAGACGGCGCTGGAAACCTATGACGAGGCAGTGCTTTGAGCACAGGGGGAATGCCCCCTGTGTTTTCTGAAGACTAATTTGCATAACGAAGAAAGAAGACAAAACTCAAAAACGGCGGTGCGGACCTGAAAAATAAAGGTAGGAGAAGAATAGTCTTTCTAAAGGCTATTTCAACGTGCTGTTAGTTAAAAATCGATATTTTAATGATAGAATCCCTTTAAAAAAATTCCACTGACTCAAAGACAGAACGTACAGTAAACATCAAAACCCAAATTGCTGGGTAGGTAGACATTTCAATACTGTACTGTAGGCTTCAAAGTAAACTCTGGCTGCAGTGCTTTAGAACTAAAAGAAGCATGAAAAATGCCAATAAAAGCACATGAACACACATTAAAAAAAACCAGGGAAGGTTTAAGGCTGGCATAAAGGTCCTGATGGCTGCAGGACATGGCTGACTTATGAAAAGGCTCCAGCCTCTTCATAAATCAGGCACGCTCCTATGCGAGAGAATGAAGATCATGCCAGTTAGGAATTTGGTCCATTTAGCTTGAGACATAGGGCTGTGGGCTACATTTTTCCCAACTTCTTGGTCTGGGGTTGTATCTCTTAGCATGGCACTAGGCCAGTTGCCCTGGGAGTCACACTCCTCTTTCCAGACCTCATTGGGGAACATGCATTAATGATGCAGCAATACAGCAGCTCTATTCCCCCCTCGTCAATAGGCAGCTATTCCCTGGAAGTAATTAGTAATAGGGGATTTTGCTGAGTGTTCATTTTATTGTTTGTGTTGTTTGTGCATATACCCTTGGATGTTTTACTGTAGTTTTAATAAAAGCTAAGTTTTATATAGCATAGACGCCTCAAACAAATTACAGTGAACCTGGCTGGAACCATTAAGATGGGTATTTATCAGTTACAGTGAAGTGCAGTTACAAAACTGCCATGAGTTTTAATAAATCCTGGGCTGAGGCATTTTGCTCCGGCCTACCACGCTCCCCACCCTGATGCACCCACATTTACTCAATGTGGCGTGCGATGCGCAGAGCGGGGGCTGTAGCGTACAATAGTTTAAAAATGTCACATTCAGAGAATAACTTTACTATATTAAAAAAAGGTTATTAATGTAAAATATAAGCAATTTAACTCATCCATTGCAAGTCGAAAGACTAAACTTTATATCGTATGCCAAGTTTATTTAAAGGCTTAGCATCTGTGATCCATTTTCGTAATTTATGTGTAAAATAATACTTCCACATGTAAAGTGTTTCTAGGTTTAGAAATATCAACAAGAACATTTAAGTACCCAATCAATAAATGTTTCATATACAGTTATCTTCAAATACTAGAGGACTTTTTTTGGCTCAAATCAGTATACTTCAGTACAGATATTAACAATTTTGAGATGTGGAGACTCATAGCCCCTTCCCAGTAGAGGTGAAATAGCATATCCATACCTGAGTATTGTAACTCTTTTGATTTGACATTAATAGGAAGCCACCATCGTCAAGAATTATGCAGTCCAATTGCTGTAAAATATTAAGTAAGTTTCATGATGTTACTTTTCTTCCCATTCCTTATAACATCAATGTCTATGATGTCATCATTATATTTTTTTGTTTTTTTCTGTAAATGAGAAATGATTTGCCAAACGGTGGTTTTGTTTATTTTCAGGACAGGAGTTCGGTGATGCTACAGCAATACGTTTGCATATTTTTTTTAAAGACACTAGTGCCTGCATGACTTGTACTTGCTCCACAGCCATGCCTTCTTTAGGCATGTTCATGCTACTTCTGCCCTCTGATTTGCTCTGCCAGCTAGTAGTAGGGGTTCAGACTCAGCAATGAGTCATTTACAGGACATTTTTTTTTCTGCTTCAGTGTTGATGTCAACAGTCTTGAGAACTAATATCAAGATCTACTGGTCCCTGCTGGTGCAATCTACTTTAAGTTATAAGTCTCCTGTTAATATATATACATACAGCATCCACAGATTTATATTCCTATAGCTAGCAAAAAGAATGGACTATGTAAAAATAGAATGGAAGCTATTTATTACATAAACTCAACAGTTATAACAAATTTTTCCAGAATATGCAATATGTTTATCATGGTATACAAGCAAACAAAAAAATTAAACACTGTCATTTGGTTGTGAAATCTTTCTTAAAATCAAACAATAAAGACATGTTTTCCTAAAACACTATATATCATATTCTTCTTTAAAATTATCACTGATCACAGATTTCCCCCAACTGGGAAAACACAGCTGTAGTTCTAGATTCCTATTTTATACAAGTTTGAGAACTCTTACCGAGCTGTCCAGTTTACAGTTACAGACTTCATCCATCTTGCACTGTAGAGGGGAAATGGAAAAATGTATTCATTAAAAAGACACAGAGGAATATAATCAAGCTCTGGGAGTATCCTGAAGACAAAAGCACATTGTTCCAGAGACAGGCAGAAAAGCACATTGTTAAGAAGAGTTTCAGTTAATGGCAATGACTTTATTGACAATCTTTTTTTAGAATATTTAATTAGTCATTTGTGGTGATTATTGTAATGTCATTATGAAAAATCCTGTGATGGTCTTGCCCTGTATATGGTATGCCCAATAACACAGATTTTACTTGGTTACAATACAGAATGCAACTGACTGAAGTTGTTAAATGTCACAGCAAGACAACTTCACTTTAATGCGTTGCTCATTAGATGATCATTCAACTTGTGTGGTTGCATTTCCTGTGTCAATGCACTAAACCAGAGCTGAACTACTTGTTTAAAATTCCTTCAATAATTAGATTATCATAGTTGTAGTTCCTTATATAAAACCATTGTTCATTTCATATTTGTTGTACATTCATTTAGTGTGTATTGCCCTGCAGTTTATTTTTTAATAGAACCATAATGCTAAGTCACTTCTGATAAATTCACTGTAATTGTTATGATAAATTAATAAGCAAAGACTGAAAAGACCAAATATTTCAAGGAGGAATCCTCACAAAATAAGAGAGGATTCACCTATGGTCACACCACCCTGAACACATTTAATTTTGGAAGCTAAGCAGAGTCAGGGAGGCTAGTACTTGGATGGGAGGCCACCTGGAAATACCAGGTGCTATAGGCTTTCAAAAATAATAGAGGATTCTATTGTAAACACTGATCTCATGTGAGACTGCTCAAGCTACTGTAGGAACTTGTTATGATATAATACACTTCTTTCTGCAGATAAACTTCATGCAAATTCAGCGTGACTATGGGTCTATAATAAATATTATTTACACCCTAAGCAATTAAATAGACATTGAGTAAGCCAAGGCACTTGACTAAGGCTAAGGCATCACGTAGCGAGTCGCAGCCAAAAAGGCTGCGGAAAAGAACACGGCAGAAATGCATTGAGATTTTTTTTTCCGCAACGTTTTCACAGAAAGTCCCCAGAGTTTTCCTCTACGGACTTTCTGCTCCTATTTTACCTATACGGAAATGCCAGCATTTCCATAGCCATAATTGACATATTTGATTTTCAAAAACACAAACATTTTTAAAATCACAGCTTATCCACAGCAGATTTTCTTCTGCAATTTGTGGATGGGATTAGCCAGAATCCTGTCCAGTTTGCAGGTACTGTATAAAGCAGGGTTTTTTGCCGCAGCGTTTCTGCTGCAGCCAAAACGCTGAATTTTTGCAACATGGGGCCCCAGCCTAAAGAAGTATTTTAATTTTTTTTTATTTTTTCATTGCCATATTCCAAGATTCATAACTTTGTATTTTTCTGTTGATGTGTCAACAATACGTGGTCTACTGTTTGCAGAATGGGCTTTATTTTGCAATGGCAAAGTCAAAGGCAAATTTCATTTACTAACCTAACCAACTTTTATAACATCTTTCTGGGGAATGTAAAATGAATAGCAATTCCACCACTGATTTTCACAACATAAATTTTGACATAAATTACATAATAGAAATGTAAACAAATTTATTTATTTTTTTCCTTCAACTGAGATTAGTGAAGGCTTGATTTTTTATTTTTTTTTGCAATTGACGGTTAAACAATCAGGGTTAATTCACTTTGCTTAGATAAAGAAGAGGCCTAAATAAAATCAAATTTCTCTCACTGGCCATCTGTTCTAGAATACTGAGATTGATATTAAACAAAGCAGGCCGCATCAAGTTGCAACTAATTATCAACTGTACTTGCACTAAGACTAAATTAATCTATTATTCTAGTCATTTCTTGAAAACCTTTTCATTTGTCTTCCTTTCTCTACCTCTTGATCAGGAAGGATTAGGAAACAGAATTAAAAGTTTTAGTTCCTGGTTCTGTTTCTATTTAGGAGAAGGGGTGGGCAGAAAATGCTTAAAGTGTACATGGAGACAAAAAAGACAGCCTACTACTTTCTTATCTCCCACCTGCAAAATCTTCCTGTGATCCCAGAGGTGTGATGCATTAAATGATGTTCCTGGTATAATTTCCTCTAAACAGTTAGAGATATGCACTCTAATTGATAAGTCAAGTATACAGTCATATGAAAAAGTTTGGGCACCCCTATTAATCTTAATCATTTTTAGTTCTAAATATTTGGGTGTTTGCAACAGCCATTTCAATTTGATATATCTAATAACTGATGGACACAGTAATATTTCAGGATTGAAATGAGGTTTATTGTACTTTCAGAAAATGTGCAATATGCATTAAACCAAAATTTGACCGGTGCAAAAATTTGGGTACCCTTATCATTTTATTGATTTGAATACTCCTAACTACTTTTTACTGACTTACTGAAGCACAAAATTGGTTTTGTAACCTCACTGAGCTTTGAACTTCATAGCCAGGTGTATCCAATCATGAGAAAAGGTATTTAAGGTGGCCAATTGCAAGTTGTACTCCTATCTGAATCTCCTCTGAAGAGTGGCATCATGGGCTCCTCAAAACAACTCTCAAATGATCTGAAAACAAAGATTGTTCAACATAGTTGTTCAGGGGAAGGATACAAAAAGTTGTCTCAGAGATTTAACCTGTCAGTTTCCACTGTGAGGAACATAGTAAGGAAATGGAAGACCACAGGGACAGTTCTTGTTAAGCCCAGAAGTGGCAGGCCAAGAAAAATATCAGAAAGGCAGAGAAGAAGAATGGTGAGAACAGTCAAGGACAATCCACAGACCACCTCCAAAGAGCTGCAGCATCATCTTGCTGCAGATGGTGTCACTGTGCATCGGTCAACAAAACAGCACACTTTGCACAAGGAGAAGCTGTATGGGAGAGTGATGCGAAAGAAGCCGCTTCTGAAAGCACGCCACAAACAGAGTCGCCTGAGGTATGCAAAAGCACATTTGGACAAGCCAGCTTCATTTTGGAAGAAGGTCCTTGTGATGATTCTGCCTAAATATGGCCATAACTCAGCTGTATTTTGATCTCTGGGTATAGGATATCCCTTCTTGCTTGCTTGCATACTGTGCGCAGCTATAAGCCTAGGTGCATATTGGCAGTATCGGCCAGGCTGGAACAATAGGGCTTCATTGTATTCCTATACAGCCCTGGCTGATCAAACAATAGTGCATTGTTCAAGCCTGGGCTGTTGATCAGATATGACTGATAACAGTGTATCAATTCACTTTGCCTCAGCTCTATACAAAAGATCTGGAGTTGATTGAATTAACTCATCAGACGTACTGTCGCCGGTGACCTCATTCTGGGAGGTGGCATAAAGGGTATAAAAGATGAGGTAAGAGGTCTGTGGGAGGAGATTATGAGGAGATTACACTATGGAGATCATGCTATGAAGACTGTGCTGGGATTATGCTACAGAGTTGTTACAGACAGACCATGAGGAGATTTTTGTGATTGACTATTGGACTAATGCTGAGAGACTGTGAAGAGCATGCAGGCGGGATTATTGTACTGTGATGCCACATGCTAGGAGTTAATGCCACATGCCAAGAAGCCTCCACTGGTGACTCACACATGCCATGTGTGAGTGTTGGACTATAGAACCACATCAAGGACATGTGTGGTAAAGTAATCATTTCACCTTTAATCCCTTTTATTTTATTTGTACTGTATCTTGTAACTAGTAACTGTTAATGCTTGCAGATGTCTGCATATCTGTTCTGATCTGTATATGTTAGATTTTAATACCGACCCATTTAGGGGTTAATAAATATATAAAATTTAGAAAGCTTGTCTTGTATTTATCTGTGAACCCGGCACTCACTGGCGGAGAGTGTGGTTTTTATATGAAAGAGGACTCAGGGTGTGGCCAAAGCGGTTTGGCGCACGGAGGATCTTTCACAGTCCTGTGGACTGATGAAACAAAGATTGAGTTGTTTGGTCATACAAAAAGGCGTTATGCATGGCATCAAAAAAACACAGCATTCCAAGAAAAACACTTGCTACGCACTGTAAAATTTGGTGGAGGTTCCATCATGCTTTGGGGCTGTGTGGCCAATGCCTGCACCGGGAATCTTGTTAAAGTTGAGGGTCGCATGGATTCAACTCAGTATCAGCAGATTCTTGAGAATAATGTACAAGAATCAGTGACGAATTTGAAGTTACGCCGGGGATGGATATTTCAGCAAGACAATGATCCAAAACACAGCTCCAAATCTACTCAGGCATTCATGCAGAGGAACAATTACAATGTTCTGGAAAGGCCATCCCAGTCCCCAGACCTGAATATCATTGAACATCTGTGGGATAATTTGAAGCGGGCTGTCCATGCTCGGCGACCATCAAACTTAACTGAACTGGAATTGTTTTGTAAAGAGGAATGGTCAAAAATACCTTCATCCAGGATCCAGGAACTGATTAAAAGCTACAGGAAGCGACTAGAGGCTGTTATTTTTGCAAAAGGAGGATCTACTAAATATTAATGTCACTTTTCTGTTGAGGTGCCCATACTTTTGCACCGGTCAAATTTTGGTTTAATGCATATTGCACATTTTCTGTTAGTACAATAAACCTCATTTCAATCCTGAAATATTACTGTGTCCATCAGTTATTAGATATATCAAATTGAAATGGCTGTTGCAAACACCCAAATATTTAGAACTAAAAATGATTAAGATTAATAGGGGTGCCCAAACTTTTTCATATGACTGTATGACTCCTATTTTTAATAAAAATGTAAAGAAGATAATACACTGGAAATAAACAATGGATGACAGCAAGTACAAATCCAGAACTTGAGATATCTCTGTAATACACTACCCAGTCAATCAGATTACTTCCAACTTCCACAGTTTCAAATGTACCCTTAAAACACAACTTTATAGGCTGGCGTATCATATTCCTTAATCTGACTCCTCTACACTTACACTTGCTAAAATAACTCTTCTCTTTCCCCTCCCTTCTACTGTATTCCTTAGACCCAGTTGCCCTTACATAACAGTAAGGCTAGACTAACATCTGCGCTGTGCTCTCCGTTATTCAGGTCCGCCAGGGAAAACAGGAGTTACACGCGGACACTGGCTGACCCCGTTGACTATAATGGGGTTTGCTGGGTGTCCTCCGTTTTCATACTGAAACCAGCAGAGAGAAAAGTCCTCCATGCAGAACCTTTCTCTTCGCCGAATATGCAGAATATTTGCAATATATAAATGGAAAAATAATTATTACTATTATTTAACCACAGATGTGTTATTTGTGCATCTTTATTTACAAAACATTTTTATGCAAAATTGCATGAAGACAACCATGATTTTAAAGTATTGACCAGCTTTTTCACAAAGTACTCATTTTTTGATTTTTGACATTATTTTATACAGTCATATGAAAAAGTTTGGGCACCCCTATTAATCTTAATCATTTTTAGTTCTAAATATTTGGGTGTTTGCAACAGCCATTTCAATTTGATATATCTAATAACTGATGGACACAGTAATATTTCAGGATTGAAATGAGGTTTATTGTACTAACAGAAAATGTGCAATATGCATTAAACCAAAATTTGACCGGTGCAAAAGTATGGGCACCTCAACAGAAAAATGACATTAATATTTAGTAGATCCTCCTTTTGCAAAAATAACAGCCTCTAGTCGCTTCCTGTAGCTTTTAATCAGTTCCTGGATCCTGGATGAAGGTATTTTTGACCATTCCTCTTTACAAAACAATTCGAGTTCAGTTAAGTTTGATGGTCGCCGAGCATGGACAGCCCGCTTCAAATTATCCCACAGATGTTCAATGATATTCAGGTCTGGGGACTGGGATGGCCATTCCAGAACATTGTAATTGTTCCTCTGCATGAATGCCTGAGTAGATTTGGAGCTGTGTTTTGGATCATTGTTTTGCTGAAATATCCATCCCCGGCGTAACTTCAAATTCGTCACTGATTCTTGTACATTATTCTCAAGAATCTGCTGATACTGAGTTGAATCCATGCGACCCTCAACTTTAACAAGATTCCCGATGCCGGCATTGGCCACACAGCCCCAAAGCATGATGGAACCTCCACCAAATTTTACAGTGGGTAATAAGTGTTTTTCTTGGAATGCTGTGTTTTTTTGACGCCATGCATAACGCCTTTTTGTATGACCAAACAACTCAATCTTTGTTTCATCAGTCCACAGGACCTTCTTCCAAAATTAAGCTGGCTTGTCCAAATGTGCTTTTGCATACCTCAGGCGACTCTGTTTGTGGCGTGCTTTCAGAAACGGCTTCTTTCGCATCACTCTCCCATACAGCTTCTCCTTGTGCAAAGTGTGCTGTATTGTTGACCGATGCACAGTGACACCATCTGCAGCAAGATGATGCTGCAGCTCTTTGGAGGTGGTCTGTGGATTGTCCTTGACTGTTCTCACCATTCTTCTTCTCTGCCTTTCTGATATTTTTCTTGGCTTAACAAGAACTGTCCCTGTGGTCTTCCATTTCCTTACTATGTTCCTCACAGTGGAAACTGACAGGTTAAATCTCTGAGACAACTTTTTGTATCCTTCCCCTGAACAACTATGTTGAACAATCTTTGTTTTCAGATCATTTGAGAGTTGTTTTGAGGAGCCCATGATGCCACTCTTCAGAGGAGATTCAAATAGGAGAACAACTTGCAATTGGCCACCTTAAATACCTTTTCTCATGATTGGATACACCTGGCTATGAAGTTCAAAGCTCAGTGAGGTTACAAAACCAATTTTGTGCTTCAGTAAGTCAGTAAAAAGTAGTTAGGAGTATTCAAATCAATAAAATGATAAGGGTACCCAAATTTTTGCACCAGTCAAATTTTGGTTTAATGCATATTGCACATTTTCTGTTAGCACAATAAAACTCATTTCAATCCTGAAATATTACTGTGTCCATCAGTTATTAGATATATCAAATTGAAATGGCTGTTGCAAACACCCAAATATTTAGAACTAAAAATGATTAAGATTAATAGGGGTGCCCAAACTTTTTCATATGACTGTATGTGTATTGTGGTTTAATCTGATTTTTATCCATGTTATAATGCATGTTGTTCTGTCCCGAAAACCTTAGCAGCAAAAGAGAATGATGGGGGTTGAAGCATACATACACAGTTCTATAAAATGTTATTTAAAAACTACAGTATGTGCAATAATTGATGACACTATACGTTTCATGCCAGAATAAAAACATAGACAACACTTACCGGTTCTTTGGTAGTAGCACTTGTAAAATTCTCCATCCAACTCTGAAAATCTATTTTTACGCCAACAACTAAAACAAAAAGACATAACATTCTTGAAGTCTAGTAAATATATTTTAAGAGTGACCTACCACAAAATTGTTCCAGGAAAGTAATAAAGGCTGTATTTTGCAGTAATTTTTAACAATGTACCCTTTTATTAATAAGTAACATAAAAATAGGTTTTCTCATCTTTTTCTAGCTTTTAACTAGATTTACTTACTATTGAATCAATTATGGAAAAACATCAACTAACCCACCCAGTAGGGTTCTAGTGTGAAGATGTGCTGAATAAATAACTGTGGTTGCACATATACTGGTAGATTGATGAATACTTACTGGGGGAAAATTTATCATACCCTGCAGTCCAGAATTCTGCAGTTAAAATGTCACGATGTACAGATTTACTACTTTTAGAGCTCATTTGCACAAAAATGTGTGACATTTTTTTATTTTTGCATCACTGACTTTTGAAAAGTGGTGGAATAGTGTGCATGGTCAGTTTTTCCAGCTGTCTGTACTCCACATTTATCAATTGCGACTTTATAAAAAGGCGCAAAATTGTCACAATCTCACTATATTGAGTGGGTTTCATAGAAAGTGAAGTACCATCTCAGGACATAAGTGTTAGATTTATAGATGTGTCAAATTGATCAAATACATCATGACATTTGATAAATTTAACGCTAATTATGCCAACGCAGACTCCAGCAAAAGTGAATTTAAAAATTCCACTTATGATAAATTTCCCAAGAAGTACTAAGGGAAAAGGTAGGAAAATTAAGAAATAGTTTTTGCAAAAATCTAAAGCTGGGTATACGTGAGATATTTATCTGCAGATCACTGGTTGATTCATTTTATCTTAGTAGCATCTGCTGATCTCAGATTCTCAATAGATTTCCCAAAATTGAGCTGGATTTGCCAAAGGTCTGCAGAGAAATATCATATATATGGCCAGCTTTAGGGATTCTATCAAGTTTGTGAATGTGTATTTTTACAGATAGTTACTATAATTTTTTTTGGTATTTTACAGTACATACAGTGTGTAAAAATGCTTACAATAATGTCAGGTATCACATTAGGTGAACGCATATACTCAATTTTGCCTGTTTCTCTCTCTGCAACTTCTGATATGCAAGGGACACTTGGTTAGACAGTGTCTTCTCTGCTTGTCAGGCAGCACATTGGCTCAGTGGTTAGCACTGTTGCCTTGCAGAACTTGAGTCCTAGGTTGGAATCCAGCCAAGGATAACATCTGTATGTTCTTCTCATGATTATGTGGTTTTCCTCCAGGTACTACAAAGACATACTGATAGGGAATCTTAATTTCTGATCAGTGGAGGGCCAACAGCCAGCCCCTGCACCAATCAGCTGTATGGGCCATATGCTCAACAAAGGTCTGGAAGCAGGTGGCTTAGTAGCCAAGCACCAATACTGCAGCTCCCAGTGACTTCATTTGGCATCCCCCTTTCAAAAATGCCTGAGCTATAAAATGGCTGTTTTTTTGTGGTGGAAAAAATTTGATCAAAAAGTTAGATATTCACCAAAATTATATAAATAAAAACTTAAACTTTTCCTACAAAAAATAAAAAAGTTGCTTTACACAGCTTCGTATGTGAAAATGCAGAAAGATAGGGATGTCACAATAAGGCGAAATTGAATATTTTTTTTTAAATTTCATCCCATTCAGAAATCTTTTCCAACTTCCCAGTACATTGGACAGAATATTAAATGTTACCATTATTAAGTACATTTTTACCCATAAAAATAAGTACTCAAAAGGCTTTGTAGATGAAAAAAATAAAAAATATGGTTTTTGGAAAGTGGAAAGTATGCAAGAATACAAAAGTATGCAAAATGAAAATGCAAGAATGAAAAATAGCTGCATTGAGAAGGGATTAAGCCTTTCCTGATATGTTTTCTGCTTTAGACCCTCCATCCATAAAGTAGTATGAATTTGTAATTGTTTTAGTGATAACAGATTAGTAATCAAAGATTACACTTTATTCTTCAATAGTAACATGCGTCATGACATACATTACTACTTACCAGCTGGCTTCAGCAGTTTACCATCAATGGTTATTTCGACTGCCTTGCTTACCATAATTCCATTTTCAAAAGTAGCAAGCCCAGTCCCTAGGAAAACGAGAGGTTAATAATGATTATTTGATGCAGCAGTAAAAATACATGTCAAATATAAAAAAGACAAAAAGGAATATGGAGGTCCTGCTGGTTTAGGGCTAGGCAATAATTCACCTTTTATGTATCACTAAACTTTTAACTGAAGAGGTACTAACAGGAGGTGTTCCTTCTAAACACGTGCTAAAACTACTAATATAACTAAACTTAAAAGCTTTAAATGCCTTTGCGGTGAATTCTGATTATTATTAATTAATATAATTAAAGTGGTTTTTCAATAGGATAGACCATCAATATTAGATCAGTGAGGGTTCTATTTTCCTACTTTCCTATGTCCTACTATTTTGCTTCTGCAATGTATGGATGTGTCACAAATTAGACCTCCAATATAATTAAGGATTCCAATATCTCTAGAAACCAATTCAATTGAATTTCACAATATCCTTACAAAAGCTTTGAAAGGCTATAACTCACCCTCCACCATAGGGTGGCCACACATAGGCACAAACTGGACAGTTAGAATATCACTTTATGACAACTAGTCCCAAAACCATGTTGGGTTTACAAAAACTTGTGATATACATATCTGGACATGTTCATCCACGAGGATGTATCTAGCATGTGTAACTCCTTCATCTACATTAACTGGATGCCCCGATAAATATGATACAGAAACAATAAAGCACTGCTCTTGGCTGTGTCAGATCTTATTGCTCTTCCTTTTCCTTCTCCCAGAAATAGTAGCAGGAAGAGAAGAGAGGTTGTACATGGCACATCAAAGTGTGGGTATTACCCAAGTTATCAGACATGGTCAGAAGTGTAAGTAAAGGGTCATGTATCCTGGTGCAAGTGTTTAGCTTGGCTCCCTCCTCATTACTGTACCCCAACCCCCAACACCACCCACCTCACCCTGCTGGCAATGCTATTTACACCATCTGCATTACTTGTCATTTCTTCTCCAAGTGTTACAAATAGTAGCAGGGAGAGGAAAGAGAATGTACACGGCACATCAGAGTCTGGAAAGGAGCATATCACCTAAGTTATCAAATATGGTCAGGGGCAAAGCTAAATTCACATGGGTAAGGGTACAATAGTTTAGCTAAGACCCCCTTTCTCCTTAATGCACCCTAAACTCCAACATTCCCTGATGCCACATGCCTCACTTTGCTGAATGGCAAAAAAGTCAGTGTGGGACTTAAACAGAGGAGATAATTTGGCAATGCTATTAATACCATCTGCATTACTAATGCTAGCTGATTTTGTGGGAATACCTCTTTAGGGCAAGGCCATGGCTGTGATGTAGCCAGGATATGGCTTAAAAATTATTAAACCATTAGTTCATCAAGAAATCATTGTTTAACCCCTAGGCGGTGAGCGCCGTACTATTAGCTGCCTGGGTCTTATGGCAACGCACTGTAATAGTACGGCGCAACGATCAGTGGTCACTCCCCCAGCCATGGTGAAAGCTGCAATTAGACTATGAAATCTGATCGGCCAAATCATTGGATCATAGCACCAATCACTGCCGAGGATCAGGGGGCGTATAATGGCACCACTCTTCCTATCACTGCAATTGGTCGGTCTGTCGTCCAATTGCAGCCAAGGTAGGTAGTTTAAAATAAAGGTTATTACCCTGCTTGTGTCACTCCCTCTGGGATTGCGAGGAGGACAGTACCCGTGCTGTTTTGTGAGCTTTTTGAACTGTACAATTCCTATCTATCTATCTATTGAAGGAAATAAGTATTTGATCCATTGCTGATTTTGTAAGTTTGTCCACTGACAAAGACATGAACAGTCTATAATTTTAAGAGTAGGTTAATTTTAACAGTGAGTGATAGAATATCAAAAATAAAATCCAGAAAATCACATTGTATACATTTTATAAATTTGTTTGCATTTTGCAGAGAGAAATAAGTATTTGGTCCCCTACCAACAATTAAGAGTTCTGGCTCCTACAGACCAGTTAGACGCTCCTAATCAACTTGTTACCTGCATTAAAGACAGCTATCTTACATTGTCACCTGTATAAAAGACTCCTGTCCACACACTCAATTAATCAGTCAGACTCTAACCTCTACAACATGGGCAAGACCAAAGAGCTTTCTAAGGATGTCAGGGACAAGATCATAGACCTGCACAAGGCTGGAATGGACTACAAAACCATAAGTAAGACGCTGGGTGAGAAGGAGACAACTGTTGGTGCAATAGTAAGAAAATGGAAGAAATACAAAATGACTGTCAATCGACATCGATCTGGGGCTCCATGCAAAATCTCACCTCGTGGGGTATCCTTGATCATGAGGAAGATGAGAGATCTGCCTAAAACTACACGGAGGAAACTTGTTAATGATCTCAAGGCAGCTGGGACCACAGTCACCAAGAAAACCATTGCTAACACATTACACCGTAATGGATTAAAATCCTGAAGTGCCCGCAAGGTCTCCCTGCTCAAGAAGGCCCATGTGCAGGCCCGTCTGAAGTTTGCCAATGAACACCTGGATAATTCTGCGAGTGAATGGGAGAAGGTCCTGTGGTCACATGAGAAAAAAATTATGCTCGCCGTGTTTAAAGGAAGAGAAATGCTGCCTATGACCCAAAGAACACAGTCCCCACTGTCAAGCATGGAGGTGGAAACATTATGTTTTGGGGGTGTTTCTCTGCTAAGGGCACAGGACTACTTCACCACATCAATGGGAGAATGGATGAAGCCATGTACCGTAAAATCCTGAGTGACAACCTCCTTCTCTCAGACAGGACATTAAAAATGGGTGGTGGCTGGGTCTTCCAGCAGGACAATGACCCAAAACACACAGCCAAGGCAACAAAGCAAAGGAGTGGCTCAAAAAAGCACATTAAGGTCATGGAGTGGCCTAGCCAGTCTCCAGACCTTAATCCCACAGAAAATTTATGGAGGGAGCTGAAGCTCCGAGTTGCCAAGCAACAGCCTCAAAATCTTAATGATGATCTGCAAAGAGGAGTGGACCAAATTCCTCCTGACGTGCCGCAAACCTCATCATCAACTACAAAAACGTCTGCTGGGCTTGCCAACAAGGGTTTTGCCACCAAGTATTAAGTCTTGTTTGCCAGAGGGATCAAATACTTATTTCTCTCTGCAAAATGCTAATAAATTAATAAAATTTGTACAATGTGATTTTCTGGATTTTATTTTTGATATTCTATCTCTCACTGTTAAAATTAACCTAGCCTTAAAATTATAGACTGTTCATGTCTTTGTCAAGACTTCAGTCTTGAGCAGTTCCTGGGGAGAGAGGAGGAGGCCGGGTTCTGTCCTAAAACGCTAACAACTGGTGAGAGTCCAGGGGGTGTGAACTGCTGCCTGTGTTTGTTGCCCTGTGTGTTGGCCTGTGTGGTGAAGCAAGCCACACATATAGTTAGGGCCTCTTTGTTTAGTTAATAGCTCAGAGCGAGCAGGATTTCTGTTATCGTCTTGCCTGACTGTTAAGGCTTATTTTGTTTTGCCATTTTGGAAAAATAAATGTACAGGGTAAAACCTGTTTGTACCTGACTTTTTTTTGTGTCTGTTTCTGACTGTCTGGGTCCACTGTTGCTACTACTGAGCCTATCCTCCTACATTTGGTGCTTCGGATGTGGGCAAACCCAGATTAAAACAGGTCTTAAAGAGACAGGCACCTATTTTTCCATTTTTTCCTCCTCCACTTTATGTCCTGGGTGAAGGTGGTAGGAGAGCCAAAAAAGGACGCTGCCACCATGGAGGACTTGATTAAATTACTTGGGCAGGCCCAGCTGGATGCTGAGAGGCGTCAACAGCGTGCCATGGAGGCGGTCGAAAAATGGTAGCAAGAGATGAAAGTCATGTTAATGAAGCAGCTGTCTGTATTGTGTGAGACCTTGGTTGCTCAGAAGCAGTAGGAGAATCTTCTGCTCAGACCCCGTTGGTGAGATCCACTGCTCGAGCGGCTGTGCAAAATTCTCTACAGGAGATGATGTCCACTGAAAACGTAGAGGCGTATCTTCATGTCTTTGAGCGGGTTGCTGAATGAGAAAAGCTGCCAAAAGAACAGTGGGCCAATGTCGTGGCACCCTTTCTAACTGGGGAACCACAGAAGGCATATTATGACCTATGTGAGACAGAAGTCAGAGATTATCCCAAGATGAGGAGTGAGATCCTGGTCCGTCTTGGTGTAAATATGCATGTGCAAGCCAGATGGCTACATCACTGGACTTTTTCTGAAAGTCTTCCACCCAGGTCTCAAATGCATGACCTTGTTTACCTGGTAAAGAAGTGGCTACATCCTGAAGAGGTCTCCCCTGCACAGATGGTGGAATGAGTGGTCCTAGACAAGTACACCCGGTCGCTCCCACCTAACATTCAATGCTGGGTTGGCCAAGCAGGTCCTACGATGGCGGACCAGCAAGTTTGCCTGGTGGAGAGATATCGAGCCACTGAGGAGCTCCTGCAGACACCTTCCAGACCAGCCACCCCAAGAACTGGTAAGATGATACCAACCATTAGGGGTGTGTGGAAGGTTGGGATGGAAGGGTGTTCACAAGGTGAACAGGCAGCTGGAACTGTGACCTATATTTGTATGCCCATAAGCAGCCAGAGATGCAGATGTGTTATTTGCAGCATGAGACGGTGCATTATCATGCATGAAAATGATCTTTCTGCCCCTGACAAATCTGCCTTCTGCCCCTTTCTGCCCCCTTTTGTTCTTGCCTCCTTTGTGCCCCCTATGTTTTTTTCTTCCACCGATTGCAGCATGGTATCTTCTGTCTTGAACCATTGGCAATTGGAAGTTGACTGTTTGACGTATAAAACTCCACTAAAATCATTAAATATTATGCCGCAGAGTTTGCAACTTTTTATTTTTATAAGAAAAAAAAGGTGAATAAACCCTTAGCAGGTTATTACAAACTGAAATCAAACAGTTTTCAAGCAAAACTTTATTTGAGGTGGTCTTTGCGACAATCTCTCTCCCCATGATTCCAGCCCAAGAACATTGGACTCCACTCTCCTCCATTGAATTGGTTTTTTGTTTTTTTTGGTGTGGCCCCTGGGGGTCTCAGGGGGGGCGGGGAGCATGGGGGCCCCCCCATAAGTTTGCCCCCTTTTATGCCCATAGCAGCCAGAGTGCAGATGTGTTATTTGCAGCATGAGCGGTGCATTATCTGCATGAAATGCTTCTGGGATGCTGGTTCTTCCGCGGAGTGCTGGTGCTCTCGAACCATGCGGGTGTTTGGAGTTCATCTTTACCCCTTCAGGGATCCAAAGGGGCCCCCACTCTCTCTCCCCATGATTCCGCCCAAAACATTGGCTCCTCCTTGTTGGCGCCGTAGCCGTGTTTGCATGGGGTGTTGCACGGCACTCATCGGTGAACAAAACAGTTTTGAAGTCAGTCTTCATGTATTGTTTGGCCCACTGGAGCCGTTTCTGCTTGTGTGCAGTGGATAGAGGAGGTAGACAGGATGCCTCACGCACAGCTGCAAACCTCTGAAGGACCCTGCATCTTGTTGTTCGGGGGGACGTTGGAGGCACCAGCAGCTTCAAAAACTTGTCTGCTGCTATGACAAGGCATTTTTGAAGCTGCTCTTTTAACCTGACATAATTGCCTGTTGGAAAGAGTCCTCAATTTTCCCTTATCAGCACGCACACGTGTGTGCTGTGAATCAGCTATATACTTCTTGATTGTGCGATGATCATGATGAAGTGTCTTGGCAATGTTGATTGTAGTCATGCCTTGACCTAAACACTCCACAATTTGTTGCTTCTCAGCAGCCAACACATCCTTTTTCTTTCCCATTTTGGCTGAAAATGTGGGCTGCTTAATAATGTGAGACAGCCTTCTTAAGTAGTCTTGCCTTTAATTGGACACACCTGCCAAACTAATTAGCACAGGTGTCTGCAATTGCTTTCAGTGATATAAAGAGCCCTGACACACATCACCATCAATGAGTTTAACTGACAAACAAAAAATTTCTTACCTTATCACTCCTAAACACTTTTTGCATAATAATTTGGAACACAGTGTATATAAATAACCTCCCCCTTGTATTCATAATACCCTGTAATAACCCTTATATAAATGACCCCCGCCCCATCGTCATAATGCCCCCTAATGAATCCTCCCTTTATAGTTATAATTCCCCCTCCTATCCACCCCTTATACTATTAATATACCCACAACTGCGCTAAAAAGAAAAAAAAAAAAGTCATACTCAGCTACCTGCGATGCTGTTGAATGGAGCCGCTACCGCTTCCTCCCTGTCCACGCACAGGACGTCTGTGTCTGAGCGCAAGCGGCGCGATGTTGTGACATCATTGCGCCGCCTGTGTGAGAAGAAGACATCGATCTGTGGTCTCGGGGTGGGCCCCAAAAAGTCAGTGGGCCCAGGGCAGCCGCTCCCCTCTGCCTCCCCACTAGCTACGCCTCTGCTCTCAGCCAAAGGTAGAAACAAAATGTTGAAATCCAAAAAATATATCCAGCAGCCGGAAATCAGAAGATTATATAATAAAACTTAGCTTTTAATTCTTCATGATAAGAAAATCAAACCATCTTATTTTAAGGATGGAAAAACAAGATGATCTACTTTAGACAACACTCCAATATTTAGAATTAATTTAAAATTATAACGATATTGTACAGTGCCCGCCCCCAAGATGCCCCCAACTATGATTGCCTATTCAAAATCAGGTCACTAATTGACCACTTTAGTGCCAAATTTGCAGCGTCATTCATCCCTGATCAGAATATTTCTATAGAAGAGTCTCTGATCAGTTTCAAAGGAAGGCTAAAATTCCGCCAATACCTGCCCAAGAAAGAGAAGACCCAAAAAAGGTGCAGAGTCTGTTCCAAAAGGGGAATAGGGAAAGATACAATTTATCAGTGTGATACCTGCCCTGAAAAACCTGGCCTGTGCATGAAGGAGTGCTTCAGACTTTACCACACATCCACAGATTATTATTTTTTAAATTTATTTTCCATGTTATATCACCTCCTTATGCCGTAATGTACTCTGCAGATTTATCTTTCAACCTCTGCTGTCCATCAATTTCTGAAAATAAATTAACCTGTGGGGTCTGCTTAAATCCACATGTGGGGTATTTCTGTAGTTGGGAGAAAATGCTTAACAGCCTCAATAGCTATGTAGTGAATCTCCCATAGACTAATAAAATAGTAAAAAAAAAACTTAATGTTCAAATCACCCCCCCTTTCCCTAAAATACATATAAAAGTAAAATATTACTGTGAAACACATACACATTAGGTATCCCTGTGTCCGGAAACACCCGGTCTACAAAATTATAAAAATATTTTTCCCATATGATAAACGCCATAGTGGGAAAATAAATCAAAAGTGCCAAACCGCTGTTTTTTCACTTTTTTGCCTCTGATAAAAATTTGAATAACAAGTAATAGACATTCCCCAAAATGGTATAATTAAAAAGTACACCTGGCCCCACAAACAAAAAAATGCCCTATGCATTCCAGTACACAGAAATATAAAAAAGTTATGGATGTAAGAATATGGTGACTTTTAGAAAAAAGCTTCCCAGTACATTGTACAGAATTATAAATGGCAGCATCCTGAAGAACAATTTGTCCTGAAAACATTAAGCCCTCATATGGCTCTGAGAATGGAAAAATAAAAAAAAAGTTATGGGGTTTAAAAGGTGGGGAGTCAAAAACACAAATCGAAGGGGAAGGGGTTAACCTCTTGTGGTAATGCAAAAATTAGGATTAAAGCAACATTTTATAGAAAAAAATGTCGCTTTCCATTTTCCCGGCCCAATTCTGCGTAATACCTGTAGGATCAAAGAGCTTGCTATACCCCTTGATATGTTCCTTGAGGGGTATAGTTTACAAAATGGGGTCACATTTTGTGGATTTCCACGGTTTTGGCACCATGGGGGCTCTGCAAATGGACATGGTGCCAAAATCAGGCCTCCAAAAGCCAATTGGAAACTCTTTCCAGTCCGAGCGCTGCCATGTGCCCGTGCATCTGTGTACCAGCACATATGGGGTATTGTTGGGTTTAGGAGAAATTGTGTAACAAAATGTGGTTTGCAATTTTTCCTTTAACCTCTTGTGAAGATGATAAATTTGGGGCTAAAGAGACATTTTATTGTAAAAAAAAAAAAAAAAAAGTAACTTTTTATTTTCACATCTCAATGTTAAAAAATTCTATGAAACACCAGTAGGGTCAAAGTGCTCACTATAACCCTCAATAAATTCCTTGTAGGGTCTAGTTTACAAAATGGAATCATTTGAGGGGTTTTTCCACTGTTCTGACATTTCAGGAGCTCTGCAAATGTGACATGGTGCCTGAAACAAATTCCAGCAAAATCTGCCCTCCAAAATCCCAATAGCGCTCCTTCTGGACCTTACAGTGCGCCCATACATCAGTTTACATCCACATGTGAGGTATTTCTCTAATTGGGAGAAAATTCTTAACAAATTGTGGGGAGCATTTTCTCTTTTAACCCCTTGTGGAAATGCAAAAATTGTGGTTAAAGCAACATTTTATAGCAAAAAATGTTGCTTTCCATTTTCCCGGCCCAATTCTGCATAACACATGAACGGTCAAAGTACTTTCTATAGCCCTTGATAAATTCCTTGAAAAGTCTAGTTTCCAAAATGGGGTAATTTGGGGAGGGGGGATTCCATTGTTCTGGCACTTCAGGGGCTCTGCAAATGCAGCATGGTGCCTGAAACAGATTCCGCAAAATCTGCCCCCCAATATCCCAATAGGGCTCCTTCCGTTCTTTACACTACTGTGTGTCCATAAATCAGTTTACATCATCATGTGGGATTATTTCAGATTGTGGAATTCAATTTCTATTTTAACCCTTTATGAATGTGTATATTCTAGGGCTAAATGAATATATTAGTCACAGAAATTGAAAAATTTAAATTTGACCTTCATTTTGCTTTAATTGCTGTGACTTTGTGAAGGATTAAGAAACTTCCTAAATGCTGTTTTGAATTCTTTCAGGAGTGCAGTTTTGAGAATGGGGTGATTTATAGGGGTTTCTATTAGAGACGTCTTTCAAACTGAACCGGTCCCTTGAAAAAAGTGTTTTGGAAATATTCTTGAAAATTTGGACTTGTGAACCTTATAGTATCTGAAAAAAATGAAAGTGCGATTAAATGTCGATTGCAACATAAAGCAGAGATATGGTAAATTATATTTATGAAGTAATTTGGGTAGTATGACTTTCTATATGAAAGGCATGCAATTTCAATGTTAGAAAACTGCATTTTTTTTTTTTTACTAATTTTCACCAAATTTCCTATTTTTTCCCAATCAAAGACTAAACATATTAACCAAAATTTACCGCTGACACGAAGTACAATGTATTATAAAAAATCTACCTCAGAATCACTTTGATAGCTTAAAGCATCTCAAAGTTATTACCACATAAAGTGACACTTGTCAGATTTGAAAAATTAGGCCTTAAGGTACTTTTGGACTGCATCCCCAAGGGGTTAATGACTGTTCACTGTTAATTGCTCTGAGTCTTTGTGGATATACATGTCTATGTAAGGTTGGGGCCCCACATGATGTAAATGCCGTGGTTTGACCGCAGCATTTTACAGTCCCTGCAAATCCCATCCACACATAGCAGAAAAATACCTGCAGCGGAAATGCCATCGCATTTTTAAAAATCACAGCATGTAAATTATACCTACGGAAACGCTGGCATTTTCCCTATAGGTATAATTGAAGCAGAAAGTCCACAGAGCCTATAACTGCTACCACACCTGGGTTAAGTTTAAACAATGTGAACTTTCCCATGATGACGGCACTAGTAACTAGTAAACTCATATGTGTCTCCTATAAATTCTGCATCATATGTTATTGCAGGTGTGCTGATTTATTTATTTTTTTTTATTTTTTTTCAAAGACAAAGTACTTAGTGTGTCATGCAAAAATTGTAAAGCTCTCGACCTCGTACATGAAAGTCATATAACACAATCCATATCAGCAACCAAATAGTTAATTAAACTAATATTTCAGTGTGATCCTTTCTGGTGATAGGATCGGCTTTTACATGAACACAGGACTCAGGGTGAACCAACGCCCATTTTAGCATTTTCTGATGCCATATTATACTCATAACTCTTGCTTCAAGGTATAAAAACAATTGCTGCTGTCTAAGCAAGCTAGCTCATGCCCATAAACAATGTCCCCTTCCCCCTTTAGTACCTCTTCTCCTGGAGCAGCACAGAGAAAGCCCAGTGCCATGTGCAAGGTAGACATGCCTGACGTGCCAACTCCAGCAGTTGCCAGAGGTTACTGACCATGGAAGCTTTCCCTGGAGGAGGGCAGCATGTGACAGCTGGTTCATGTATTGTATTACATATGAGTGGCACTGACTATATACTGAAACACTGCTACTTTAACAACAAACTGCAACTATACAATAGTATACAATGAGGGAGTTCTCACCTAAGCTTCCTATGGATAAGAGAGTCATTATGCCTAGCAGCAGTCAATACCAAAGCCTGAGCACATGCCGCAACATTATTAAAACACATTTGGGAATCCTCTGTTGTCCTTGGATTAGGAACAGAAAGATAACTAATAAGGGCTGTATCAACTTCTTACCTATATACACTCATTGCTGTCTATACTTCTGTATTGTAAATGAGTAATAACAGAAGCAGACATAGTAGGAACAAGCAGATGAGAGGAGACAGGGTCCTGTTCATCCTCATCTTCCATAGCCACACAAAGGACAGAGCTGCTTTTCGACTTTTGGGGGCCCAGCCAAGTAAATGAATGTAGCGTTGCTTCTCACAATGGACTCCCACTACAAACTTGCCTAAACCTAACACAAGGATGCATGAATGGGTGTGTGGTTTTCTGTGAGGGTCTCTGGTCAGGGGCTCTCCTGCTGCAACTCCTATAGCTATGCCATTGAAGATCAAGCAGTCTGAATATTTGGAGAAAGCTCACACAAGGCAGTTTGCAAGAAGAGGAAGGTGAATCACAGGCTGTGTACACTTGTACAGAGAAAGCCCTAGGGCAAATTCTGAAGGGAATAAGGAAAATCACATACTCCTGAAGGGCTTTAGAATGAGAAAGACTTTCTGCTCATACTTTAAAACTAATAAAGGCAAAAGCATCCTGGGCACACACCTTACATTTAGTATGTGCTACTTTTGGTATATGCACTTTGTGCAATTTTTTAAACTCATAGTAGCTACTAACATTTGTATAAAATCATAAAGTATCCAAATTTTAATGCCATATGTTAATAAAATAATATGCTAAAATCTGCATCTATTCACTTTACATGTTTCAACAAATTACATAAACTATAACAGTCAGGTAGCTGACATTCACTTTTTTCTTCTTCCTAATTGGTATCTACATTGCTGAGATTTTAGTTTTTTCCTTGACATGCTAAAAAGCTGTGTGGTGCAACAAGTGTGTCACTGTTGCTCTCATAACACCAGAGCAATGCTTTTCAGCATCCCTTCCTCCTTGGTATGGCTGACATGTACAGTCATGGCCAAAAGTTTTGAGAATGATACAAATATTAATTTTTACAAAGTCTACTGCTTCAGTTTTTCTAATGGCAATTTGCATATACTCCAGAATGTTATAAAGAGTGATCAGCTTAACAGCAATTACTTGCAAAGTCAATATTTGCCTAGAAAATGAACTTTATCCCCCAAAACACATTTCAACATCATTGCAGCCCTGCCTTAAAAGGACCACCTAACATCGTTTCAGTGATTGCTCCATTAACACAGGTGTGGGTGTTGATGAGGACAGGGCTGGAGATCAATCTGTCATGATTAAGTAAGAATGACACCACTGGACACTTTAAAAGGAGGCTGGTGCTTGCCATCATTGTTTCTCTTCTGTTAACCATGGTTATCTCTAAAGAAACATTTGCAGTCATCATTGCACTGCACAAAAATGGCCTAACTGGGAAGAGTATTGCAGCTAGAAAGATTGCACCTCAGTCAACAATCTATCGCATCATCAAGAACTTCAAGGAGAGAGGTTCCATTGGTGCCAAAAAGGCTCCAGGGCGCCCAAGAAAGACCAGCAAGCGGCAGGACCGTCTCTTAAAAGTGTTTCAGCTGCGGGATCGGGCTACCAGCAGTGCAGAGCTTGCTGAGGAATGGCAGCAGGCAGGTGTGAGTGCATCTGCACGCACTGTGAGGCGGAGACTCTTGGAGCAAGGCCTGGTCTCAAGGAGGGCAGCAAAGAAGCCACTTCTCTCCAGAAAAAACATCAGGGACAGACTGATATTCTGCAAAAGGTACAGGGAGTGGACTGCTGAGGACTGGGGTAAAGTCATTTTCTCTGATGAATCCCCTTTTCGATTGTTTGGAACATCTGGAAAACAGCTTATTCGGAGAAGAAGAGGTGAGCGCTACCACCAGTCTTGTCTCATGCCAACTGTAAAGCATCCTGAAACCATTCATGTGTGGGGTTGCTTCTCAGCCAAGGGAATCGGCTCTCTCACAGTCTTGCCTAAAAACACAGCCATGAATAAAGAATGGTACCTGAATGTCCTCCAAGAGCAACTTCTCCCAACCGTCCAAGAGCAGTTTGGCGCTCAACAGTGCCTTTTCCAGCATGATGGAGCACCTTGCCATAAAGCAAAGGTGATAACTAAATGGCTCAGGGAACAAAACATAGAGATTTTGGGTCCATGGCCTGGAAACTCCCCAGATCTTAATCCCATTGAGAACTTGTGGTCAATCATCAAGAGACGGGTGGACAAACAAAAACCAACAAATTCAGACAAAATTAAAGCATTGATTCTGCAAGAATGGACTGCTATCAGTCAGGATTTGGTCCAGAAGTTGATTGAGAGCATGCCAGGGAGAATTGCAGAGGTCCTGAAGAAGAAGGGTCAACACTGCAAATATTGACTTGCTGCATTAACTCATTCTAACTGTCAATATAAGCTTCTGTTACTCATAATATGAATGCAATTATATTTCTGTATGAGATAAAAACATCTGACAAACACACATAAAAACCAGAGGGCAGCAGATCATGTGAAAATATAATATTTGTGTCATTCTCAAAACTTTTGGCCATGACTGTACACTGCCTGGCCATGTCTATCACAGCAGGGAGGTAGATCTTTGTTGCAAAGAGAACAATGGTGATGCCCTCATAGAACCAAACAGCTCATTACCATATCAGGAAAAATCAATAGAGTCAGGGATTAGGAAGCAGACAAAAGTGTTTTATTCACATGAACCCCAGCTATCTGACTGTGCTTATAGTTCAATAGGGACATTTCTGGTAAACAGACTCACTTTAATGTTCATCCTGAGTGCCTGCATCTTTAGTCATTTCTTATTGCTTGCAGAACACCAAAATATTCTGTGTCAGTATTTAAAATACTACACATTTCTATTTTGAGCATGATAACTTACGGTTGAAATAAGGAGCAGTAAACACATAATTATCATTGTCCAAGCTGCGTTTATAGTAGCTGTCTTCATACGTTTCAGGATCTTCAAGCCAATACTCGCCAGCACTATAAAATGAATCAAAAAATTGGAGAAATGAAAGTTGCATATGCTAAATTAGCAGAAAATATTGTATTTTATCATCATATTACTTCTTAAACCACTTAAAAGGGCAATGAAATGAATGATAAAAGTACTTTTATACAGAATAATAATTTCCTTGTGTGATCCCTAAAGGCGTTGTCCAACAGTACATTGATGGCCTATCTAAGCTCATCAATATGATTCTGACACCCAACACCATCAGTGATTAGCTGCTGCACTATAAGTAGCAAGTTACTATATACACTTACCTTTTTGGATAAACTCTGGTAATTCCACCATCAGTGGCTACAAATCTAGCTATAACTCCTTTTCTGAAAATAAATAATGTATAAAGTTAAATATTACTGAAAAGAGTACATGGTAGAAAACATCAATTCACATGCTGCAAAGTGTGCTACAAGGGTGTTTTCTATTCCTAACTATACATGTAAAATAATGGAATATGTAATGTGCCTGAGCCTCTTCATCACTCAAGGCTAGAATGGCTTAAACTACACAGAGACTTTCTGCAGTACTGCTGAAATTTTAACTATTGAGCAACAGCTTCATTCCAAAAGATTGCATGCTACACAATATATGCTTTTGGATTAATATGCTAACAATATTATGCTAACATATAATAATAATATGCTAACACTATGTTATCCTTAAATATGCTAACAAATTCACCTATTCCAATAACAATAAAATTCCCTAACTCCAATTGTAAAGTAACGTTGCTTTCCTAAGTCAAATGTTAAATTAACCAATAAAGATTGTTGACAGCAATGTACTCATTTATATTAGAGAAAGATTGATCTTGTGACATACTGTACAATCTAAAAATGACACATGGCAATAAATGGGAAATCAGATTTTAATTACATTAGTCCTAACATGAATTTCCTTAAAGCATATCTCCAATTATAAAACCACTGTTTATAAATAAATAATGCACATAAATATAATAAATCTTTTTTAATGAAATCTATTTCCTTCTCCACATATTAAGCTTCTCTCCTCCATATCTTCACTCAGTCTGCTTGTTTAGATAAAGTCCACATCTGTATTTTTTACTTTTTTAAATGTTACTATTTTGTATAAAATTCAGCAACAGAATATAAATAAATCAAAATCTTAACAACATTTTAACATTGTCATTTATTTTAGTAATAATAATTAATAATTTAACATCTTACGGTAACGCTCCTTTCCAGTGGGTCTGCACCAGCTCGTATGTAAATCCTGCATCCAGTAGAGCTCTGTTAATCAAGTCTTTATTGCCTATTAAACATGATAAAGATCATAAGGTAAATTCTTCAGAATGTGTAAATCATTCAAATACTTAAAGGCCATAGTTTTAAGATTGCAAGTCTTTTTAAACGTTACATTTCGACATTTAGACCTTAAACCTTAACGTTTAGAGCATTTTGTATAAGTCTTACGTTCTCTTCACTTTTAGCAATCAAGGTTATATTTTACAGAAAATCCATTATGTTAAATGAACAAGAAGGAAAACGGTAATACGTCCATTAGTGGTCCAATAATATTGAGGTAAAAACTTTGACATGTGTGAACATAATGTCACAGATCAATATTGCTTCCAATTCAGAGTATATAGTGTAAATAAGCAAACTGGTTTAGTGGTACTTATTAACATGGTCTTTAGGAAGGCATTATTATGGTATAACACAATGTCTGAAGAAGAGAGCTAGAACTCTCAAAAGCTCACCATCAAATATACTCAGTTATCCTGTAAAAGGTATCGCCTGATTTCTTCACTCTTCCACTATGTACCACCATGACATGTACATATAAAATTATTTACCACTCAGTTTTCTGTCATGGAAAAACATACATATAGGTACAAATGATCATATAAGAAATATTTAACTTAAAAAAAAGGCCAGAGAAGCAGCTGGACACTTAAGGCCAGCATTTTAAAAATGACTTTGGTGTTGCTTTGCTTTTAATAAGACAATAAATATTCAGTCAGACTTGTGTGTTTCTGATCAATTATAATAAATACTGACATGGATGAATCCATCATATGACTGACATTAACTGATCCTGATAGACCTCATTGATTATAATGTCCACTATTTTGCCCGTTGAAAAAGACCTGCATGCTGGACTTTTTTGACAGTGAATTTTGATGGAATCTGTAAAAGAAGCTCCTAACAGAACTTACAATACGGATGTGAACACAGCCTTACAAATTAGTGTTAAGCTAGTGAACTAAAATACGTCCCTCCATTATTATTATTATTATTATTTTTTTTTTTTTTTTTATCGTGTATATTTATTTCCATCTATTTATATCCTATTCCTTACATAGTACCAATAATTCCACAGGTATGTAGAGATTGCCAATACTCACATTTGCACACACCAGGGCCAATTTAATAGAAAGTCAATAACCCTATAAGTATCTCATGTATAATTGTTATATAGAAAAAAAATTGATGCTCAGGATGACCAATGATTTCCAAGGTCTGGAGACGATAGTACATCAGTATAGTAGATCAGTTTTTCTACCTGCCTGAGCAAAATTTTTAAGGGAAGTAATATATGTAATATAAAGCAAATGCATCAGATTTATAGTAACAACGGAAGTAATGAACACATTTATTTTTGGGGTAGCCAGTAGCCAGCAAAGTGCTAACTGTCCAAACAAGAGCTATTAGCTGTTCTTTGCATAGATATGTTGTGTCCTCCTTGCCTGAACAGGAAAATGCCATAACTTCAAGATAAACAGTTTACATAATTTCCCAGTACTATAGTTAATACTTTAGATAAAGTTCAGTATCATAACCTATGCAACTTCCTGACTAGTAATATTAGGAAGGACAGAAGTCACTCTAGACGCATACATTCTACACAAGGAAAGATAGCATACTGTACATTTTGTTAGGAGGAAATTTGGAACAATGTTACGTGAGCCTTTGTCAAAGAGTTCAATAGTTCTACCCACTAGCATGAACAATTTCTTAATTCAAAGTAATAAAGAGTCAAATGTCATTACACTAAAATGTGACATTAATGTGAATTATGAATGAAAGTTCTTGTAGGTAAAGAAGTGTTATGCGACTTTTGTTTTTATCGTTACCATTAGTGCCTTTAATTCTTTCCATAATCTACTTTTGCTGAACTATTATGAATCAAGTACAATGTGTAACCATTAGAATTTTTATTTTATCAAAAAGAGTTTTGCTTCTCCACATCAATTATGGTGAACAAAACTGAAGCACTTGAAAAAGAAAACATGACTGACAATACGGCAGCACCAGCGTAGCTAATTTGCACAGATTTTTCCATATGTTTTACACTGTGGTCCATTATTGCTTTCTTAATACATATCAGTTATTTATGTCATTGTCTGTTGTTTTTAAAGCAATATGGCACTTTTTGAATAATATTTACTGTATTATTGGTGTCTGCCTAAACATAGATATCAATATCACTAGGATTTTATTCTGTGATGTACTGGACTTGCACTGCTCTAGTTATATCGTGCCTGTGGAGGTACCTTATCATGGCCATTGCCCTGAAAGTAAAATATTATACAAAGTAGCATAATTAGATTTGTTTTCTTACATGATAGTGTTTGCAAATTAATTTCATTTAGGCAAATTATTTTCAGTCTAACTGCTTTTAATAAGAAATTTAAATATTTGGAAAAGTAACAGATCAGCTCTTTAGAACAGAATGTCACAATTAACTAGACACCAGCAGATAGCGCATTAAAGGAGCATTTAAAATATACAGGGTTATTTTCCTTTTGGAGTTCAAAGAGATACTAAGTACCTTTTTGGCTCAACAAAAAAAAAGTAATAAGCATCTTTGTTACTTAAGAAATTAAATTTAAATGCCAAGGCTACTTCATGGCTAAAGTTTATTGTATTACAATGTCATTGAACTCAACTCTAAAACACAGCCAAATATCCCCATTTGCTGGTCAGCATTATCAGCATTTGTGAAATGCAGAACATTGTGTCAGTTGAAAATAAGTATCTGAAATTATATACCTAAATATAAGCAAGGAGTGCTTAAGAACAGTTAAAGAAAACTTTTGTAGTATGTTAATGTTTATAAGCCGACCCTTGATCCCACATAATAATAATAATAATAAATTTTATTTATATAGCGTCAACATATTCCGTAGCAGTGTACAATTTGTAGGGTTCAAGTACAGACAAAAAAGATACATTACAAAGAAATAGTCAATTCACAAACTGGGACTGGGACGCTTGAAGCTGTGGAAATTGGGGGTTAATCTGATAGTCTGGGATAGAGCATTCCAGAGAAGTGGTGCAACTCGGGAGAAGTCTTGTATACGAGCGTGGGAAGTTCTGATAATAGAGGATGTTAGTCTTAGGTCATTGAGTGAACGGAGAGTACGGGTTGGGCGATAGACAGAGATAAGGGAGGAAATGTAGGGAGGTGCAGCATTATGGAGAGCCTTGTGAATGAGGGTGATAAGTTTATATTGTATTCTGTATTGAATAGGCAGCCAATGTAGTGACCGGCACAGACCAGAGGCATCGCTGTAGCGTCTAGACTGATAGATGACCCTGGCCGCCGCATTCAGAATAGATTGTAGAGGGGAGAGTTTAGTAAGGGGAAGACCGATTAGTAAGGAGTTACAGTAGTCAAGGCGAGAGTGAATCAGGGCAACAATAAGTGTCTTTAGTGTATCTGTGGTAAGGAAAGGGCGGATTCTGGAGATGTTTTTGAGGTGGAGATGACAAGAGCGTGCGAGTGATTGGATATGGGGGGTGAAGGAAAGGTCTGAGTCAAACAAAACCCCGAGGCAGCGGGCATACTGCCTAGGAGTTATGGTAAGGCCAGAGACTGCAATGGAGATATCAGGGACAGATCTATTGACCATTGACACATTGACCGAAACAAATGGGAATGATGACAGACATCTCTGAATTAGGTCAACAAATTGATACCTTAATGACTCAACCATATGATCTCTCCCGGCCAGTCAGCTATAGAGCATGCATTACATATCTTTATATAATACAGATTCAAATTGTACAGTGCTGCGGAATATGTTGGCACTACATAAATAAAATGTATTATTATTATTAATAGGTCCCATTTATTAAGACGTGTTTTATATTTCAGCATAATTTGTGATCCACTAGCGTTATGCAGTATGCACACCAATTATTAAGAGGCACAAGGCTCTTAAAAAGAGTCTGCTAGCATTAAATTCATTATAAACCTAATCACAGTACCTAGTAGAGCTCCATTTCATGTAAAATTCCATTTATTGATATGCAGATGAGGGGAAAAGCAATTTGGAGGCATGCCTTAGCTTAGCAGGGTTTTGGTCTCAGATTCTTGGGCAACATACTTTTTATCTAATTTGCATATGAATAAATTGATTATTTACAAGAAAATAGGGATTCAAAGCTGCATAACAGAAGCATATTTGGAAACTGTAGAAGCATCTTTACAAGTTACTGTGATTAGGTTTATAACAAATTTACTGCTGACAGACTCCCTTTAATAATTGAGCAGAAAGTCTTTGTGCCTTAAATTGAACTCCCCTCCAGCAAGGATTTTTCTGCCATAAGTAATCGTACATGCATTGAAAGTACAGAGAAAACATATCTCTACAATAGAACCCTAACTGCAAATGAATCCATAATTATCTCATTACAGTATGTGTTGTCCTAAATTGAAATGATTGTACCTGGAGGAAGACAATGTTTCCCCACTTGGAAGAGGATATTTCTGTTGTAGTAACCACCAGTTAACCATCACCTCTATCAGTGATTGTACCATGTGAAATATAGTGTAGATTCTCTGGATGTCCTAAGTTGGATCTATTACCATGATAGATCCTTTCTTATCCTGGCAAAATGTCCATCAAAATCTGAAATGCTTAGTGAATTATCACTGGCTAGAATATGGCTGTACTTTTACACTATACTCAGAATATAAGAAACAACATCTCATCTCAAAAAATACATTATTAGTTGATCAAGACGCAGTTGGCATTAAATATCAGTATCTTTAAAGTTCTCTTTTGTTTCTTGAAGTCAGGAAAATGTAGAAGCTAAGTATGCATATTTAGTCAATTAATTAGTGATTTACAATACTTACATGATGGACTACTTGGTGTTTTGGTGTCTATGTACTGGTTGAAATTTTGTAGGAATTCTGTATTATTATTGGATATCTGTATGTCAGTGCAGTATTCCCTGTTAAAATTTTAAAAATACATTAATTCCAAAGCAGATTTATTTATTTAACAATGGTTTACTGATTCTTATCACTAATAGAGATGAGCGAATTTTTCAAAAATTCGATTCGACCGATTTTCCGAAGTTTCCAAAACAATTCGATTCAATCCGAATTAATTTGTGGTGAATTGCGTTAACCCCTTCCTGACATCCGCCCTAATAGTAAGGCGCTGCCGGGAAGGACTTCCCGCAAACCATGGCGGAAGCATGGTACGCACACAGAAACTGTGTGCGCACCCTGCTTTGCGGTTGTCAGCCATATGTAACAGCTGATACAGTCCTCTAACACCCCCGGATGGAGCTGAGCACTGATCGCGAGTGTTAACTCCTGAGATGCCATGGTCAAACATGACCGTGGCATCTCAGGGGTTTTATTATATATTGGGGTCCCGATCACATTCCCCACAACGTTTTTGGGGGGTGCTGCTGCTCCTATTCGGCAGCCCGGGGTCTGACAAATGACCCTGGGTCTGCCCCATCGTTGTCCCTCCACATACCTGGTTGATCCTGTCTTGAATGGAGACTGTCAGCCTATGTGTCTGCACAGGCTGACAGCCTCCTATACACTGCAATACACGTGTATTGCAGCGTATACCTATTGAAGCAGCGATCATAATATCGCTGCTTCAATCCCCTATGGGGATAAAAAAAAAATGTAAAAAAAAAAAAAAAAGACCCCCCCCCCACCTAGAGCTGGTGCTATTATTAAACTTTGGGGTCCCCTCAGACCCCAGAGTATAATAATCAGAGGCCCAGGGAAAGTGATTCAAAATAACAAACACTTATACTCACCTTAACCTCACCTCTCCTGGGAATCCGGCTGTCTGAGCGTCCTGCTCATTCCTCTTCTTCCTTGCGACTGAAGTCCTGCTCCCTAGACGTCACTGCTGGGGCCTGTGATTGGGCCTCAGCAGCCACGTGGGGGTGTGATGACGTCATTACGCTGGCGTGCCTCATGTGACTGCTGGGGCCCAATCACAGGCCCCAGCAGTGAAACCTGGGACGCAGGACCTCGCCGGCTCTGGGTTATGCTGAGCCCAGGAGGTGAGTATCAGTATTTCTTTATTTTTAACCCTGCGGGGGTACCAAGGGGGACAGGTAACATGGCGGACCCCCTTGGTGCCGCGGTCATGTTGACCGCGGCACAGGGGTTAAAACCCCGATACATCGAAACGTGAGGAAATCTGGAATCAATGCGAATCGAAGATTTCCTGAAATTCAGATCGAATTCCACTTTGTCAGCTTCGATTCACTCATCTCTAATCACTAACTTATTATCATGGGTTAATAAAGGTTTTAGCTGGTAATACACACGTTTAAAAACAGTATATAGCTGTATATACACACATGGACAAAATTGTTGTTACCCCTCGTTTATTGAAAGAAAAACCCACAATGGTCACATAACTTGAATCTGACAGACTGGAATTTGCCAAACTACATGTTGACAAGCCACAACGCTTCTGGGAGACTGTCCTATGGACAGATGAGACAAAAATCGAAATTTTTGGCAAGGCACATCAGCTCTATGTTCACAGACAAAAAAATGAAGCATATCTTCAAAAGAACACTGTCCCTACTGTGAAACATGGAGGAGGCTCTGTTATGTTCTGGGGCTGCTTTGCTGCATCTGGCACAGAGTGTCTTGAATCTGTGCAGGGTACAATGAAATCTCAAGACTATCTAGGGATTCTAGAGAGAAATGTGCTGCCCAGTGTCAGAAAGCTTGGTCTCAGTCGCAGGTCATGGGTCTTGCACCAGGATAATGACCCAAAACACACAGCTAAAAACATCCAAGAATGGCTAAGAGGAAAACATTCTGAAGTCGCATTCTGTGAGCCCTGACCTTAATCCTATTGAGCATCTTTGGAAGGAGCTGAAACATGCCATCTGGAAAAGGCACCCTTCAAACCTGAGACAACTGGAGCAGTTTGCTCATGGGACAAAATACCTGTTGAGAGGTGCAGAAGTCTCATTGACAGTTACAGGAATCGTTTGATTGCAGTGAAAAGATTGCCTCAAAAGGTTGTGCAACAAAATATTAAGTTAAGGGTACCATCATTTCTGTCCAGGCCTGTTTCATGAGTTTTCTGTTTTAAAAAAATTATGGTTGAAAAGTAATGTCTGACTATCATTTGCTCATTTTCATAGAATTTTTATCTATTATTACTTTTGTCAGATTCAAGTTATTTCTGTGACCATTGTGGATTTTTCTTTCATTAATCGAGGGATACCAACAATTTTGTCCACATGTGTATAAATTGGGAGATCTATGAACATGGCTACAGTAAGAACTTGAGATTCTGGAATTTTAAAAAATGTAAAATATATTAAGATTTAAAATGCAGTAGAAAAATAATCAACCTTGGAGCTAAGTAGGTGGCACCAACATCTTCAAAATACTCAGGTTTCAGAGTTTCAGAGTCTGAAAGAAAAATGAAAGTGGATTTAACATAAAGAACACATTATTTCTCCATTTGGTCCTTCTGATGCCTAAGAAAATATAAAATAAACCAATGGTAAAATGTTAGGCAAAAAACAAAACATGTGAAACCTTGTCAGGCAAATTCAGGTAATAGGGAAAAACGTGAATGCATAATTTAATATATTCTGTGCTATAAAATGAGATAAAGTTTTTTAAGCAATGTCAATAAACTAAAGATGGCCAAGCCCATTAGGTTCAGTAGCTGTCAGACATATCATGTCAGTCATAGCTTTACAGACAAATAGCACTCTTGACCACCCTATATACATGCACTCTTGGATTAGCCTATCTATATGTGTTCTGAATCAGAAGAGGGGAATGAAACTCCTTTGGCATTAGTTTATCTTCTATCTCTTGATAATAAAAACACTAACATTTTCGTTGGGGAGAGTTAGGAAGCCCCCATACATATTTCATAGACAGCTGGATTGACTAATTTTCATATATTTCCTTCCTTAACTTGTCCACCCAAGAGGAAAGCTAAGATATATTGTCATAGGATGGTAAGCTTCACAAAAAAACATGATTTTGTGATTTTCTGTGATATTCTAACAATTTTTATCTTAAATAGGTCTAAGTGGTCACACAGTGGTTGGGCCATGAATTGTAGGCTGTCAAGGGTCTTGTCAGGATGATACTGTATTGAATTGGTTTCATGAGACATTGAAGTTCACTCTTTACCCAAATTCAAATTAAGGCAAGGGTGGACACATCTAATGTGCATGGCCAGCTCTAGTCTCAAACTGATCCAACTTGAACTATAAAGTAAAAAGATATTCATATTTTGCTTTTGTTCAAATTACATAATAGGAAGCATGCATTTCATACATTGTGAACACTACAGTCTAGGTCAATAATAAAGTGACAACCATTTGGACCAATTTTCTGTTTGATTCACCGCAGGCTATATTCACATGACTGGGTCCGTTTCTTGGCTGTGAAAAATGAACAAATCGGTCCATATTGCATCCATTTTTAACGGACCGTTAAAAAAAAATCAGATGAATTTCATTGGTCTTTTTATTTACCCAACCCCATGACTCATTTTTAATAACTATCATTCTGATGCAAATCCGTTATGATAGCCATCAAGAATGGATCCATTGACTTCAATGGGGCCATGTGGCCATCAAAATGAACAAAGAAAGGACAGGTTTTTTTGACCAATCAGTAAAGCGGTCCATCAAAAAGATAGACATGGGAATAGACTAATTCACTCTCATTGTTTTAAAAATTGCCCTTTTCACTGTCATGTGAATAAGGCCTTAATTCAAACAAAAGGACAAGGAGACAATTGTCACATTACATCATGGTAATCTGCAGCAGTATTTTTCTGAAGTCAACTTCCGAAGTATTGTTTAACTGTCTAGAGCTGTATATTTCCAGCCATGCTGATTGGATCTGTACATAAATATACATTGACTGGTAACTCCTTTTAACAGCCATGTTAAAAGCTAATGGTTCTACTTTTAATAATGAGGAACAGCTAACATGTATCTATGATATTACATGCTACTGTAAATGCCTGAAATAGTCTAAGTACCAAGCACAAACACAGATATATATGAAGGGATGAAGAAAAGGAGGCTAAAAGTAAAGACTAGCAAAGTAAGCATAAATGAAGTACTTGCCCTTCAATTTGCCCCTTTTGGCTGTGATTATCCATCATAGAGAGAAAGCAAGAGAAAAGAAAACAGGAAAAACAGGGTAGAGGTAAAGGGGGGTCACAAACAATATTTTATTCAATGAAATTCTTGAATAAAGATATTGTGACAAGATCAAAGGTTTATTCAGTATGTACAGTCTGGTAAGAAAGGACAAACAGAAATCACAACAGGAATGTATTAATGTCCCAGTAATACCTTGTTGCTGAATGGATCTGCTAAGCAAATGTAATAACATTGGCCACAATAGTAATAACACATTATTTTCTTTATTTATACAGTGCTATTATATTTGGCACTTTACAAATCACAATATATCTGCTAAACAAATCACTGGGTACTAAATATCTACACCCCCCTTTTGGCTTATTACTAGACCCTATTTCCTCTATCCCACATAGTCTTTAAAGAGGACCTTTCATATCCTCATCAATGTGCGGTTTTATATATCTCTAGAAAACTTAAAATGCGCTGAATTCAACGCACTGACCGCTTTGCCGGTATGTGTCCCAGTGCTGGAGATTTCGGTGCCATTAATTTCAATACCAATATCTTCCCTCTGTTTGAAGAGCGGCCCTTACAGCCTAGCGTCATAACTGGGCTGTGAGGAGCACCACTCCTGAATATACTCTAATATAGCCTTATATTGTAAGAGGGTGCGTTCCTTACCACCCATCATCAAGAATTCAAGATATATGTCTGATAGATGTAGGGCTCCTATATTGGAGATATTTTTGGGTTTCATGTGAATATCATAAAAATGTGTTAAATGGGAATGTTGCCTTAATGTATTATAGTCTGTCATAACTTGTCATACCCAGTGACAGATTACAGGGAATACTAGTGGAAGAAAAAGTTTTGTAGAACATTTCCTTAATTCCTTGTTGTCAGTTTGAGGTGACCATCACATGAGCCTGGACATAGATGTACATAGCCCATACAATAACAGTCAGCCTTGCAGAAACTTTTCTCTAGACGAGAAGCAAATATACACATCACTAATTATTAAGATAGATTATTGGCTTTACTTTTCAGTCTTCAACATACATTTGCAAAGGGATCCTGGACATATCAGCAATTAAAGATTAATCAATGATTCTGATAGTGTAATACAAACAATTCTGGTTATAGAAATATGGAGAATATGTTCATATTCCTTGTAGAGAGAATATAAACTCTTTGCTTCTCAATCTGCAAGCCTTTATTGACAAAGTCATCAATACAGTTAGACATGTTAAAAGCATAACCTTGTATTAGACTTGAGAAAGCAGTGCTGTTTAAGAATCATTGTAATCTCTGGTGTTTTCATGAAAGCACCAATGTAATTAACAGATGATATCATTGGGATATAGGTGTCAGCTACATTAAAATCAAAGTCCATTTTTGCTACCAAAGACTCCAGTACTTACATTTGGCTTGAGTTATTGTTTCTTCAAGTTTAGCTTTAATGTAATAAAAGCTGTAGGAAGGCAGCACTAGGGCAAGACTAAAACACAAAATGAAAAGTGGATTTAGCAGTATAGTATGCAATATGTGATGTATTTATCTATGCCAATAAAGACATTCTACAAACCCGAACTATAGATGTTATTTGGTTTTCGATGTTCACATACCCTTAAATATTTGTGCTATATATTTTACTTATACCATATTATACCATTAAGGGTGGGTTCACACTTGCGCTGGAGTCTGTCCGCTGCCAATCCGACTGAAAATCTCGGGAAACAGGATAGGCACCGGATAGCGACAGGTTAGCGACGCATTGCTTAAAAAACCATTCACTTGAATGGGTTTTTAAAGCAATGCGCGGGTGTGCGCTTAAACCCTCTGCGCTGTGAATCCAGTTTTTTTCACTGGAAACAAAGTCCTGCATGTGGAGGGGCCACTATGGGGCATTATACTGTGTAGAGGGGTCACCATAGGACATTATACTGTGTGGAGGGGCCTCCTATGGGACATTATACTGTCTGGAGGGTATGCTATGGGATATTATACTGTGTGCTGGGGCAGCTATGGGACATTATACTGTGTGGCGGGACCGCCATGGGACATTATACTGTGTAGAGGGGCTGCTATGGGACAATATACTGTGTGGAGGGGCCGCTATGGGACATTATACTGTGTGAAATGGCCGCTATGGGACATTATACTGTGAGAAGGGGCTGCTATGGGACATTATAGTGTGTGTAAATAGGGCATTATACTGTGTGGGGGACAGGAAAGGGGGCGCTATGCCATGGGGGGAGGGCCCTCAAGTCAAAAGTTTGCTATGGGGCCCAGTCCTTGCTAGTTACACCCTGAACCCATTTGTTTTTTTGTTTGTTTTCTTTTTATCACTCAAGTAAACGCAGTTGGATACAAATGGAAAGTTCTTGTTTTGTATCCATAATAAGAGAAAATTATTTTTAATTTTCTAATCCTCTGAAGGATCAGGACAGCAGAAAATAATACAGAAGGGTGAACATAGCTTTATCCCTTTTAAAATTTTCCTTAATGTTCATGATCAGGAGAAGAACATAAAATGGATGACTGCTCTGTACAGCACCTTAAATGAAACCATTAACTTATGGCTCCAACTCACATAGCCAATTAGCTTGAAGACAAAAGTCTGACCTGTAGAAGTATGGTTCTAGAACATTGTAAATTAGAATTGCATTCAGAAGCTTTTGGAAGATGTCAGATTGCATCTGTTCAGAGTCAAACATCTTGTCTGGGTTCATTAAATCCATTCCCCTCTGTGCACAGGTGGAAATATTTAAGTTAACTAAATCAAGTAGCAGAAATGCTTTTTTCAACAGAAGCATTCCATTATTTCTCACCATGTCACCACATTTCAATAAAATGTAGCTTTATGATGCCGGTGACAGATTACACCTGCTATCTTATGAAATACCCATAATTCTTGTGTTTATAGTAATATTTTACACCAAATTTTTTATATCCACATGACTTACCCCGCATTCGCATAACAGAGTTTCACCTCTGAAATTCTGTCCAAGTGTTCGTCGGATTTATCAGCCTGAACATCACCAGCAACATACTGTCCCATAGTGATTATAGTACAGGACAGTATGTTGCATGTACGCACTCCATGGGAATGCTAGCATGATGTTCAGGCAGGTAAATCCACAAACACACAGGTGAAGCTCGGTCACGTGAATGTGGGGTTAGGCATTTAAATGGCCATAAAATGGTTCGATGCAGGAACAGTACATTTAGAATACCTGCCCTGTATAGACATAGAGCCAAGAGAAAAACAAAGTACACCCTCTTTGAATTCTATGGTTTTACATATCAGGACGTAAAAAAAAAAAAAAAACACAAACATGTCTTCTGCATAATAAAAAACTGATCCTTAGAAGGAGTTAAAATCTAGGTAAATAAAACCTCAGATGAACAACAGCAAGTAACAAAGTACACAGAATAACTAGGCAAAAATGCAGAAAGCAATGCAGGGAGTTTTTCAGATAGTGGCTCTGCCTGAATTCAGGTTTAAGGCTAAGGCTGTGTGAAAAACCGTGGCGGAAGCGCATTGCAATTTTTCACACAGCCCTTTTCACAGAAAGTCTGCTTCAATTATACCTATAGGGAAACTGCCTGCATTTCTGTATGTATAATTGACATGCAGCAATTTACAACAACGCAACAGATTTGGAAATCACAGCATTTCTGCTGTGCGTATTTTTCTGCAATGTACGGATGGGATTCTCTATTCACTTTGCAGTGACTGTAAAACGCTACGGTTTTTGCCATGGCGTTAACGCCACATGGGGCTCTGGCCTAAAATAAGAATATTTTAGGCACATTTGGGTTTAGATTCTTTTTTCTGACTCACTAGACAAGGGGTGTGACTTTTCTGCAAGGGGGCGTGGTTTAAGATGCAACAGTGTACACTGAGGAGCAAAAAGGTAACAATGTTTTGAACTTTTGATTTTCATGCTCCATATCTCACCATTCACTACACTACAGTGAGACTACCATCATTTTATAGACAATCATCTCATACGTAAATTTGACTTGCAACTATTTAGCATATTATTATATTATTAGCATATGCTTAGTTATGATTCTTGTCATGTAACTGCATTGTTACTGTTTTGCTGCAAAAAAAATCAAAATTTAAATGTTTTATTATTTTGTAAGTATTTTGCAAATCCTGCCAGAAACCTTCTGGGCGTGTTCTCGATAAGATTCAAGTATGTCTTGAACGAAATCTGATCCCTGGTCTCTTCTACACTTTCCCAACGTTGGTGCATATTGGCCAACTCACTTGGGTATGAATACAGCTTTTTCTTCATCTCTACCCAAAAGTGTTTGATTGGGTTGAGGTCTGGGAACTGTGGGTGCCAATCCAGCACCTCTACTTCATTGTTATTGAAACATTTCTTTGCTAATCTCAATGTATGCTTCAGGTTGTTGTCCTGCTGGAACACTATGTCGTCCTTTTCATACCCATAGTACCCAGAGTGTACAGTACTATGGGTATTTACTACAAGAAGTAACTCGTCTTGTAGGATATTCACATATACAAATGCATCTCAATAAATTAGAATATCTTTGAAACGTTCATTCATTTCAGTAATTCAATTCATAATCAGTGTCTTCCATGATTGTGTGTCCTACTGAACCAGACTGAGGGATCATTTAAAGGCTTAGGAAACCTTGGCAGGTGACACACTGAATTTACAATACTGAACATTTTTTTACAATATTCTAATTTTCTTAGATTTGGGTTTTCATTAACTGTAATCCATAATCAACATTTACAGAAATAAAATACTTGAAATAGAACACTCTGTGTGTAAAGAATCTAGAAAATATAGGAGGTCACTTTTTTAATTTAATTACTAAAATAAAGAAACGTTTCAAAGATATTCTAATTTATTGAGATGAACCTGTAGCTCAGCATTGAGACGACCATCGACCCTGGTCAAGTATCCAATGCCTTTGACTGTGAAACAACCCCAAATGATCAGGCTTCCTCCACCAAACTTGACAGTTCCTTCAATTTCTAGATCTGTTAGCACTCTTTTGCTCTTCTTTCTTCCAGACCCATTTGCACCCATCAGAGCCCAGTCTATTGACTTTCACCTCTTGGCTTTTGAATGGATGGATGAACATAATTTTGGATTCTTTCAACTGTCCTGGCACTCACATGATGTAACTTGGCAATTTTATTGGCTGAGAAACCACTAACGATGATGCGATTTTTCTTTTCTTGGGAAAACTTCTGCATGGCTGAGCCTTGTTTTGAACCAGTGACCTTTCGCTTTGGCATCAAATCAATAACACACTGAGCTGTTAGGGAATGTGAGAAGAGGTTCTAATTTGTAGTGTACAAGAAGAAAAAGATTTTTCCACCACCAGGAGCAAAACAGTAACAATTCAGTTACATGAAAAGAATATACATGCAGTGCTGGCCAAAAGTATTGGCGCCCCTGCAATTCTGTCAGATAATACTCAATTTCTTCCAGAAAATGATTGCAATCACAAATGCTTTGGTAATAATATTTTCATTTAATTTGTCTTCAATGGAAAACCACAAAAAGAAATGTCAAAAAGCCAAATTGGATATAATTCCATACCAAACATAAAAAAGGGGGTGAACAAAAGTATTGGCACCCTTTGAAAAATCATGTGATGCTTCTCTAATTTGTGTAATTAACAGCACCTGTTACTTACCTGTGGCACATAACAGGTGGTGGCAATAACTAAATCACACTTGCAGCCAGTTGAAATGGATTAAAGTTGACTCAACCTCTGTCCTGTGTCCTTGTGTGTACCACATTGAGCATGGAGAAAAGAAAGAAGACCAAAGAACTGTCTGAGAACTTGAGAAGCAAAATTGTGAGGAAGCATGAGCAATCTCAAGGCTACAAGTCCATCTCCAAAGACCTGAATGTTCCTGTGTCTACCGTGCACAGTGTCATCAAGAAGTTTAAAGCCCATGGCACTGTGGCTAACCTCCCTAGATGTGGATGGAAAAGAAAAATTAACGAGAGATTTCAACGAAAGATTGTGCGGATGGTGGCTAAAGAACCTCGACTAACATCCAAACAAGTTCTAGCTGCCTTGCAGTCCGAGGGTACAACAGTGTTAACCCGTACTATCTGTCGGCGTCTGAATGAAAAGGGACTCTATGGTAGGATACCCAGGAAGACCCCACTTCTGACCCAGAGACATAAAAAAGCCAGGCTGGAGTTTGCCAAAACTTACCTGAGAAAGCCAAAAACTTTTTGGAAGAATGTTCTCTGGTCAGATGAGACAAAAGTAGAGCTTTTTGGGAAAAGGCATCAACATAGAGTTTACAGGAAAAAAAAAGAGGCCTTCAAAGAAAAGAACATGGTCCCTACAGTCAAACATGGCGGAGGTTCCCTGATGTTTTGGGGTTGCTTTGCTGCCTCTGGTACTGGACTGCTTGACCGTGTGCATGGCATTATGAAGTCTGAAGACTACCAACAAATTTTGCAGCATAATGTAGGGCCCAGTGTGAGAAAGCTGGGTCTCCCTCAGAGGTCATGGGTCTTCCAGCAGGACAATGACCCAAAACACACTTCAAAAAGCACTAGAAAATGGTTTGAGAGAAAGCACTGGAGACTTCTAAAGTGGCCAGCAATGAGTCCAGACCTGAATCCCATAGAACACCTGTGGAGAGATCTCAAAATGGCAGTTTGGAGAAGGCACCCTTCAAATCTCAGGGACCTGGAGAAATTTGCCAAAGAAGAATGGTCTAAAATTCCAGCAGAGCATTGTAAGAAACTCATTGATGGTTACCGGAAGCGGTTGTTCGCAGTTATTTTGTCTAAAGGTTGTGCTACCAAGTATTAGGCTGAGGGTGCCAATACTTTTGTCTGGCCCATTTTTTGAGTTTTGTGTAAAATGATGAATGATTTGACTTTTTTTTTCATTCTCTTTTGTGTTTTTTCATTCCAAGCAAAATAAATGAAGATATTATTACCAAAGCATTTGTGATTGCAATCATTTTCTGGAAGAAATTGAGTATTATCTGACAGAATTGCAGGGGTGCCAATACTTTTGGCCAGCACTGTAACTAATAATATGCTAAATAGTTGCAAGTCAAATTTATGTATGAGAAGATCAGCCAAGATGATTGTCTATAAAATCATGGAAGTCTCACGTTCAAAGCTGTAGTGGATGGTGAGATATGGAGCCTGAAAGTCAAAAGTTCAAAACATTGTTACCCTTTTGCTCGTCAGTGTATACCCCAGTTGCTAAATTCTGGTGTAAAATTCTGTCTAAAAGTAAGCCAACTAATATGTGTCATGAACTTAGATGATACAGTCTAAAAATGCATCAGATTTACCAGCATCAGCTACTATGATTACTATGATAAATCTGGCATATTTTCAGATTGCCTAATTTTTATATAGTCTAACTAATAGTAAATCTGGGCCAATGCGTGAAAAATTAAGAACACTCATACTTCCATAGGAAGTAATAGGGTAACTAGCAGTCAGGTGCTGCTAATCAAATGTCCTTGACCACCTCTATAAAAGCAGAAGTTTTGGCAGTTTGAGCATTCACGTGTCTCTTAACACAATTGTTGCAGTCCATCACTTTGGGAAGGGTTATAGGTGCAGACATTCAAAACAGTAACAAATAATCTTGCCAGAAGAGAATGTCCCAGCAAATTCACCCCAAGGTCAGATCGTGCAAAGGTCAGAGAAAATGTAAAACACCCAAGAGCTACATCTAAACTCTACAGGCCTCAGTTAACATATTCAAGTTCATGATAGTACAATTAGAAAAAGACTGAACTAGTATGGCTTGTTTGGAAGGGTTTCCAGGAAAAAGCCTCTTCTTTCTAAAAAGAATGTGGCAGCACAGCATAAGTTTGCAAAGTTGTATCTGAACAAACTGCAAGACTTCGAGAAAAGTCCTTCGGACATACAGGACCAAAGTGGAGATGTCTGGTCATATTACACAGCATCACAATTGGTGAAAACCAAACACAGTGTATCTGCACAAACATCTCTAATCAACTGTCAAGCATGGTTTTGGAAGTGTGATGATTTGGGCTTATTTTGCAGCCACTGGGACTGGGCATCTTGATTAAACCATGAACTCTGCTGTATATCAAAGCATTCTGTAGTCAAACGTAAGACGTTCTATCCAACAGCTAAACTCTGGCCAAAACCTGGTCATGCAATAGGACAATGATCCCAAGCCCACTATTAAATGGGCAGCATGATGGCTCAATGGTTAGTAGCACTGGGGTCCTGGTTTGACTCCAACCAACGGCAATATGGAGTTTGTATGTTCCCCCCACGTTTGCATGTGTTTCCCCCCACCTGCCAAAAATATCCTGACAGGTAAATTGGCTTCCTTTGTAGGTGTTAGGGATGAGTGCCTGTATTCTCCCTGCACCTTGGGTCTATGTGAGAAAAGTGCATTACTAATGTTTGTCACTATCATTCATCAAATCTACAACAGAATGGCTAAAAAAACAGAGTCAAGATCTTGCAATGATGCAGTTTGGGGGTCAAGTCAGCTCTTCATCATATTCCTGAACAATTTTTGCATTGGGACAGGGCAAATAATTTTGCTGAAAAAGGCCACTACCATTAGGGAATATCATTGCCATGAAGTGTTCACTGTCTGCAAAAAAATATATCAGTAGGTGGCATTCAGTATGTGTCATTTATTATATATAAAAATTAATTTCTGTTGTCTGTTTTTTATGCACGGCCAAACAATTAAGCTAATCTGCACCAAATTTGGATAATAGATAAATCAGACGCCTTCAAATGGTTTCAGCTCTCTAAGGCTTACCATTTTTGACATATTCACAAAAGCAAATATAGCACCACTGGCTTCCAAGAGTCTTCCTCCATATCACATGACATGACAAGACCAGTATTAGCTGATGGAAGCTCACAGGACATTCATTCTTAGCCTCACTAACACCATAATCAGAGGATAACAGCACTCACTCACTGTTGGTCTCTGTTATCAGCAGTGTCGGACTGGCCCTCTAAAGTACCTGAGCATCTTCTGGTGGGCCCAGGCTCTAACACAATAATGGCAAAACACCAACATTTCCATGATTGGTGGAGGTATCAGCAGATCTGCAACTTATTGCCTTCCGGTGGATATCTGATATGTTTATGTGATTGGAAACATCCTTTAATGTTAGAGCAGGTCGGAACTTTAATTAGAAATTGAAATGTACCATTTCATATTTTACATGGTCAAACAAATTATAATATTTAGCCTTTATATTAATACTGAAAACGGAGCTTCATTGAATGAAATTAAATGCAATAATTATCAGCTGCATGCAGATCACAATACTGTAATAAAAAAGTTAAAATATAAATACCTATAATCTGTGCCATTCACTGGCCCCCAAGTGTATGTCCTGTTCGCTTTGTCAATATACCTCTGTAAGGCAGTAAAATAAATTATTTGATTCATTTTATTTTAGCAAATACTTTACTATTATATTTTAGTATTTAATCCCTTAAAGGGGTTGTCCAGGTAAAAATGGACAAAAAAATTAATTTTATAATAGGCCGTGGGAGGGGGAAAAAAAAACTAACCATACTCAACTTTACCCAATGCTCCAGTGCCTTCCAGCACGGTCTGGTCCTCCGGCAGAAGTCCCCGCCGCATGTGACCGCTGAAACCAATCATCGGCTTCAGCAGAAGGGATCTGAGATGTCACAGCCAGTGAGCAGTTTCATTTTGAGAAGACGCCGGAGCACCATGCCCGGACTGTGCTGGGAGGACATTGGAGCACCATGGACAGGTGTTTTGTTTTTTTAACCTCCCCTGGCCTATTTTAAAAATAATTGTTTTGCCTGGACAACCTCTAAGGATGCAGCATTATTTTGTAATAATGTTTTTGACTCCCGCTTCCAAAAGACATAACTTTTTTTATTTTTCCATTCCATTCTGAATAAGGTCTTATTTTCTGCAGGACAAACTGCAATGTACTAGGATGATGGAAAAAGAATTCAGAATAGGTTGGAAACGTAAAAAGGCAATTGCCCCATTTTGTTATGGGTTCCTTTTTTCAGTGTTCACCTTGGTAAAAATGACATGTTAAATACAGTGGGGAAAAAAAGTATTTAGTCAGCCACCAATTGTGCAAGTTCTCCCACTTAAAAAGACGAGAGAGGCCTGTAATTGACATCATAGGTAGACCTCAACTATGAGAGACAAAATGAGAAAATAAATCCAGAAAATCACAGTGTCTGATTTTTAAAGAATTTATTTGCAAATTATGGTGGAAAATAAGTATTTGGTCAATAACAAAAGTTCATCTCAATACTTTGTTATATATCCTTTGTTGGCAATGACAAAGGTCAAACGTTTTTTGTAAGTATTCACAAGGTTGGCACACACTGTTGCTGGTATGTTGGCCCATTCCTCCATGCAGATCTCCTCTAGAGCTGTGATGTTTTGGGGCTGTCTCTGGGCAAGACGGACTTTCAACTCCCTCCAAAGGTTTTCTATGGGGTTGAGATCTGGAGACTAGCTAGGCCACTCCAGGACCCTGAAATGCTTCTTACGAAGCCACCCCTTCGTTGCCCTGGCGGTGTGCTTGGGATCATTGTCATGCTGAAAGACCCAGCCACGTTTCATCTTCAATGCCCTTGCTGAAGGAAGGAGGTTTGCACTCAAAATCTCACAATACATGGCCCCATTCATTCTTTCATGTACATGGATCAGTCGTCCTGGTCCCTTTGCAGAGAAACTTCAGATGGTACTGGCTTAAGCAAGGGGACACGTCTGGCACTGCAGGATCTGAGTCCCTGGCAGCGTAGTGTGTTACTGACGGTAGCCTTTGTTACTTTAGTCCCAGCTTTTTGCAGGTCATTCACTAGGTCCCCACGTGTGCATCTGGGATTTTTGCTCACCGTTCTTGTGATCATTTTGACCCCACGGGGTGAGATCTTGCGTGGAACCCCTGATCGAGGGAGATTATCAGTGGTCTTGTATGTCTTCCATTTTTCTAAATATTGCTCCCACAGTTGATTTCTTCACACCAAGCTGCTTTCCTATTGAAGATTCAGTCTTCTCAGCCTAGTGCAGGTCTACAATTTTGTTTCTGCTGTCCTTCCACAGCTCTTTGGTCTTGACCATAGTGGAGTTTGGAGTGTGACTGTTTGAGGTTGTGGAGAGGTGTCTTTTATACTGATAACAATGTCAAACAGATGCCATTACTACAGGTAATGAGTGGAGGACAGAGGAGCCTCTTAAAGAAGAAGTTACAGGTCTGTGAGAGCCAGAAATCTTGCTTGTTTGTAGGTGACCAACTACTTATTTTCCACCATAATTTGTAAATAAATTCTTTAAAAAATCAATGTGATTTTCTAGATATGTTTTCTCATTTTGTCTCTCACAGTTGAGGTCTACCTATAATGTCGATTACAGGCCTCTCTCATCTTTTTAAGTGGGAGAACTTGCACAATTGGTGGCTGACTAAATACTTTTTTCCCCACTGTATATCCTGATGGTCAAGACAATCATGGTGATATAAAATAAATATCTTTATGCATTAAAGTATAACTCTATGTGTTTCATGACCATTTTTGTAATGTACTTTATTAAGTTATCTAACTTTTTTTTTAAATAGAACCCTCTAACTGAACTGTTACTAGGGAAAGTCTGTACACATCTGAATTGTGAATATGCAGAGTTGAAGCATTTACCAGAGGGTATATAGTCACTTCAAATGGCTTTATCTTTGGTTTTATACCACCTAGGAAAATGACTCTGGTGTCACAAGCAAGCAGACATTCTCAACTGTCATATGCTATAGAACTAGAGATATCACTAGATAAAAACACAATCGGGAATGTGATTTTTATATGTAGCTGCCACACACAAATTAAGTTCAAATTCCCAACTGTGTTTTTAAATAGTGATATCTCATGTTCTGTTATAGCTAGTACTTCATTCTTGGCAGCATATGAAAGCTAAGAATGTGATCTTTCTTTAGATACCAGAATCATTTTTACATGGTATAAAACCAGAGATACAGCTATTTGAAGTGACCACTCCCTCTTTGGTAAATGCTTCAGCTCTATGTACTGATTAAGTACAGGTGTCCAGACAGAGTCTCCCTGCTAATGCTTAGCTACAGCATTGCTAATGGGAACTTTACAGCTTGTTTTCTATTAATAGGAAGATTGATAGGTTAATAAAGTATATTACAAAAATGTTCACCACACACCAACTGACACAATAGCAAAAACATAAAAAATAAAATGGGAGTTATACTTCAATATTTTTGTGTCACCATATTGTAACACATGTACGTTTTCTATATTTTCATGTACAGGGCTGTGTGAGGGTTCTTATTATTGTTGGACAAAATGACAAAAACTATGGCACGAATTCGATTTTTTTTTTGTACTACAGCTGTATGGGATAAATATTTTTATATATATTTACGGTCTGGATATTTTGTGAGGTCTGGATGCCCAATGTTTATATGTTCATTTTTGTTTAGTTTTATATGTATTTTAAGTAAAAGGAGCTTAGTCATGTAATCAGTTGGTTGCTTATACCATAGATTGCTATAGTAATGTATTGCAGTCTATGGTTAAATCTCTGTGTTACTACTGAGCCCTGCCACAGGCAGTCCTTAATAGTAATATTGCTATGGCAAGCTTTGAAGCTGTCAGAAATCTCCCAGCTGCCATAGTAACAGAACAGCTCTTACCATGTAGGAGATGGTTGGAAGGAGAAAGTGAAAGTTATTGCAAGCCCTAAGGTGCTGTGGTGGGGTAAGTGCCTGCAATCAAAGATGTCTAATAGTGGGCACTGCTACCAGGTCTCTGACGTGTAAAACTTTGCAGTTGTGGAGGGGCTAATAGCTCCTGAGCAGGAACCATCTTAAAAGACTTTTCCCTAAGGATGGATTCCAATATGCAATTTTTGATGCATTTTTTGAGCGACAATGAAAAAGTATATAAAAAAAACTATAGTTCATTTTGTTATAGCCACTTACGCGTATGGCAGAAATAACTGCACCAAAAATGCATGTGTGTATGCAGCCTAACAATGATTCACTTCAGTTTTACAAGGCAGTGTTGAACAAGTAGTTATGAGGAACAGATTAAACTGAACACAGTCCATCTTATTAAATGGATTACTACCTTTCCCATTAGTTTACAAAAACCAAAAACTAGTCTACTGCAATAGTGTAGACCAGGGATTAGACTCTGTGGATCTCTTGTACTAAGTTCTATGGGATCATCAGCAGTTAAATGTAGACGTGAAAAATATTCTGTAAAGCATTTTGTAACTTGTTTTACACCATGTTGGAGAAAAAGGGTACTGCTGACCAGTTCTTTACATTAGTCTTAATAAATGTGGCATTTTGTCACTGTTCACAATAACCTGGATGCCCCCTAGTTGTTTTTCCAGGTAAACATTATGCTGAATCAAGTATTTGTGTCACTAATAAATTGTGTAATATACTTTCTGTGAAATCCTATATTTCTTTACTCTTTCTTGTTTCTATATTGAAAGCTGCAGCCTGCTTCTCACTGTGTACGTTGTTCAGGCTTGTGTGAAATGCAGGGAAAATAAGGGGGGCATTTTAAACAGTTATATCTGGGGAATTAAAAAACATAGAAAACTGGATTTTTCTGTTGTATGAAAGAGAAGATTCTCACCTTTCATATGACACTAAGATTGCCATTATACCTTTATTATTTATTGGGAGTGACTGTATTTTTAACTGGTGAGATCTCAGGAAATAATACAGCTAGAACTGTAACCTCGGTCCCCTTTTTCCTACAGTGCTTGAATCATGTTTCTACATATTATAATGACGGAGATATTACTCCCCCACTCTTATTCTTCCCTGCATTAAACACAGACTGGTACATTGTACACAGTGAGAAGCAGGGTACAGCTTTCAATAGAGAAGCAAAGGGAAGAATAAACAAATACAGTATTTTTCAGAAAGAAACCAAACTGTGTTAATAAAGTATATTACAAAACGTAATAATGACAAATGCTGCCATAAAATCATAGATGTCCGAAAGTCTAGTTACACTTTAAGTTATATTCATAGATCAGAACAGATGCAGTACATATCATTACTTTACATCATAAAGGGTGTAGATATTGTGTAAAAGGAAATCTTAAAGTTCAACAGCATGTTTTACATGATTAGTGGCACTTTTTAGGAGAGGGTGTATTATTTCAACATTGCTTAGTGCAATTAATTTAATTAATTTTTCCATACTTTTTACAACGTATGATTGAATGAATTTGAAACAATCTGAATTGTTTTCTTTTATGTATCATGGGGCTTACATTATAAACTACTTTAGTAACCAGAGTTTCATCCTGCTTATTTCAACATATCAGATATTAAAAGTCGTTAACAATTATGCAAACAATTTGTCGTTTTACAATGTTCATGTTTTGAAAGATTCTCTCTTACCTCATCTTGAGACTTAACTAAAGTATGAAAGGTCCGTTCCCCAATTTCTCCATCTATCATTTTATTACGTATCTAAAAAGAAAAATACAGCTAAATGTTAGATATTCTTAATGTAATCAAGGCATATGTCTGTGTAGACCAATTGCTAGCTTTTGTAAGTAGAATAATCAAAAGTCCAGATTTTAAGATCCATCAAAACCAATGTACCATATATCCAAATAGTTTAAAGAAAGTTTAATTTTTCCCAAAAATTACACTAGGAGCTTTCTAAAGTACTTTACAAAATTATACCCCCTGTATACCCGAAATAAGCCTACTTTAGGCAATGTTAACAGTCAGCTTCAGACATAATGCCAAATTTATCCAATAGCGTAATCTCGAACTCTTTATTTCCCCTGAAATACGATGAAATCTGCAATAGAGACTTCAAACATAACTTTTGATGCATATGTGAACAAAGACTTACAGGGCCTGTCTAATTTAAATCTAATATTATACAAATATATTATATAAGCTAAAATAAATGAATACATATGACATAGAACTTCTCATTTTAAAGTAAGTTTAGGATATGATGAAAACAATAATTTACCTCTACTTTGTGTTCATTTTCAAGTTCTGCATCCAAGAAGTCAAGTGTTACAGGTTCCTGTGATTTTGGATTCTAAGACAAAGAATAAAGACAGTAAAGTAACAGCCTTCCCTGAATGAAACTATCTTAATCTATAGAAAAGCCTAAACTATACTATACTTGAAGTGTAACTTACCCCTTTGGATTTGTTGCGCTATGAAGCAATAACCATTTTCAGCAACATATTATATAAATATATTAGATGGAAAAATAGCTAATAAGACATGGCTAAGATCTATAACATTTCACACATAACATTACTAAGCAAATAAAGAAAAACAATGATAATTCTTAGGCCTCCTGCACATGACCAAAGGTTTTTACTGCCCGTAAATACTGATCCGCAATCTGCAACAAACATATCTGCATCTCATCCGCAATCACGGATCCACAAAAAGACTTGTATGATTCCCTATGCTGTTCTTTTCCACAAATGCGACCAAAAATAGGACATGCTTCATAATTTACAGTCCTTGAATATGCCCTTGAATTGCGGTTGTGTGTATGGGCCCATGGAAATTACTACATGAAAGATGGCTAGCTGTACAGTACAGTTTGGGAATGAGATGAAGATATTTTAAAAAGTCAAAGGTCCATTTTACACTCTACTACCAATGTAATGCACAGTATTTTAACAGAATAAAAGACAATTACTAGTTTCAGATTGCGAATCCTCTTCTTTTTCCAGAAAATAAAGTTATAGACACAAATAATAAATACAAATACGAAATAATGAAAATCCAAAAGAAAAGACAGTTTCTTACATGCAGTGGATAATGAACAGAAGGACCAGACCAAGCAGCATGCAATGCCAATGCAGAATAGACATTTTTCCATTCCAACCAAAAAGGGCAGAAGAAAGAAGAAAATAATATAATAAGAAATGCACTGTTTGATGTTTTATATGAAAATAAAGGTAATAAAGATGACTTGCAGTGAAATATGTTTTGATATTGTTTAAATCAAATACATAAATAACATGCTAAATAAAACAGGTAGATTAATCCATGAAATAATATAAAATAAGTGAGTTTTGAAGCAAATATTTCATGCAATATATAAGGAACTATTAGGGTAAATTTGCACTTGAATGTCAACAGTGAATTTGTTGACAACATTTCTATTACTGTCTCATTTATGAATTTGGCTTGCAGAAATCCAGGGACATGCAGTGCAATAACTTTATTTAGATTTACTGAATGGAACACATTTTCACAGAAATTTCTGGAACAAATCTGCAGTGTGGGAATTCACTTTACTGGCCATGTAATTCTCACGTATAGCCTGATAGCATGGATGTTTATATAAAATGAGGACACTAAATATTTTTAATAAAATAAACTGTGTTATTTTATTAATTTTGAAATTCTAAAAATTATTGTGATTTTGGGATCTATTCAGTTATAATAAATATGTTGGGCTGAGGCTCTCCCGCCCCAGCCCACTCCACTCTACCCCCATTCGCACAATGTGGCATGCAAGGGGAAGAAAGGCCCTTGTGCCAAATGTGCATCATAATATCATTCCTCTACCCCACAAAACTGATGTAGAGGGAGTGATAAATTTCCCCCATTGGACTCAGGGTAAACATAACTTAAAAACATTTTTTTTTTTTTGCATTACATTTACTACTGCAAGTTCAACTGAAAAAAACAATTCATGTGCAGATACAAATAATACATGCATAAATACAATCCCTGAAAAAAATACTTTTTGTGCACATTGATGTAAATACAAGGCAGATAAAACTATACTTAGGTATTAACCAAAAAATACCATAAAAATAAAAAGCATATTCTTTGGATCATCTACAATGGTTTGGTGCATACTGAAATGCAGATATCACTACAGTAGATATTTGAAAGAGGTAATACTGTATTAACAACAGACACATAAAGGCAATGTCAATTTTAAACAAGTTAACATATGATACATAGTTATTCTGTTAGGACCTCTACAAAATAGCTGAAAACTGTGTCAAACACCAAACAGGTAGGTTCAGTTTCCAAGCAGTGCCAATGCAAGGAAAATAAAGCATTACATATTTCCCATTAAAACCAAAGATTTATGTATGTAATGCAGGAACATACTGGTTCCAGAATGACTTATACTTTTTATACAGGTGCATCTCAATAAATTAGTTTATCTTTGAAACTTTATTTATTTCAGTAATTAAATTAAAAAAGTGACCTCCTATATTTTCTAGATTCTTTACACACAGAGTGTTCTATTTCAAGTGTTTTATTTCTGTAAATGTTGATTATGGATTACTGGTAATGGGAAAGCCCAAATCTAAGAAAATTAGAATATTGTAAAAAAAAGTTCAGTATTGTAAATTCAATGTGTCACCTGCCAAGGTTTCCTAAGCCTTTAAATGGTCCCTCAGTCTGGTTCAGAAGGACACACAATCATGGAAGACGCTGATTATGAATTGTACTACTGAATTACTGAAATAAATGAACATTTCAATATTCTAATTTATTGAGATGTACCTGTAGTTGTACTTTGCTCTGGCTAATAGAAAGCCTTCTAAGCTAAAGAAAGAAAAAATACTCAGTAATAGATGAAATTTTGTCACCTTATTTTTTTTCAGAAATCACTTATAAAAAGTAAACAATTTAAACAATAAAGCAGATTAATGAAAATGTCTTAAAGAAAAACTGTCAAAACCTGCATTCGCACAATGGAAATTAACCATTCGCTGGCCGGATAAAACGGTCTGAACAGTATGCTGGGAGAGGGAGTCTTAGCACTATAGTTATCTATCTGTCCTGTACCAATTATAGTACTGGACAGTGTGTTGCTGGGAGGCAGGGACTTCTAGCAACATAGATAACTATAAAGTTAGGAGTCCCTCTCCTGATATAAGGTGCAAGTTGGTAAATCCGACCAACACATGGACTGAGTTTCACGCTTGCAGGTTTGCCCATAGCAACTAATCACAGCTTTTATTTCTAATAGTGCTTGTGAAAAATAAAATGTTGCTATTGTCTGCAATGGGTAACTAAGACAGTTTAACTTTAAGTCAATTTTCATAAACCTGCACCAGTATGTTTAAATATGTTGGTCCATCTATCAAATCAAAATGAACCACAAAAATTTTAACTATCATAACCAGTTGTATTATATTACTTAACCCCACTTTGAGTGTGTGGTATATTACCATACCTCCCAACCATCCCGAATTCTGTGGGACAGTCCCGGATTGTGGGTCCTGTCCCACCATCCCGGTCGGCAGGAGGTATGTCCCGGATTCAACTCCAGACAGGACGCAGATGAGTTAAATACAAAGGTGAAGCAGGAGGAGGGGCAATTAAACTGTGGACAGATGGAGGGGGGCAATTAAACTGGTGGCAGATGAAGGGGGGACATTAAACTGGGGACATATGGAGGGAGAGACATTAAACGGGGGACAGATGGAAGAGAGGACATTAAACTGGTGGGGCAGATGGAGGATAACATGAAACTGGGGGCAACTGGAGGAGGACATTAAACCATGGGGGTAGCTGGAGGGGTACATGTCTGCCTCTAGTTGCCCCCAGTTCAATGTCCCCCTCCAGCTACCCCCATGGTTTAATGTCCCCCTCTAGTTGCCACCAGTTTAAACTGGGGCACGAGGAGAGGGACTTCATACTGTGGGGCAATTGTAGGGGAACATTATAAATGTGGGGGCATATAATGTTAGGGTGACTGTAGGAGCATTATGCTGTGTGGGAGCACAAAGAAAAATTGGTGAGAATGGGCGGAGTCAACATGGAAGTGGGTGGAGCTAAATGCGTCCCTCTTTCTGTCCTTTGAAAGTTGGGAGGTATGTATATTACTATAGTACTGTTGTCAGAGTAGAACTATAATTGAAAGCTGTAATATCACCTGTCATTACCCATCAATATTTGTCACATTTTTAAAATTCTACTTTTCCTTCCTACTCCTATAACATAACCTATGAACACATTCTAAAGCACAGCTTGTGCCAAACATACAATATGTTTACCCAGACACTTATAAAGCATTTTTATGAAGCATTTTGTTAAAGCTTTCTAAATAGATTTCAGCTGCTACAGTATAGAAACCATAATGCATGCTTACGAACAGTACAGAATACAGCCTTCTGGGTTAGTTGTTTTCAGCTATTCATTGACATTCCATTTTACCTGATAACCTGGCCTTCTTTTCCTCAAATTTATGATAGGAATACCTAAGCCTATAGGCTGAAGTGGTAAAGAAAGTTGAATTCCTTCTTACATCTTGAATAATATAGCTATATAATACAAGATGTAGCTTGCACAGAGTTTAGGATATCTGTATGGAGTTTGTAATTTCTCCCATTACCTGAAAGGGTTATCTCCATGTACTGCTGTCTCCAGCCACACTCCAAAAACAGTCTAATTGGTTAATTGTAGAGATAGGCGGATTGACTTGTACAGAGCTGGGTGCGACCTGAATATTCAAATAGTTTAGTTTTTTTACATGATTTTATAGGAGGCCAATTAACTGGAGATGGGGTTACCTCTCAGGATTTATTTTGTTTTTGGTTTGTGTGGTTCGGTTCCAAGATTTGTTTCGGGTTGAGCAAGTTTGGTACAACCACACCTTAAATTGGCTTAAAACATAGTGTATAACACTGCCAGGGATCCTAGCAACCTATATATCCAATTTCTAGCTCTCTGAGGCTATCTAACACAACCTTGGTGACATCATGTGCCCAGGGTAATTGCTGAGGCTTGTGATTGGGCCAGCAGTGGTCACATGGACACGCCAAGCATCATGATGTCATATTGCTCAGGGTGCCCAAGTCACTAACAAGGCCCAATCACAGGCCTCAGCAATTACCCTGGGCACATGATGTCACCAAGGAGGCCGAGAGAGAATACTGGATGCCATGAGAAGGCCCAAAAGAGGTAAGGGAAGGAGAGTATGAATGCTTTTTTTAATTTTTTTTTTACACCTTTCCTGGGCCTCCACTCTATTATACTTACGGTTCTGAAGATACCCCAGAGTATAATAATGTCACTTTCACATTGACATAACTTTGGTTGTGTTAGATAGTCTTAGAGAGCTAGAAATTGGATAGATAGGTTCCTAGGACCCTTGGCAGTGTTATACACTATGTTTTAAGCCAATTTAAGGTGTGGTTGTACCAAACTTGCTCAACTCAAAACAAACCTTGGAACCAAACCACACGAACCAGAAACAAAATAAATCCTGAGAGGTACACCCATCTCCATTTAATTGGCCTCCTATAAAACTAGCTCCACTGAATAAGTGTATTTAAGAAGGGGAACCTCAATTGGTAATGTGATCATTTACATCATTAGATGATATGTATACAATAAATTAGGCAAACATTATGTACCACTGTATATTGCTGTATATTCTCAATGATTTAACCTAAATGAGACTTTCCACCTCTCCTAACTTTCCTCTCCTGTTTGTGTAAATAACTGTATTCCCCATGAAATTCTGGAGCATCTTTTTATAAAACTATGCATTCCTCTGTTATTCATCCTAGAAATGCATGAATACATTGACATCTGGGTGATACCCAGAGGCAGAATTTGAAACTCCTGGGTTCCAATGCAAAATCTGCAATAGGGTCTCTACCTACCTTGTGCCATTTAGAATAGCAGTATATTTTATGTGGAATAGGGACCTTTGAAGCTCCCACACGGGTCCAGGGCCCAGTAACAACTACTACTGCTGCACCCCTTTCAGCTACGCCCCTGTTGATACCAGTTTAGGGTTGTGTTCCCACAAACTCTAACAAATCAGTCCAATCAGTGCTGCCGGAGTGAGATTGTACTCTGACAAAGGCATGGCAGCACACAGATGTTAATTTATATATAAATTTCTAGGAGGAAAGGCGCAACATACAGTACTGTTCTAAGAAAAGATCCAGAAATGTTATCTTATGGATTTACTACATGCCCTATGCACATTATGTTTATTATATTGTAGACAAAATGTTTAATGCAAAACTGTAGCTGTATTTATTCCGGCACAAAAACTTAGTGGCAATCATTTTTTTCAGCCAGTTTAATGCATCTGCCAGAAGCTTTCCCAGCACATATGTTAAACTGACTGAAATAATGTGGTCTGAATGCAGCCATAGTTTTCTTATGTATTACTAATTTTCAATAAGATTCAATGATATTACCATCAAAGTGCTTCATTTAGTTTAAAGTTGGAATCTATTTACAAAAAGTTAAATTATGTGTTTTCTTGATCCCTCTTAATATATAATTATAGTAGATTAAGCAAATGTTTTTTTTACATAAAGAATCAAAATGCATGAAATTAAATAATTAAATGATTACCCTGTCCAATGCCCGTAAGTGACTATTAAAACTCCAAGTAAAATATTCAACTTCTCTCTTTCCCATCTTTTTTGCATAATGCCATTATTACCCCTTTACTGGAAAAAAAATATCTCGACTCATCTTGCCTTACTCACTACCAATCCGTCTCTAATTTCCCCTTTATCTGTAAACTCCTACAATGTTTGGTCTACTTTTGCCTTATCATTTATCTCTCGAATTACTCTCTTTTTGACACCTGACAGTCTGTTTTTTTTACTCTACAATCTACAGAAATTGCCCTTACTTAAAGAGTACCTTTCATGTCCTCATGCACATGCGATTTTTTTTTTTTTTATACTGCTAGAAAGGAGACAGTGCACTGAATTCAGCGCACTGTTGGCTTTCCCGTTATGTGCCCCGGGTCTGGAGATATCGGTGCCATTAGTTTTGGCACCAATCTCTGCCCACTGTCAGAAGGGCATTCCTGACAGTCTAGCTGAGCTGTGAGGAATGCCCCCCCTGACAATACTCGTCCATAGCCCTGTACTGTCAAATGGAGTGTTCCTTACCACCCAGCGATGACGCTGAGCTGTGAGGAACGCCCTCCCAGTACAAGTCTATGGACGAGTACTGTCAGGGGGAGGCGTTTCTCACAGTACAGCTAGACTGTCAGGAATGCCCTTCTGACAGTGGGCAGAGATCGGTGCCGAATCCAACGGCACCCATATCTCCAGCCCCGGGGAAAATAACGGGAAAGCTGACAGTGCTTTCTCAAATGATCTCCTGATGGCTATAAAAGCTGACAGTGCTTTCTCAAATGATCTCCTGATGGCTATAAAATGTAAGTGTTTAATTCTGCAGTAGGAATCTTTAATTTCCATTTAATAATAAGGCTGAGTTTACATCTGTGCCAGAGTCTCCATTGGAGACTCCAATTCAGTGTCCTCCACTGCATGGTAGACTTTTTCCTCCACCGTTTTCAGTTTAACAACGATGGGCACCCGTCGGACTCCATTATGTATGATGTAACCACTGTTTTAGTGGTCCACCTCTCCATTGGTAGGGATCCCCGACGGATTCGTACAACGGAGAGGTGATGCTAGTGCTGTGTTGAGTATAAGAATGTTTGTTTTCATTTTTTCCTTTTTTTTTTAAATGGCAAGGAATCACTAATGTAAAAGTAAATCTGTTATAAAAAAAATAAATAAAAAATAATTAAGAACATATTGGTAGTGTGCTGAAAGCATGAATTTGTTTTTACCAAGCGTCTAATACAAATTAATTATAAATACTACTAAATAAAGTAATATACCAAGTATATCAGTTTATTTCTTTAATTTTCACATTTTTATTGTCTTTTTGTTACACCTGATTAGTTTGCTAATTCAGGTATGTTTTTGGCAGATCCAATCTGAATTTGTTTGATTACTTGAAAACATCCATTAAAGACAATGTTGCATTTTTCTGTGTTAGTAATTCATGTCACAGTCATATAAAATATTTACACAACAATTTTCTTTAAATTAGAATATATTTATATATATTTTCATACCTTTGGTTGCAGATTTGGATGAAGCAGGACATAACCATTAGGGTCAAGAGCAAAATAATATCCATTAGGACAGAGCTGAGGAAAAATGCATGGAATTACAAATTTGAAATATACAGCTGAGCTTTATATGTCCTAAAATTGATTGAATTAATGTATAATATTTATTGCTCTAGACATTATAGTGCAGCATAATGGTTCAGTGGTTAGCAATGTAGCCTTCCTGTGCTGAAGTCCTCAGTTCGAGTCTGGCCAAGGACAACATCTGCAAGGAGTCTGCATGAATTTGCTGCGGGTACTCCGATTTCCCCCCCGCATTCCAAAGCATACTGATAGGGCATTTAGATTGTGAGCCCTATATGTAACAGTGATTGACAATGTCTGTAAAGTGCTGTGGAATATGTTGATGCCATACAAGTAATCTAAAGCAATAAATAGTGCTTGGAAAATCTATAGTGCCTTGCGAAAGTATTTGGCCCCCTTGAACTTTTCAACCTTTTGCCACATTTCAGGCTTCAAACATAAAGATATAAAATTGTAATTTTTTGGTGAAGAATCAACAACAAGTGGGACACAATTGTGAAGTGGAACGAAATTTATTGGCTATTTTAAACTTTTGTAAAAAATAAAAAACTGAAAAGTGGGGCGTGCAATATTATTCGGCCCCTTTACTTTCAGTGCAGCAAACTCACTCCAGAAGTTCAGTGAGGATCTCTGAATGATCCAATGTTGTCCTAAATGACTGATGATGATAAATATAATCCACCTGTGTGTAATCAAGTCTCCGTATAAATGCACCTGCTCTGTGATAGTCTCAGGGTTCTGTTTTAAGCGCAGAGAGCATCATGAAGACCAAGGAACACACCAGGCAGGTCTGTGATACTGTTGTGGAGAAGTTTAAAGCCGGATTTGGATACAAAAAGATTTCCCAAACTTTAAACATCCCAAGGAGCACTGTGCAAGCGATCATATTGAAATGGAAGGAGTATCAGACCACTGCAAATCTACCAAGACCCGGACGTCCCTCTAAACTTTCATCTCAAACAAGGAGAAGACTGATCAGAGATGCAGCCAAGAGGCCCATGATCACTCTGGATGAACTGCAGAGATCTACAGCTGAGGTGGGAGAGTCTGTCCATAGGACAACAATCAGTCATGCACTGCACAAATCTGGCCTTTATGGAAGAGTGGCAAGAAGAAAGCCATTTTTCAAAGATATCCATAAAAAGTCTTGTTTAAAGCTTGCCACAAGTCACCTGGGAGACGCACCAAACATGTGGAAGAAGGTGCTCTGGTCAGTTGAAACCAAAATCGAACTTTTTGGCCACAATGCAAAACGATATGTTTGGCGTAAAAGCAACACAGCTCATCACCCTGAACACACCATCCCAACTGTCAAACATGGTGGTGGCAGCATCATGGTTTGGGCCTGCTTTTCTTCAGCAGGGACAGGGAAGATGGTTAAAATTGATGGGAAGATGGATGGAGCCAAATACAGGGTCATTCTGGAAGAAAACCTGTTGGAGTCTGCAAAAGACCTGAGACTGGGACTGAGATTTATCTTCCAGCAAGACAATGATCCCAAACATAAAGCAAAATCTACAATGGAATGGTTCACAAATAAACGTATCCAGGTGTTAGAATGGCCAAGTCAAAGTCCAGACCTGAATCCAATCGAGAATCTGTGGAAAGAGCAGAAAACTGCTGTTCACAAACACTCTCCATCCAACCTCACTGAGCTCCAGCTGTTTTCCAAGGAAGAATTTGCAAGAATTTCAGTCTCTCAGTATGCAAAACTGATAGAGACATACCCCAAGCGACTTGCAGCTGTAATCGCAGCAAAAGGTGGCGCTACAAAAGTTTAAAATATCCAATAAATTTCGTTCCACTTCACGATTGTGTCCCACTTGTTGTTGATTCTTCACCAAAAAATTTAAATTTTATATCCTTATGTTTGAAGCCTGAAATGTGGCAAAAGGTTGAAAAATTCAAGGGGGCCGAATACTTTCGAAAGGCACTGTAGATATTAAAATAGACAATTTACCCTATCAATATTTGTAGCTTTGTCTTAATCTATTTTTAAGTTTATTCAAAGTTCTGCTATTTTAATTTGAAGCAAACAGATGTTTAGCTCCTATTTGCTCTTTGATATGCTGCTCTAAATGTATTACTGTCTTTTACATTATGCACTGTTGTCTGGTGGATCAGGTTACAAAGTAGGGATTTAAGAGAATTACGGCCTTATTGACATGGCCGTGCCAAAATGGCCGTATCTGTATGTGCAAATACACGGATGGCCCTTATTCACATAGCAGTGAATAATGGACATGCAATGGTCGTTTTATAGAACCCATGAATTTCAATGGGTCTATTCACATGGCACAATCTATGCGCCTCTGCATCTGCCGTGTGATGTCTGTGCTTTTCACGGACAGCATCATACCCTGCTCATTTTCATATGGTGTCCTGTTTGTGGTTGATCCATTTTTTATGTCTGTGAAAATCAGATCAAATTTTTTTTCTTTTTCTATATTTTGTATATCTCTGGGTCTATGAAAAATGGATGTCATTCGTTCTTTTTCACGGACCTATAGTCTTTAACTGGTGTGATGCATCTGTGACACATCAGCAACAGTGAACAAAAAGGATGAGCTTCTGTTGTTATTTTGTGGACCTATGATCTACAAAAAACACTGGCATCTGAATAAACACATTGAAATTAATGGGTACGTATGGCACTCGCTGGATCCACACATAGGTGAAATGTAGACCTGTGAATAAGTCCTAAGACTCGCTTACTTAAAAAGCATTTAAAATGTATATGCATGGTACACAACTTGGTGCATAAAATTTTTATTCAATTTGCATAACTTCTAAAAAAAAAAAAAAAAAAGATACATAAAATTAACAAAAAATTGTAAAATCATTTATACATGATAGAAATAAATGAGATCATGTAAAGTACATAGCAGTGAAACAGCAGTGAAACCGAATTTGCTTAGTCATCTACACAATAAACGCAAATAAAAGAGGACAACTACATATGAAAATAGATTAAAAAACATTAAACAATGTTTCTCCTCATCTGCCAACTGACAGGAGACATACAGAAATTAAATTATTGATCTAATATTGACAGATTAAAAAAGTCTTTAAAATATGAAAGTGTCACATGTCATATATTAAAATATATATATATTAAAAGATGTAACATAAGATATGAAATAAACTTACTGTAAATCTGGGAGTGAGCCTTTTAATGTCTTTCAAAGAAACATCTACACCCATAACACCAAGTATTAATTGGTTCTAAGACACAAAAAAAATAGAAAAGAGACAAAATAATAGTTTGGACTACATTATAAAATGCTATCTGTGAACGGATTGATAGTCTTAAACTCTAGAAAATAACAGGATATTATAATGCATCATAGTATCTGAAAAAAGTGACATAATTTCTAGGGCTCATCATAAATGATAATGATGTAAGTAGCTGAACACAGGGTACGTTAATATACTTCCTACATAAATAAGGCTTATTGATTGTATTTTCCCCCAGACTTCAATTAAACATTAGAGTTTTCTTTTGGTCCCATGGAACTAATAAAGAATATCTAATGTGTGTGGCCAAGTTTATATTACATGGACTTTTGTCAGGAAGCCCAGAGTGATTTTCCCTTCTGAGATTAGAAAGTCTAATAAAACAAATGCTTTAATAATGATTCTAAGATTTATACTGTGGGCAGTTTAAAAGCACCATCAATAACCACTAGAAATCAACAAGAGGATTTCACATGCTAGATTTCACTTTATGGTACAGAAATATAGCGTGCCATGATGAAAATGACTGAACTTCCCTGTCAAAAGGACAACATCTAATGTCTATATCCACAATGGTTTATTTTTATAAAGCAGGAGCAGGGGGAGAGAACTGGAAACAGATGACTTGCACATTTGAAAACATAATAGAGACATAGACATATATATATATATATATATATATATATATATATATATATATATACACACACACACACACACACTACCATTCAAAAGTTTAGGTTCACTTAGAAATTTCCTTATTTTTGAAAGAAAAGCACAGTTTTTTTCAATGAAGACAACATTAAATGAATCAGAAATACACTCTATACATTGTTAATGTGGTAAATGACTATTCTAGCTGTAAACGTTTGGTTTTTAATGCAATATCTACATAGGTGTATAGAGGCCCATTTCCAGCAACCATCACTCCAGTGTTCTAATGGTACATTGTGTTTGCTAACTGTATAAGAAGGCTAATGGATGTTTAGAAAACCCTTGTGCAAGTATGTTAGCACAGCTGAAAACAGTTTTGCTGGTTAGAGAAGCTATAAACCGACCTTCCTTTGAGCTAGTTGAGAATCTGGAGCATTACATTTGTTGGTTCGATTAAACTCTGAAAATGGCCAGAAAAAGAGAACTTTCATGTGAAACTCAACAGTCTATTCTTGTTCTTAGAAATGAAGGCTATTCCATGCGAGCAATTGCCAAGAAACAAGATTTCCTACAACAGTGTGTACTACTCCCTTCAGAGGACAGCACAAACAGGCTCTAACCAGAGTAGAAAGAGAAGTGGGAGGCCCCGCTGTACAACTGAGCAACAAGTACATTAGAGTCTCTAGTTTGAGAAATCGACGCCTCAAGGGTCCTCAACTGGCAGCTTCATTAAATAGTACCTGCAAAACACCAGTGTCAACGTCTACAGTGAAGAGGCGACTCAGGGATGCTCACCTTCAGGGCAGAGTGGCCAAGAAAAAGCCATATCTGAGACTGGCTAATAAAAGGAAAAGATTAATATGGGCAAAAGAACACAGACATTGGACAGAGGAAGATTGGAAAAAAGTGTTATGGATAGACTAATCGAAGTTTGAGGTGTTTGGCTCACACAGAAGAACATTTGTGAGACGCAGAACAACTGAAAAGATGCTGGAAGAGTGCCTGACGCTATCTGTCAAGCATGGTGGAGGTAATGTGATGGTCTGGGGTTGCTTTGGTGCTGGTAAAGTGGGAGATTTGTACAAGGTAAAAGGGATTTTGAATAAGGAAGGCTATCACTCCATTTTGCAACGCCATGCCATACCCTGTGGACAGCACTTGATTGGAGCCAATTTATCCTACAACAGGACAATGACCCAAAGCACACCTCCAAATTATGCAAGAACTATTTAGGGAAGAAGCAGGCAGCTGGTATTCTATCTGTAATGGACTGGCCAGCGCAGTCACCAGATCTCAACCCCATTGAGCTGTTGTGGGAGCAGCTTGACTGTATGGCACGCAAAAAGTGCCCATCAAACCAATTCAACTTGTGGGAGGGGCTTCTGGAAGCATGGGGTGAAATTTCTCCTGATTACCTCAGCAAATTAACAGCTAGAATGCCAAAGGTCTGCAATGCTGTAATTGCTGAAAATGGAGCATTCTTTGACGAAAGCAAAGTTTGAAGAAGAAAATTATTATTTCAAATAAAAATCATTATTTCTAACCTTGTCAATGTCTTGACTATATTTTCTATTCATTTTGCAACTCATTTGATAAATAAAAGTGTGAGTTTTCATGGAAAACACAAAATTATTGGTTAGCGTTTCTGTTCAGCTGCTCCTGCTCTCTTACATGATGCCTCCACATAAGATGGCATTCTCAGGGTCGCAGGTTCCCCATAAAGTGAGCCACTTAGCATCAATATTATATCAAGTATCCCACTAGTAACCAACGTTATCCTGCCCTTACTGTGTCCTTAGGATTAACAGTTTTAAAGAATTTAGTATAGGCAGAGAGATAAATCTGGATTATTCATGAGATGCTGCTGCCCTCATCCATCTGACAAGATTAAGAGTTTCCTCCCTATCTCTGTGCATAACTATGATATATATGTGCATATATTTGATGTCACAATTTAACATATCAACAGAGTTAATGTTTAGTACTTAATGATCAATTGTAAATCGTAAAAAGAAATAATCCCTTTATTGCCCTTTCAAGTAGCAAACATATCATAAGCTCCTTCAATGTACTTGAAAGTAGAGTATGTGTTCTTCAAGCTGTAAATACAGCACTGGTAATAAAACAGAATGTCCCCAAACTAGTAGGGGTGGGCCTTAATTTTTTTTTTTTTTAATTTACCCCCCCCTGGGGTCCAATCATATTGCCAAGTCATAAAGAGGCAAACTTTAGCTATAGAAAACCTGTGTGTCCGGGCTACAGATAATCCGAAAGGAAACTAGGAACATATTTCAGGGAAATTGCACATTTCACCTGCTTTAGCATACAAAATAAATTACTGTCATCAGCACTCCCCCCCCCACACCGGGTTGTGTGTTTTTTTTGTAAGCTATTTGCCTATTGTCCCCTCAGACTGGCTGCTGACTGCGGCTAATTGAAAAGTTGTTAATTGCAAAATTGCAGTAAGTCAAATAATGTCGGCTTTAAAATAACAGGGTATGGTGTTTAGCGCCTCGTTCTTAAGGTCAATACTCATGCTAATATAGCACTGCCCTGGAACAACAAGACATTGATCTGTAATACTTACTTTATTTTCTTTTCTGTCTCCCGTCAGATTAAAAACAGGCAATGTACCGGTGATAACAAGGCCTAACTCCTGCAAATATAGGGGAAAAAAAACAAAATTACTGTTACTTTCAGGTTTTAAAGCATACCAATATTCAGTTCTCCTCTCCAGTCTGAAACTTAGGATCCATATTATTTTCAGCCAGTAAATATTACATTCCTAAGGATTACTAAAAGCAACAGTAACTAGTAAAATAGCAGATTACACATACCAGTTGTATACACATTCTTGGAGTTTTTACAGGCTGACAGAATTTAAGGTGTAAGGCCCTATTCACACATCAGTGTTTTGGTCAGTGATTTGCATCACTGATTACGGCCCAAAGCCAGGATTGGAGACTACACAGAAATGAACGATGTGCACCTGCTCAGTGTTTTTTACCTGCTGCTGGTTTTGACACACAATCACTAATGCAAATCATTGACCAACATACTGATGTGTGAATAAGGCCTAAAATTAGAAAAAGTATATTCAAAGACATATTAGCACCATATTAGATAATACTGAAAACAGATTTCTATAAGAACTAAAGTACAACTATAGTATAGCATATAATATGGTCTTAGTGAGAGACAAATGCACAATCTTTTTTTCCTCCTCAAAGAAGTAGCCATTGCTACAGTACTGTGACCTTCCATTGATATTTATAAAATGTAATGTGCATTTTAATGTATTTTTATTAGCAAATATTGACTAACACACAACTCATTGAAGTAGTTCTAAAAACTGTCTGTAATAAAAATAGTCTTTATTGCTCATAGCAGCCAATCATAGCACAGGTTTAATTTCTTTGCAGGAACCTTTGCTCAGGAAGGGTGGGGCAGGTGAACCAGACTTTTATACCTGCAGATTCACATAAATAGGCTATAGAAGTTTAAATGGAAATATGCTTCTTTTGAGTAAACCCAGCAGTACCATCAGAATCAGGAAGTGCATGTGCATGTTACTGTGGAGGAGCAGGAAACAGGCAGTGTGCAGAAAAGGTAACTTGGCAGTCATGTCTATTGGGTGATGTAGTACTGGCATTACATGTGGTTTTATGGGTTCATTTAACATATGCACTGGTAGCTCTAGCAGTGCATACGTTGCATGGATACATAAGATGCAAATATGCAGATATAAAGATTTAAGATATAAAATACAAAGGTGTAAGAATTGTCCTCCTTTGCCAGATTGTGAAAATTTTATTCATTTATTTCTTAAGTATACAGTATGTTTCAAATAGGGCAATGACTATTGCAGACACTAAAGCTTACACGAGGGCTTTTACCCAAGGTTCCAAACTTCAGCATGGCAAGTCTTTTAGGTAATGCAGTAATACAGTATACCTGGTTCTGCTTTTGTATCGATTCATAACCAGACTGACTTACCCTTAGGAATCATGCTGGAGATTGTCACTAAATGCATATTCACACAAAAATGCCATGCACTGAGCTTTGAAAAAGTACTTTTTTCACTGCCAAAGGTACACCAGAGGTTGACCCATTTTCATGGATACTTTTATAAACGTGAGTCTATTGAAGGAAAACAGCCTGGAAATGGCATATTCTGATATATAATGGATTGGTCACACGGAGTGCTAAAAAAATCATGTGACTAAGCACTTAACAGTATGTTTATTAACAATTTGACAAAATAAATAGATAGCTAAATAAATAAGCTTTTAAAATTATTTTATTTTAGTTGTAAAGGCACTTTATGTTTAAAGAGATATTGTCACTATATGAAAAATATGCAGACTAGTGCCTAAAATATATAGTACATATAGCTGTTGAAATATATTCAGTCATACGTTAAGACTTGTCATCAATGAAACAAAGAGTACCGTGTATAGCATTCATTACTGGTCGAATGTTTATACAGGCTACAATATGAGATCTATTCATACTATTAAAACACATGAGAATGGGATCAAACATTTTACATTACACACATATATTGCTCATCCACACACCATTACAGCTTGTACAGCCTTTGATGTTGGCCACTTTTTTATCTGCCAACATTTTGGTTAGTTTTTGTATGCAAAACCCAGGTATAGAACATAATATACAGCATAAAACAGCCTAATATAGAAAGGTGATAATATGTCACCTTACGGTATGAATGTAGCAAATGTTAACTCAACCGAATATTTTCTTCAATCATGTAAACAGTAAAAAAGTTAAAACTGAAAGTCTTGGCCCTTTAAAACCATGGAGAGTGATGAGAAACAAAATGTTTTAGGCTAAGGCCCCACGTAGCGAGCCACAGCCAAAAAGCGCTTTGGGAAAAGCCATGGCGGAAACACATCGTGGTTTTTCCTGCAGTGCTTTTCACAGAAAGTCAGCAGAGTTTTCCTTTGCGTATTTTCTGCTTCCATTATATCTACATGTTGTGATTTACAAAAACGCAACATTTTTTGAAATTGCAGAATGTCCACTGTGGATATTTTTCTGCAATCTGTGGATGGGATTAACCAGAATCCTATCCACTTTTTAGTTACTGTATGTCTCCGCCATGGCAAAATCGCGGCGTTTACGCTATGTGGGTCCCCGACCTTAAAAATATTTTCTTCTTTTTATTCACAGACGAAAAAAAAGTCAGGTAAAATGCAGAGTAACAAAGAAAACTCTATGTTAAATTTCACCTCTGTAACTCAAGAAGAAGTGTGAAGCTGCATTACTCTGAAGCCCCACTTGGCAAAAACCGTGGCATTTTATAGTCCCTGCAAATTGGCGAATCCCATCCACACATTGCAGAAAAATACCCGCAGTGGAAATGCTGCGATTTCAAAAACTCTGTGTTTTTGGGAAATCGTAGCATGTCAATTATATCAACGGAAATGCTGGCGTTTTCCGTATAGGTACAATTGAAGCAGAAAGTCCACAGATGACTTTCTGTGAAAAACGCTGCAATGTGGTTAACCGCAATGTGGTTCAGTGCAGTTTTTCCCGCACCACTTTTTGACTGCGGCCTGCTACATGGGGCTTTAACCTTAAAAAGATTTGAAATGTTTGGATGACTTTATAGAGAATAGCAATGTTACATGTTATAATTGTTATTTGATTTTTGAAGTTGGGATGTTGATTCAGGCATTTATTTTCATTGCCAGACTAGGGTCAGGAAGGATTTTTTTTTCCCAAAATGAAGAAATTTGGATTTTCCCTTGCCTTCCTCTGGATCAACAATGCATGACAATAGGTTAAACTGGATGATAAGAACTGTATGTCTTTCAGCCCTACAAACTATGTTGCTATGTAGTCTATACTATTACTCCACAGCGACTCCATATGCCTCAGTACTCTGCTGTATGTATTGAACTTCATTAAAATTTTTCTAATAGGCTGGAGATGGTGAAGGATTATTCCAATCTTGGCAAACTGCTGGCAAGATCAGAATAACTGCTTGTAAGTCTTGAAGTTAATTGAAGCTACAGAAACAGCGTTTGGTTTGCTGCAGCAGTCACCTACCAAGGACCAGCACTTGCAGCAGTTTTTTTATCCCGGCTGGAATGGAGGACCTGTAAAAGGTCAGTTATCTTTGTTTTTACACCATTAACAGCATATAGGCAGTCTAATGGAGTCAAACAATTTCTTTAAGGCAAAAGCCCCACGTTGATGAAAAGCTGCTTTTGGCTGGGGCCCTACGTAGTGTAAACGTTGCGATTTTGCCGAGGCGAAAACACTACAGTGAAAACTGCAGCTTTTAACAGTACCTGCAAAGTGGATGGGTTTCCGGCTAATCCCATCCACACATTCCAGAAAAAAATCTGCAAGAGAAATGCTGCGATTTCCAAAACATTTGCTTTTTTGTAAATCACGTAATCTCAATTAAACCTACAGAAAAGTTGGCGTTTTCCGTATGGGTATAATTGAAGCAGAAAGTCTGCAGAGGAAAACTCTGTGGACTTTCTGTGAAAAGCACTGTGGGAAATAATGCAATGCAACAGCTCACTATGTGGGGCCTTAGCCTTTTTGTTGCAGATTTAGCTGCCGTTTTTTGAGCCAAAGCCAGGAGTGGATTGAGCAGAAGGGAGCAGTATAAGTACTTCCTATATATTTCCCATTCCTTTTGTAGCCACTACTAGGTTTGGCGTTTCAGCGTTTCAGCAACATGAGGCCTTAGCCTAAATATATAGCTAAATTAATATATATATATAGCCTAAATATACAGTATATCTAAAATTCTACAGGATAGCCATGTCTTTCACTGCACAATCATTTAACCTAATTAAGTGTGAGAGCACAAAAAAGTCCAACATAATGTCCTCAAGGTTTCCAGTAAAAGCACAAGACTATAAAAAGGTCTGGCCAATGAACTGCTGGTCAGTTAAGTAGAAAAGATATAACAAATAATTCCATTAAGTAGCTGTTTTCTGTGTTGTATCCTGTCAGATACACTAGAAATGCAGAGCAACTTTACTGTAATTCTAAAGAGACACATTCACTGTATGACAGTAAGTTAAGCTAGCATGCAGTGAAGAAACAACTTTAAAATGTTGCTAAATGCTCGGATTTCCTGCAGATGTTTACACTACAGGAGAAACAACCAAATGATAAGAGGAAATACGGTATGCTTTGTCAGAAATACTGGCAAAACAATGAACAAAAATTGGAAGGAAACCAATGCAATAGATTACATAAAATACAGGCTTGTATTGCAGTCATATTCAATACTTTTTATGAACTAGTCTTGTTATAGACATTGAATTATACAAGTAAATAAAAATGGCATCTATAAAATAGTAACACCTAAGATATATAAAAAGAATTAAGCTTCTGTGCACGTCCACTATTAACAATTAAGAATTTTATAGGAAAAATGTAATGTGTAGTACACTCAAGATTGAAATTGCAACACCAATAAGGAATTATGAAAATCACACGATTGACAGACATGCTGATGATATGTAAATGATAACAAATGTAAACAAAATATTTAAAACATCTTCTTCAGTTGAAGATAGCTTCCTAGGACACTTTGGGGAAATGGTCATACCACTGGTTCCATGACCAAATCAATGTAACACCAAGCTGTTACTGTACCTGAAATAAAGACTAGCAGCATCAAACTAATATACAGTGGGGAAAAAAAGTATTTAGTCAGCCACCAATTTTGCAAGTTCTCCCACTTAAAAAGATGAAAGAGGCCTGTAATTGACATCATAGGTAGACATCAACTATGAGAGACAAAATGAGAAAACATATCTAGAAAATCACATTGTCTGATTGTTAAAGAACTTTTTTGCAAATTATGGTGGAAAATAAGTATTTGGTCACCTACAAACAAGCAAGATTTCTGGCTCTCACAGACCTGTAACTTCTTAAGAGGCTCCTCTGTCGTCCACTCATTACCTGTAGTAATGGCACTTGTTTGAAATTGTTATCAGTATAAAAGACACCTGTCCACAACCTCAAACAGTCACACTCCAAACTCCACTATGGTGAAGACTAAAGAGCTGTGGAAGGACACCATAAACAAAATTGTAGACCTGCACCAGGCTGGGAAGACTGAATCTGCAATAGGCAAGCAGCTTGGTGTGAAGAAATCAACTGTGGGAGCAATAATTAGAAAATGGAAGACATACAAGACCACTGATAATCTCCCTTGATCAGGGGCTCCATGCAAGATCTCACCCCGTGGGGTCAAAATGATCACAAGAACGGTGAGCAAAAATCCCAGAACCACACGGGGGGACCTAGTGAATGACCTACTGAAAGCTGGGACTAACATAACAAAGGCTACCGTCAGTAACACACTACGCCGCCAGGGACACAGATCCTGCAGTGCCAGACGTGTCCCCCTGCTTAAGCTAGTACATATCCGGGCCCATCAGAAGTTTGCTAGAGAGCATTTGGATGTTCCAGAAGAGTACTGTCATATGGTCAGATGAAACCAAAGTAGAACTGTTTGGTAGAAACACAACTTGTCGTGTTTGGAGGAGAGTGAATGCTGAGTTGCATCCAAAGAACACAATACCTACTGTGAAGCATGGGGGTGGCAACATCATGCTTTGAGGCTGTTTCTCTGCAAAGGTACCAGGACAACTGATCCGTGTACATGAAAGAATGAACGGGGCCATGTATCGTGAGATTTTGAGTGCAAACATCCTTCCATCAGCAAGGGCTTTGAAGATGAAATGTGGCTGGGTCTTTCAGCATGACAATGATCCCAAGCACACCGCCAGGACAACAAAGGAGTGACTTCATAAGAAGCATTTCAAGGTCCTGGAGTGGCCTAACCAGTCTCCAGATCTCAACCCCATAGAAAATCTTTGGAGGGAGTTGAAAGTCTGTGTTGCCCGAAAACATCACTGCTCTAGAGGAGATCTACATGGAGGAATGGGGCAACATACCAGCAACAGTGTGTGCCAACCTTCTGAAGACTTACAGAAAACATTTGACCTCTGTCATTGCCAACAAAGGATATATAACAAAGTATTGAGATGAACTTTTCTTATTGACTAAATACTTATTTTCCACCATAATTTGCAAATAAATTCTTTAAAAATCAGACAATGTGATTTTCTGGATTTGTTTTCTCATTTTGTCTCTCATAGTTGAGGTCTACCTATGATGTCAATTGCAGGCCTCTCTCATCTTTTTAAGTGGGAGGACTTGCACAATTGGTGGCTGACTGAATACTTTTTTCCCCACTGTACATTATGCTTAATGTATGGTGTGCAGAGGTTCGCCACCGCAAACCTCTTGCTGTCATTTCAGTTCATCGTTGTGCTCCCAACAACCAAGATATGCAACGTTGTACAATGCTGACATCTTGACCTCAGTGTGTAGCACAGTGTGCACAGCACAGCACGCCGATACAGCTGTGGAGCTCCTGGCATCCGGAGCATCAGGCTAAAAAGCCTGATGCTCCGGATCCCGGGGGCCCCTTTGAGGACGGGATCCTGGGCAATTGCCCAGTTTGCCACCCCCTAACGACGGCCCTGGAGACACCTGATACCTTCTGAATTTGCATAACCTTACGGTTTGTCCTTCTTGGCGTTGCAATTTCAATGTTGAGGATTGTACATTACAGATCTTCTGTTATGCAGTTGTTGTTATTGGATACAGTCAATAGTCTAGCACAGGGGTGTCAAACTCATTTTCACCGGGGGCCACTTCAGCCTCACGGGGTTCCTTGAAGGGCCAAGATTATTTTACACATGTATAAAAGTAACTTCTCCTTAACAGTTAAGCGAGCTATTAAGGAGTAGTTACATTTGTACATTACTACTGTTACAATCAGCCCTTTGAGGGCAACCAGGAAGAACATAATGTACAGTCATGGCCAAAAGTTTTGAGAATGACACAAATATTATATTTTCACATGATCTGCTGCCCTCTGGTTTTTATGTGTGTTTGTCAGATGTTTTTATCACATACAGAAATATAATTGCATTCATATTATGAGTAACAGAAGCTTATATTGACAGTTAGAATGAGTTAATGCAGCAAGTCAATATTTGCAGTGTTGACCCTTCTTCTTCAGGACCTCTGCAATTCTCCCTGGCATGCTCTCAATCAACTTCTGGACCAAATCCTGACTGATAGCAGTCCATTCTTGCACAATCAATGCTTTAATTTTGTCTGAATTTGTTGTTTTTTGTTTGTCCACCTGTCTCTTGATGATTGACCACAAGTTCTCAATGGGATTAAGATCTGGGGAGTTTCCAGGCCATGGACCCAAAATCTCTATGTTTTGTTCCCTGAGCCATTTAGTTATCACCTTTGCTTTATGGCAAGGTGCTCCATCATGCTGGAAAAGGCATTGTTGAGCGCCAAACTGCTCTTGGACGGTTGGGAGAAGTTGCTCTTGGAGGACATTCTGGTACCATTCTTTATTCATGGCTGTGTTTTTAGGCAAGACTGTGAGAGAGCCAATTCCCTTGGCTGAGAAGCAACCCCACACATGAATGGTTTCAGGATGCTTTACAGTTGGCATGAGACAAGACTGGTGGTAGCGCTCACCTCTTCTTCTCCGAATAAGCTGTTTTCCAGATGTTCCAAACAATGGAAAAGGGGATTCATCAGAGAAAATGACTTTACCCCAGTCCTCAGCAGTCCACTCCCTGTACCTTTTGCAGAATATCAGTCTGTCCCTGATGTTTTTTCTGGAGAGAAGTGGCTTCTTTGCTGCCCTCCTTGAGACCAGGCCTTGCTCCAAGAGTCTCCGCCTCACAGTGCGTGCAGATGCACTCACACCTGCCTGCTGCCATTCCTCAGCAAGCTCTGCACTGCTGGTAGCCCGATCCCGCAGCTGAAACACTTTTAAGAGACGGTCCTGCCGCTTGCTGGTCTTTCTTGGGCGCCCTGGAGCCTTTTTGGCACCAATGGAACCTCTCTCCTTGAAGTTCTTGATGATGCGATAGATTGTTGACTGAGGTGCAATCTTTCTAGCTGCAATACTCTTCCCAGTTAGGCCATTTTTGTGCAGTACAATGATGACTGCACGTGTTTCTTTAGAGATAACCATGGTTAACAGAAGAGAAACAATGATGGCAAGCACCAGCCTCCTTTTAACACTAGAAGTCCCAGAGAGGGGTCATTTAACATTTCTACCTTTGGAACCCAGAGACGGGTCGAATGACCTGAAGGATTTAAGCAAACAACCTATAATCACTGCTTTTGTTCTGTAATTAAGGCCATTACTGTCACACCACAGGATTTACAATAGGCTGCTGTGGGGGGCTGCTTGTGTGTGTGTGTGTGAGTGTGTGTGTGTGTGTGAGTGGCATGTCCTTCTTGTGTGACTCACTCAGTAACTGCGATTTTTTTGCGATTTTTTTTTTTTTTTTTTTTTTTTTTTTTTTTTTCTGCACCCATTGACTTGAATCTAAATATACAAAAATGTAAATATACAAAAGAACAACTGTTATTTGTTTCCATGCTTTTTATTTTTGTTATGAAAATAATAAAAAAAATACAAGGAATAAAACAATTCCACACATATTTACAATAGGCTGCTGTGGGGGGCTGCGTGTGTGTGTGTGGAGTGGCATGTCCTTCTTGTGTGACTAGCATTTCAGCACTTACTCAGCAGTCTGTCTGCACTGTCGGAACATACCTGCCACTGCCTGGGTATGTCCCTGGTACATTTGCCACACGTGTATTTGTAGCAGTCAACACATCTCTCAGTTGCACAATTGTTCGTGCATCGATGGTTGACCTGACACTTCGCCCTTTTGCCAGGGCTGGGTGTGGAAGGTTGTTGCCGAAGGAGTTTCTCCTTGCATGCCTTCTTTTCAGTCACATGAGAGCCACCTAACTCTTTTGCAAGCTCAACCAGGAAGTCCACCCGTCTCTCCTGCACCCCAGTGCATGCCTGATAAAGAACATGAGCATTCAGTGCTGCCATGTCAATCATGTTGTAGAACACGGCGAATGGCCATCTCCGTGTTCCTGCACGCACGCTGTACTCCCGCACCATTTGGTCCATTACATCCACACCGCACTTTGTGTGGTTGTATTGTGTGACCGTGTTTGGCTTCCTTTTGTTGGTATCCTCAGTCTCAACCATGCTGTGCATGCTGCTGAGAATGTAGACGGCCTTCTTTCGTTTGGGTGCATACACTGTCAGTGTGGCACCAGTGGTTGAAAACACCTGAGTGGTGAATTCAGTGCGGTCCATCTGTCTAGCGGATTGAGGAATTTCCCGGCGACTCTTGTTGACTGTGCCGAGGATAGTGGTTTTCCGGCTAAGCAGTCGTTGTGCAAGTGACAATGATGTAAAGAAATTGTCCGTGGTTACAGTTCTGCCCTTGTCCATGAATGGTTCCATCAGCCTCATCACTACAGTTTCGGACAGTCTCTCCCCGCTGGGACGACTGGGGTCCTTGCCAAGATATGGGAGGACATTACAGATGTACTTTGATTTTAAGTCGCAAGCCACCCAAAACGTGATGCCAAACTTGTCTGGTTTTGTTGCAATGTATTGCAGAAAACAGCAGCGAGTCTTTGACGGGAAAAGCTGTTCATCAATAGTGATGTGTCGACCAGGGTTGTAGGATGCAATGCAGTTGGTGACAAACGATCTCCACGCATCGGAGATTGCAGCAAACTTATCGGTCTCCACTCGCTCACTGCGTGTGAACATGTCATCAAAGCGTAGGTGTTGCATGATGTCTTGGAAGCGGTTTCGGGTCATAGTTGCAATGATCCTTGGGTTTGCTAGGTTTGCTGACCAGCTGTCATGTAGTGATGGAACCTTGGTCACCCCCCGCAAGATAATGACTGAAATAAATGCCATTAGTTTCGGGAGACCCATGAACCAATCCACCTACTCCGTGTGACGTGCATGTTGAGTAGTCCATTCTTGAATGCTACGAAGCATGTCAAGAGTGATAAAACAGAGGAAGCTCTGAAGGCGACTCCGGACACTTCGTCTGGCCTTAGCACTTGGCTCTCCATCTGTAGGGTACGGTTCTATTGGGGTGAAATGGAGACGTTTCCCCACTTCTACTTCACGCCACACTGTGCCATCTTTTGCGGTCTCTGTCGGCTCACTCGCCAACCGAGCTCTCTTTTTTGGTAGAGGAGGAGTCTCCTCATCTGCAAGATAAATAATTTCAAATTAACATTTTGTTTTGGTTCTAAATAAAAAAGATAGTCAGGAAATAAAAATCGGTAATTTGAAAAAAATCTAACCTGAAGACAGCTCAGAGTCCGAATCCAGTTGAAGGACTATGTCTTCTCCATCTGAGTCAGAAGGGTTGGTGTTGCTCAGGATCAGTTCCAATGCCTGTTGAATGGTGTGCCTTCTCTGCATTTTGTTTTTTGTGAACAAAATAGGTGAAGCAGTCCCTTCACATCCCCCACAGCACAAAAGGCTGCATGCAAATTTGCTAAGGTGTTAGCAACCTTATGCATATTCCCAGCACAACAATGCAGCTGGGGGATGGGCAGACACACTCAAGAGCATCTTACATTCTTTTGTTTACACTCTCTTACAAGACCTGAGGTGGATCAACACAATTGCCCCCTGCAGATTCCTCAGACAATGGCCACATTTACAAATGAAAGGATGCTAATTGGAGCCATCAGAGTTGTCTGTTTGGACTAAGGGTCATTTGACCCTCTTTCAGGACTTCAAGGGGGAGCTTGAAATTTCTGGGACTTCTAGTGTTAAAGTGTCCAGTGGTGTCATTCTTACTTAATCATGACAGATTGATCTCCAGCCCTGTCCTCATCAACACCCACACCTGTGTTAATGGAGCAATCACTGAAACGATGTTAGGTGGTCCTTTTAAGGCAGGGCTGCAATGATGTTGAAATGTGTTTTGGGGGATAAAGTTCATTTTCTAGGCAAATATTGACTTTGCAAGTAATTGCTGTTAAGCTGATCACTCTTTATAACATTCTGGAGTATATGCAAATTGCCATTAGAAAAACTGAAGCAGTAGACTTTGTAAAAATTAATATTTGTATCATTCTCAAAACTTTTGGCCATGACTGTATTGTTAAAACCTAAGACATTGGCATGTTATATACTATCCTCATCCTTTTCTGAATATATAAAAAATTAAGCAATATACAAATACCGTTTACCCCTGCAAACGGTATTATGCTCCATAGTGGCCCCTGCACACGGTATTATGCTTCATAGTAACCCCTGCACATGGTATTTTGTCCCATAGTGACCCCCCACCCATGAACTATTATTATACTCTGGGGTCTTTTCAGACCCCAGAGTATAATGATTGGAAACCCAGGTGGTGACAAACATAAAACCAGTGTTACTTACCTGGGCTCCAGTGCTCTCCCTGCGTTCGGCCTTCTTCAATGTTGCACAGACCGGCGTCGCAACATAATGACGTCGGTCCGGCTCACGTGACGCCTGCGACGTCACCAAAGAAGGCCGAAGCCTGCTGGGAGTAACATCGGATCGCCGGAGAGGTGAGTAACTCTGTTTTTTTTTGTTTATCACCTCCCCTGGGTCTCTGATTATTATACTCCGGGGTCTGAAAAGACCCCGGAGTATAATAATAGTAGTATTTGATGGGGTTTGCCGGCCGCGGCCTCACTTACCATCCCCGATCCTGCACACAGCCGCTTCTGCGTCCCATAGCAGAAGGGGAAGCGGGGGGCGGCCACGACCAGCAGCGGGGATCGATAAGTAAATAGGCCATTACGTGCCGGGGATACTCCAGCAGGCAACGGCCTATTTATATATATATAAAAAAGCTTATTTCACCTACCTCCGATGCCTTGATGCAGCCTCTGCCTCCTCCTCTTCTTGTCCGCGACGTCTGTGTGTCAGCGTAGGAGGCGCGATGACGTCATTGTATTGCCGCCTGCGCTGACATGCAGAGGTCTCGTAAACCAGCCCAGGACAGGTATCGCACAGCTTTGGTTTTTTTTGTTTTTTTTTTTTTAAGCGGCCTGTCCTGGGCTGGTTTACATTACATAGACAATAAAAAATGCCGCGCCCCTGCGGGCCAGATAAGTGCCGGGCCGGATAACAGAAGGCAGCGGGCCAGATTCGGCCCGCGGGCCTTGTGTTTGACACCTGTGGTCTAGCAGCTTATCTGATCTCCTGTAATGCAGCTGCAAAAATATCACGCCAATAAACATGAGATATTTGGTGTAAAACTTATGAAAAATTCTCCACAGTTCTTTTCTTACAGCCAGCATGTTTTCATCTACGTTGCAGGCTTCACTGTCCAGATCTCAGTGAAATCTGTGAAACGACTTGGTCTGTAGGCTTCATCTCTGCTCTCCTCAGAGCTCCTAAATGCTTATTTAGGCTAGGGCCCCATGTAGAAAATGATGTGGAAAAAAATGCAGCAAAAACATGTTGCATATTTTTCCTGCAGTGCTTTTTATTGAGTTTTTGCTGCATTTTTCTCTGTGTCTTTTATTCCACTATTAAACCTTTTCCTGCCAACCATGTATTTATCCGTCCTCCCAGGGTGGCACGTCTGTAGACGAGGACGTATATAATACGTCCTTACTACTAATGCCGATATCTCAGGATTGATTAGGATTAAGAAGATGATTTTGGACTGATTTTAAAGATGAGAATCTTCATGATTGCGCTTACAGATCCTGAGCCAATCACTGTTGAAAACGCTATTCGGCATTGAGATCCCATTGCAGATCTAAATTCCCGACAGCATTTTTAACAGCGATTCGCTCCTAATCTGTAAGGGCTATCATGAAGATGATGAGTAACCCCCGGAGATCATTAAGTAAGGTCACAGGCTTGCGAACCCCACAAACACTGCTATCATTATATATTGGGTCTTTTCAGACCCCAGAGTATAATGATCAGAGGTCCAGGGGAGGTGAGGGAACATAAAAAACAATGTTACTTATGTTTCCCGTGCTCCGGCACTCTTCGATCCTGTTTGAACCGCCTCTTTGGGGGCGGTGGTTCGGGGGGTCCCCAAGTCAAATGTTCACCTTGGGGCCCAGCCATTCCTAGTTACGCCACTAATTGGGACAGCTAAAAACTTAAATCGCTGGAATGGGATATTTCTCAAATCCCAACCACATACAAACAAATCACTCACATTTGTCACTGGTTTCCCTTCTGTGGCTGCCGAGGCCACTGATTGGCCTCAGTGGTCACATCCAGTGCAGGACTTCCAGAGGCGACTCCAAGGCATGCACCAGACATCAGTGGTGGACACCGGAGCGCTGGGGACAGAGGAGTATGGGGCTTTTTTAAGTTTCCCCTTCCCCTTTCTTTGTATCTATCCTGATTAGCTGCAATGTTAAAATAAACATGGAAGGCACTTTCTGTTGGCTTTTAATGGAAAAAATTTCCTGGTTGTGGGAGTGTCAGTGCTTTTTCAGGTAGCCCACTGTACCACCTAGAAGATTTTCACACCCAGTACACCCTCTGATGATGTGCAATACTCTCCCTGCCTTGCTTCATATACCATATCCATTCACGTGGTTCTGGCTCCCACAGACAGGGTGCATTATGGCAAGGGTTGACACCATACTTGTAGAGCGCTTTCACACTGGCTGCTAAATAACCCTCATTAACAACCCACTTGCCTGCAGATCAATTAAACACACAACTTTCCAGACACTTGTCTGTTCTACAATGCTTTCTCAGGATAAATATGCAACTTCAGCAGTCACACTGCCACTATATATATATATATATATATATATATATTTTTTTTTTTTTCAATAGAAAAAGGCGGCACTCCAAGTATATTCCAAAAACCAGTGGTGTGATTTATTCCATATAAATATGCTATTACATGGAATAAATCACACCACTTCTTTTGGGAATACACTTGGAGTGTTGCTTTTTCTATTGAATGCTTATTTGGAGTTGGAGCCTGAACTCTGGGCAGAGCACCCACCTATAATCTGGTGCTGCTGTGGACTTTTCTTATTTACAACATGTGTATCTTTATATATTGACTGAGAATATCTGTAAAGCACAATCACACAATCTAGTCCCATAATATAACACTTCAAAGTAAGGGATACATTGTTCAAAAACGTATGTAGTTTTCCGATTTTTTTTGGCAAAACGCACCATGTGAACACAGCCTGAGCAGGACCCTTCATGATGCTGATGATCAAGCATTCATACCTATTGCACATGTTGCTCAACTCCTTCACTTTCCCAATACATCTATAATACTGCCAGTCCATCAGTGTCCATAAGACCCTCCCCTCACTCCTGGAAGAATGCCTGGCCAACAGAGGCAGGGCATAGGCTTGAATAGTTTAAAGGGATCCTATCATTCAGAAAGGCCAATTTTAGTAAGACCACGTCGTAATAGCCTTTATAAAGGCTATTTTCCTACCTTTGTTGTTTCGCTCCTCGCCGCTGTTTAGAAGAAATGTTGATTCTTATCTTTATGCTAATGCGTGTTCAGAATGCACAGGGGCGTTCCCCCAGTGCTGAAACTGCACAGGGGGTGTCCCCTGTGCTCTCCTCAGACGCATTTTTGAACTTACCGCGCCGTCTCTCTTCTTCTTCTTCTCTCTTTATTCTTCTTTAGGAGACGCCTCTTCTTCACGTCATACTTCGTTTGGGAGACATGCGCCGACTGTGCATGTCCAGTTGGCCATTTTCCTATGGCCTATTACATGAGCGTACTGCGCTGTATGTAATAGGCCACAGGAAAATGGCCAAATGGACATGCGCAGTTGGCACATGTCTCCTGAATGAAGGATGACGTCAAGAAGAGGCGTCTGCTAAAGAAGAAGAGATGCGGCGTGGAAAGTTCAAAAATGCGTCTGAGGAGAGCACAGGGGACACCCCCGTTGCAGTTTCAGCACCAGGGGAAGGCCCCCTGTGCATTCTTAAAATGCATTAACATAAAGAAAAAAAATCAACATTTCTTCTAAACGGCAGCGAGGAGCGAAACAACAAAGGTAGTAGAAGAATAGCCTTTATAAAGGCTATTACAATGTGGTCTTACTAAAATTGGTCTTTCTGAATGATAGGATCCCTTTAAAAAGTTGAAAAGTTTAGACAAATGCTGCTTTCATCACGTTTCTGGTTGGTGTGGCTAACAACTGAAGTCATGTGCACAATGCCTGTGTTGCTCACGCAATTCTGCAAAAGGGTAGGAACATTTTTATGAGGTCTCAATTAAAAAAAAAATCATTTCAGCACATTTTTTGTCTATCTCTAAAAAAAATACATATATATCTCAGAAAACTCCTTTAACTTTAGCAACCAAAGTTAGACAGATGCTGCCAAGGTAAATACAATTGTGGGATACATCAACAGGGGAATAGTTGCTTATGACAAGGATATTGTTATGTCTCCATACAAATCCCTAGTCAGACATACAGGAAGGACCATAACTGAACTGAAGCGGGTGCAGTGGAGGTTGACTACGCTAGTTAAGGGAGTTGGTGGATTGAAGTAAAACCCTGTTAACAATTTGAGGTTATTCAGTTTGGGGTAAAAAGACAGCTAAGGAGTGATTGAATTAGAAATGAATGGACAATACAGAGGTCTTTATAATGATGTTACACCTAGGCCTGTGTGATGATTCTGATTAAGTGTGGCTGTGGCTCAGGGATGTATTTTGATCTCTGGGAATAGTATCTCCCTTCTTACCTGCATTGATTCATAATGTGCACAGCCCTAATCCTAGGTATATGGTAAATAGAAGTATCACTGTAACAATAGGGCTTTGTATCCATCCCAGAATGGCTCAATTGAATTCATATACAGCCTTGAGTGATCAAAGAAACATGCATTGTCCAGACTGCACTGTAGATCAGATATGGCTGATAACATTGTATCATTCCACTTAGTCTCAGCTCTTTGCAAAGAATCTGGACTTGAGTGCATTATTCAATCAGACTTGCTGCCGCCGATGACCTCATTCTGGGAGGTGGCATAAAGGGTATAAAAGATGAGGCAAGAGGCAATGGGAGGAGATTATGCTATGGCGTTTTGGGCTGAGACCATCACAGACTACAGAGTTTTGCAGACAGATTACCCCTGAGAGGATACTATAATGAACCTACCACTGGGAGATTATGCTATAGAGATTGGGCTGAGACTACCACTGGGAGATTACTATGAAGATGCTACTATGAAGAGAGACTATTGGGATATACTGTGAGGAGCATGCAGGCTGGAATACTGTGATGCCACATGCTAGAAGCCTCCACTGGTTATTCACACATATCAGAGCATGTGTGAGTGTTGGACTATAGAGCCACATCCAGGATATGTGTGGTAAAGTAATTATTTCACTTTTATTCCCTTTTATTTTATTGCACTGTATCTTGTAACTAGTAACTGTTAATGCTTGTATATATCTACATATCCGTTCTGAACTGTATATGTTAGATGTTAATACTGACCCATTTAGGGGTTAATAAATATATAAAATTTAGAAAGCTTGTCTTGTATTTATCTTGTGAACCCAACACTCACTGGCGGTGAGTGTGGTTTTTTATGAAAGAAGACTCAGGTGTGGGCCAAAGCGGTGTTGGCGCACTGAGGATCTTTCACAGCCTGTAACCATGACAAGTGGGCATCTGTTTCATGCAGAGGAAAAAATATTTTGCTATTGTCATAGAAGGGGCTTTTTACAGTAAGAGCAGTGAGACTATGGAACTTGTTGATAACCTGTACAAGTTGATTCAATTGAGACCTGGATGCCTTTCTTGAACCTAAATATATCACAGGATGCAACACGGTGGCTCATTGGTTAGCACTGCAGCCTTGTAGCATTGGAGTCCAAGGTTCAAATCCAACCAAGGACAACATCCGGAAGGAGTTTGTATGTTCTCCCCGTGTTTGTGTGGGTTTCCTTCCACACTCCAAAGACATACAGATAGGGAATGTAGATTGTGAGCCCTATATGCGACAGTAACTGACAATGTCTGTAAAAGCGCTGCTGAATATGTTGGCGCTATGCAATTAAGCTACTTAAAAATAATAATAATAACAGGATAAGGGAACTAGAACTTTTGGGATAGGATGTTGATACAGGCATTTAGTTGAATTGCCATATTTTTCCTCTAATATGAGGCAATTGGCATTCGCCTCATGGGTTTTGGATCAACACAGTAGGATTATAGCTTACACTTTATCCAACCTCAACAATTATGCTACAATGTATTGTGAATCTACGCTAGCATTTTAAAAGCTAAGTTTTGACTTTTAATGTTTCGGATACCTAAAATTTTAAATCTTAAAAAAGAAATAAAAAAAAAAAAAATATATATATAGATATATATCTATATATATAGATATATATCTTATATATATATATATATATAAAAATGAGTTTGTCTGTCTGTCTGTTCTTTATTCGCGACCAAACGACTGGACCAATCCGCACCAAATTTGGCACACATGTACATCAGGTGTCCGGGAATATTTTAGACTGGGTCTCAGCTCTAAATGATGTACCATTTCTGAGATACAGTATTCCCAAAAAATGACCAGCATTAGCTAATACAAGCCTGCACTTTCACTCATATTCCAACTGCCATACACACGGTCACATGTCCCTTATCAGCCAATAGAAGCTCGCAGGCGCTTAGTCTCCTCAGGCACACAGGTTTCCATAGCAACCAAGCTATTTATGACCTATATTAGTCAATAGCAGTTTGCAGGTCCTTAAATATTCAGTCATATCACGTGTATCAGCCAATATAAGTTCACATTTAATTTACCAGGTTTCCATAACAACACAGCCATAAATAGACTGTACCTATACTGGACTCAGTGGTGTAACTAGGAATGGCTGGGCCCCAAGGCGAACATTTGACATGGGACCCCCCCCCCCCCCCGGCAACCGCCCCCTCGCACAAA